>WOVY01009332.1:0-469433 GCA_013436015.1 Rhipicephalus annulatus
GTCCTTCGTAAGTAACCGTACTTCTCGCCTCTCGCACGCCTCAATGAGGACCATCTCAGGTCACCCTGAATGGCCTCTATGGTGACTCGCCCGTGGCATCTAAGGGTCATACGGCCCACCTCCCGTTGGTCACGCTCCAGACATTGCCTGGTTGTTACAGCGAGGCACACCAATGGCAGTAGAAATGTTAAGCCTGGGACATGAACAGCCTTCCACAAGTCTCGAATAAGGAGGAAACAGGTTGCACCCTCGTAGGCTTTTTCGGCCAGCACGTTCGCTGCTCTCTGCGAGGTCTTGCGCAGATTTATTTCATGCGCCCACAACAAGTCACCACAGGTGCTCAATACCACCCAGACGGACCGATATTCAGTTGCCCACTGTATTGGATCCCCTCCTGGCAGGTATATGTCCGTTATGGCGTGGGTGGAAGCCTGACAACTGTAGTGCCGCAGATTTTTTTCTTTGAAGGGGAGGTCCAGGTGGCACAGATGGGTCACAGCGAGGGTGACCCGTGTTTGCAGGACCGTTGGGTTTTTGGCTAGGAGGACTAAGTCGTCAGCATAGACTAAACCCGGCAGCCTCCAAGTCACGGGCATTCCATCGTACAGCGGGGTGAATGAGAAGCCGATACTGGATTCTAGGAGCATATGTTCAGTCCAGATACAGCAATCATGTATAGCAGATGTCAGAGAGGGGGCAGCCCTGCTTGAGTCCCCGTGTGTAAACTAACTGGTCGAAACTGGGCTCCGTAAAAGCACGCTATAACTGAATTATCATTGTACAACTGACGTATTGAGCCGACCCACACCTCTGACATTCCCACATCGGCCATCCCTGCTGAATAGGAACTTCATGTGGGACACTGTCCATATGCCTTAGCTACGTCCACGAAAGCAACCATACATGTTTCTGGACTCATTGCGAGCCGTTGCTATGGCTTGTATCAGCACGAAGAGGTTGCATTCCAGGCGTTGGTCAGCTCGGAACCCGTTCTGCAAGTCTGTGAGCACAATTTTGTTGTCTGCCCACCATCTCTATCCAGGCCTTCAATACCTGTGCGAAGATGCGGTACAAGGCACTTGTTAAAATTGAAGGCCTGTAGTCTCGTAGAAGCCCAGCGTCTCCACATTTCTCACCAGGCACACCCTTTTTGTTTGCCTGGCTGCAGGTACAGTTTCAACCGCCATGATTCCAGAGAAGATGTTGGCAAGGTGATCTCAGGCAATTCCCCCAGGTGTTTTACAACACACGGCGGGTATGCCGTCGAGTCCTTTCGCCGTGGTGTGCATACATGCGTGTGATTGCCCAGTCCCACCACTCCTCGTGTCACTTGCCATTTCATGATCTAATCTTCGGGGAAGTGAATTTTGCTTCTTTCTCCTCTGTAGACACGCATGCTGACTGCGTTGGTTGGTAAAGGGATGCATATGTTCTGTAAGAGGTGTCCGAACGATCCGAGATCAGGACCAAATTTGTCTTCTCATTTTGAATCTGTGGCATGGCTTCCCCCCTGTCAAGTGTTTACACATATGCGCAAAACCGCCGGGAACCGTTCGCCTTTCTTCAGTTAAGGCTTGCAGCTGCTTTTCATTGCGCTCGGCAATCTTGCGTTGTACTATTGCTTGCATAGCTCTTTAGTACTCCAGGTACCTCTGCCATAGCTCTGCCACATTTGTGTGAAAGGAGTGTCCTTACCACTTTTCTGTGTAGGCGATTCGCCTCCCGTCGAGCCACTTTGGTGTGGTGGTGCCATCTAGTTTGGCTTACAAGAAAAAAGAAGCGTTTATACTGACAAGCAAATTTTGGACGTCTTTACTTTCCGTTTTCAGTGCATGCTGAATCACCCCAGGTGGTCGAACGTAGCCGGAGCTCTAAACTATGACATCTCACGTAACCTGGGCAGCCTCAGAATGTAGGACTCCACAAAACAGCAAAACCAAACAGTATATATATATATATATATATATATATATATTGTAACGCGGACTGAAACAGCGAGGAAGAAGAGATCGGACGTTCTCGAGCGATGGTGATTCAGCAGTGACGGTAGAGCACTGCCATTTTTCAGTGTAAATAAACCCATCACATCTGTAACAGCTTTGGTGAGCGTCAAGCATTTGTGCTTGATATCTAGTCGACAGAGACGGTATACGACCAGACCCGCACAAAATCAGTGCTGTCCAAGACTTCAAGCAACCGACGTCTGTGAAGGATCTTCGTAGCTTCGTGGGCCTGTGTTCTTATTTTCGTCGGTTTATCAAAGACTTCGCCCATCTTGATCATCCCCTGACAGAGTTGCTCCGCAAAAACGCCCCATTCCGATGGACCGTTGAGTGTGAGGCTGCTTTCGAGCAGCTGAAGTATTTGCTTACTTCCGGGCCCCTCTTGCACCATTTCAACCCGGAGGCACTCACGGAACTGCATACAGATGCTAGTGGTATCGGTGTTGGTGCCGTGCTAGTTCAATATCACGACAGCCGCCAGCACGTCGTGGCGTATGCAAGTCGGGCTTTGACTAAGATGGAGAGGAATTATACGGTCACCGAACTGGAATGTCTTGCAGTTGTTTTCGTTGTCCAAAAGTTCTGACCTTATTTGTACGGCCGGCAGTTCAAGATCGTCACAGATCATCATTCGCTTTGTTGGCTTGTCGGACTACGAGACCCAGCTGGTCGGTTGGCTCGCTGGGCCTTACGGCTTGAAGAATATAATTATTCTGTGACCTACAAGAGCAGTCGATGTCACGCAGATGCCGACTGCGTATCTTGTCTTCCATCTCCGACTGTGGATGCTGATGATGATGATTTAGACAAGTACCTGGCCACAATCTCATCCAGCTTCCCGAATTTGGACGTCTTCCGTCACGAGCAACAGCGTGACCCTTCACTGAAACCAATGATTGATGTGGTTCGCAGCTCTAAACGCGCCACGCCATTCGTGATTCATGACGCCCTACTATATCGCAAGAATTACTCCAGCCATGGTTCCACACTACTCCTCGTCTTGCCAGAATGCCTGCGTCTTGCGGTATTCCAAGCCATGCACGATGACATCACGTTTGATACCTTAAATTTGCCCGAACGCTTCACCGTATCCGACAACGTTTTTACTGGTCTCGACTCTGGAAGACCACCAAACACTACGTCGCAAGCTGTGATGTCTGCCAACGCCACAAACAACCTACCACACCATCGGCCGGCCCACTGCAGCAAGTTAAGTGGTTAAGCCACCAACATCGCCATTCATAAAAGTCGGCATAAATTTACTGGGCCATTTCCTTAAGTCTACCACCGGCCGCCCGCTGGATTATTGTGTGCGTAGATTACCTGACGCGGTATACTGAAACGATGGCGGTTGCTTCAGCCACTTCATCTGATGTGTCATGATTTCTTCTACATTCGATCATACTTCGTCACTGGGCCCCTCGTGTGGTGATAAGTGATCGCGGCCGACAATTTACCACTGACGTTGTCGAAGAGTTGCTACGGCTTTGTGGGTGTCAGTATCGCCATTCCACGCCATATCACCCTCAGACCAACGGCCCCACTGAGCACACCAATCGTGCCATCATCAACATGCTTTCAATGTACGTCGCCGCGGATCACAAGAACTGGGATGCCGTGTTACCTTTTGTTACATACGCCTTTAACACCGCGAAACACGAAGTCACGGGTTATACGCCTTTCTTTCTTCTCTATGCTCGTCATACCCAAAGTTTCCTTGACACCATTCTTCCATTTTCGACGAACGAAAACGCCAGTGTCGCGCAGACTTTGTGTCGCGCCAAAGAAGCTCGTCGACCTGCTCGGCTCCGAACTCTTTGCGCCCATGCTCGCGCGAAAGACCGTTACGGCGCAAAAACACCCGCCCGTGACTTTCGCTACAGGTGATTTGGTCTGGCTGCAAATTGTGCACATTGCCAGATTGTGCACATTGCCAGAATTGTGCACATTGCCACAATTGTGCACATTGCCAGAAGAAGCAAATTGTGCACATTGCCAGATTGAAGCCCTACAACAACCGATCACTTCTATTCGCTTGGTGAGCTTCGTCTGGCCCGGAGGGACTGTAACGCGGACTGAAAGAGCGAGGAAGAAGAAGAGATCGGACGCTCTCGAGCGATGGTGATTCGGCAGTGACGGTAGAGCGCTGCCATTTTTCAGTGTAAATAAACCCATCACATCCGTAACAATATATATATATATATTTATATATATATATATATATATATATGATTCAAAAAAGAAATTCTGTGGGTCCAGTGCAAATATAGTTAGGAATAAAGGAGCACACTTACGAAAATTTGATAATTGTTTACGTTTCGGCCGTGGCACGGCCTTCGTCAGGATTAACAAAAATACGAGTATGAGGCCGTTTTTATGGGCAGACATGAATACGTCAGTACAATACACGTGCGATCAGCATGTGAGTGTCACAAAAATTCTTCGAAACAGCCATGACTACACTACAAACCATTAAAATCTAATATAATAGACAAGATTGTGGGCATGTAAAAGGCATTTGTAACATTCACCATTGACGACGAGGATCACGCATGAAAAAAATAAATATGTGATAACCTTTAGGAAGTATATTATACGTCAGGGATGCTTCTTTAAATATTTCTCAAAATTTCGGACGTCAGGGCATCGTAGAAAGGCATGACACTTTGCCTACGTATTCGTTAATGCCGGATAACAGACTGTTGGACTTGTGAATCAAGAACGATTCTCGAATTTCGCGATCATGGTGTGATTTAAAGCCCGATTCTAATAGTGTCACCATAATTAGGTCAAACGAATGACCTGGTAGATGACAATGCTTGGACAATGGAAGATGTGGCAAACTGTTTACGTGTGATTTTTGGTTGTTGAAACGGATGCGAAAAGATGTCTCGGTTTGACCGATGTATTGCATGTGGCAGATTGAGCATTCAAGTAAGTAAATGATGTTGCTGCTATGGCAGTTTAAGTCCCCTTTAATCCTAAGTGAAAAGTTAGATGTCGTGCTTTTAGCAACAGTCGCAGTGGTCATGTGCGCACAAAAAGATGACGGGAGATTATCGTGAGAACGAGCTTTCGTGGCACGAGGCCCATTACAAATAGTTCCGCTGCTTGAGTAGTCTTCCCAAGCAGCCGATGACACATCACGTGGATTTTTGAAGCACCACTGTCAAAAGTGATAGGCAAGTAGCGCAAAGCCCTCGAAACTTGGGTGGAGACCGTCACTTGCGAGCACGCGAGATGGCGGGAGCCATTCAAATCCATGATCGACGTGAAATACCAGCTTTGAACGTTGGCCAAAGTTCCGAAGGACCTGGTTGAAAAATCTTGCAGACTTGTTGCAAAGTTGCACAAAGGCTTCGTTTCTGCTACTTTGACGGCGGTTCCAGGATTGTGGCAGGACCAGGCTTGCGTATATTCGACGTATAGCGGGGCGCCGTTTTGTTACGATATCCAGCATCTCGCGGTACCTGGCAAAAGCCACGTTGCCGGAACACTTTGGGATGTCATTGCGGCCAACGTGAAGGATGAGCGTTTCCGATTCATTGCTTCATTCTAGATTCATCGCTAGATTCATTGCTCCCGTTGGTTGTCACCCTGTAAAAAAACGCGATGTAAAGTTTGTGCGCACATGACCACTGAGACTGTTGTTGAAAGCACGGCATCTAACTTTTCACTTAGGATTAAAGGGGACTTAAACTGCGATAGCAGCAACATAATTTACTTACTTGAATGCCTAATCTGCCACATGCAATACATCGGTCAAACCGAGACATCTTTTCGCATCCGTTTCAACAACCACAAATCACACGTAAACAGTTTGCAACATCTTCCATTGTCCAAGCATTGTCATCTACCAGGTCATTCGTTTGACAAGATTATGGTGACACTATTGGAATCGGGCTGTAAATCGCACCATGATCGCGAAATTCGAGAATCGTTCTTGATTCACAAGTTCAACAGTCTGTTATCCGGCATTAACGAATGCGTAGGCAAAGTGTCATGCCTTTCTACGATGCCCTGACGTCCGAAATTTTGAGAAATATTTAAAGAAGCATCCTTGACGTATAATATACTTCCTAAAGGTTATCACATATTTATTTTTTTCATGCGTGATCCTCGTCGTCAATGGTGAATGTTACAAATGCCTTTTACATGCCCACAATCTTGTCTATTGTATTAGATTTTAATGGTTTGTAGTGTAGTTATGGCTGTTTCAAAGAATTTTTGTGATACTCGCATGCTGATCGCACATGTTTTGTACTGACGTGTTCTTGCCTGCACATAAAAGCGGCCACATACTCGTATTTCAGGTAATCCTGACGAAGGCCGTGCCACAGCCGAAACATATAGTAAACATTTATCAAATTTTCGTAAGCGTGCTCCTTTACTCCTTACTATATTTGCACCGGACCCACAGAATTTTTTTGAATTATTTTACTAGTATGGGTCCCGGAAAAGCCACTACGAAAATTGTTGACTGCAAATACCATAAGAGGGCCACATCGACAGCCATTTTGGGTGAGCCGCAGACAAAATACTTATACCAGCATTTTGATCCGCTTCATGCGGGTACACCAGCCTTCATCTCTCAGAGTGGTGCTACCATCAGTGATGTAAGTTCACTATTGGACTTAGTGCCTCCGTTAACGGAGACGCTCATCCTTCACGTTGGCAGCAATGACATCCCAAAGTGTTCCGGCAACGTGGCTTTTGCCAGGTACCGCGAGATGCTGGATATCGTAACGAAATGGCGCCCCGCTATACGTCGAATATACGCAAGCCTGGTCCTGCCACGATCCTGCAACCGCCATCAAGGTAGCAGAAACGAAGCCTTTGTGCAATGTTCCAACAAGTCTGCAAGATTTTTCAACCAGCTCCTTCGGAACTTTGGCCAACGTTCAAAGCTGGTATTTCACGTCGATCATGGATTTGAATGGCTCCTGCCATCTCGCGTGCTCGCAAGTGACGGTCTCCATCCAAGTTTCGAGGGCTTTGCGCTACTTGCCTGTCAGTTTCGACACTTGTGCTTCAAAAATCCACGTGATGCGTCATCGGCTGCTTGGGAAGACTACACAAGCAGCGGAACTATTTGTAATGTGCCTTGTGCCACGAAAGCTCGTTCTCACGACAATCTTCCGTCATCTGAGAAAGTGGCTGCACCCTCTGCTAGAATGCCACCAAGTGGTATTAAAGCGCTAGAAATCCGCTCAGTGACAGGGCGATCAAGTGCGACAACAGCAAATAACATACATGGAAGCAAGGCAGCGACAAGCAAGCCAACGACAAGGCGGCCATCGACCAGCAGGGTTTTTGAGAACAAGGCTATGGCGAGAGATGCAGTGAATAATTTGAAACTAACAAAAAAGACATCGCCACGTTTGTACCTTCAACCAACGCAACAACCAGCCTGACAACGAGAAACAAGACACCAGCAAGGACAATTACCACGACGATGACAGGCAAAGCAGTGTCTTTTTACAGGGTTACGAACAATCCAGTGAGCGACAAGGCAACACCGGCCGCTTCTCCGCCTCCGTGCGGTGCCACGTCGTCCCAGTCAAGGTACCAATTCAGAAGCAAGCGGCCTGATCCTACCCAAGCAACCGAATGACTACCACCTAGCCGGGGTAAGACTCCCTTTGGAGATGCCTCAGTGCATTTTTTGAAGCTTAGAAAAGTGATCGAAAAGCGTGTTCGCCGCGACCCTGCATGCTTCCACCTTAAAAATGTATATTGCTACATCAACAGTACCTAAAGGTTTAAGCCTTAACTTAAGGCCTGCTACGTCTGAAATGACCAGCAATAATCTCTCCAGGTGGCACGACACGCTCAAACAAGCGTCTCTGGAACTCACGCGCATTGTGACTAACTATTATGAGTCATCCGGAAAACAGCTAAGCAACAAAGAGAACCAACTCTTTGCTACGCAGAATTTCACTGCCGATGAAAGATCGTCGCTTGATAACTACAGGCGAGAAAAAATTCGCGAGCTAAGCGACAAAAAATATAAAAAGTTGATACGTGATAACATTTGCACAAGCATCAGCACTCTTCATGACGCAACGTCTTCAGTGCATTCGTCCTCCGCAGAAGCTGGAAATATAGTAAATAATTCTAGTGCCACGTTATCGGCTGAATAATTGAGCGTTCTTTCCCGTGGTTTGAACTTTTGTCCTGCCACTGGAGGATACAATGAATTTCAACTAATCAGTGACTTACACAATTTTGAAAGAAGCATGCGTTTACGCGAATACTTTCATAATCGGCCTCCATCTATCAAAACAGCATTTTTTTTTCTACTAAGCACTGGACTCCCCCTTCCCAAAGAGATAAATGTCTCGATATTTACATCCGCGCAGTGCAGCGAGATGTACTCGGATCATACAAAAAGCAATCGCCGTTTCACCGCAACCTAAGCGACAAATAAAAACAAGCGATCGAGGCCCTGGCTTCCCAAGACGACATCGTCATTAAACCGGCCGATAAAGGGGGAGCAATCGTAATAATGTATAAGGCTGATTACCTTCGTGAGGCCCACAGGCAATTAAATGACCACACATTTTACAGACATTTGAGCTACGACCCAACCGAGGAATTCAAGATAAAAGTAAAAGAAACTTCAAAAGAGCTTGTAAGAAAAAATAAAATTCCAGAGACTGTGCTTAAATCGTTAGTCCCCCTGAGTCCGGTAGCTGGTAGACTTTATCTGTTTTCTAAGATTCATAAACAAAATAATCCAGGCCGGCCAATAATTTCAGGAGTAAGAACCATTACGGAAAGCCTGTCTCGATATGCAGACAGCTTAATTAGTTCAATTACTCCTAACTTTTCTTAATATGTCAAGGACATTATTCACTTTCTGCGTGACCTTGTAGATATGCGTGTTCCGAGTGAGGCTCTTCTGGTCACACTAGATGTTGTGTCACTGTACACAATATACCCCTTGCGGACGGGATTCGTTCTGTACTCCAAGCATACAATGACTTGGTAAATGACAAACCCATCGACGGTTCCACCTTGGGCACTATTTTATCACTGATACTCGAGCTTAACAACTTTGAATTTAACGGTGAACATTATGTTCAAACCAGCGGCACCTCGATGGGCACAAAAATAGGTCCCAATTATGCGAACATCTTCATGGACATTCTAGAAAATAACTTTCTCGCCACTCGTGACCTTAAACCACTTTATTGAAAACGCTTCAATGACGGCATTTTCTTAATTTGGCACCATGGTGAAGCGGCATTACATACTATCATTGCAGACTTTAACTAAGTAGAACCATCTATCTCCTTTTCTCACTCTTATTCACCAGTCACCATAAACTTCCTTGACGTCAATGTAGCTTTAAGCAATGGTAAACTAACGACAAACCTATACAGGAAGCCCACTGACCGACAAAGATATCTTCATTTTGAAAGTAGCCATGTCAAACACTGCAAAACAAGTATCCCCTATAGCCAAGCTATTCGTTATAAAAGAATTTGTTCTGACAACAGGGATTTCACTCGCAACTGTGACCAGCTCCGTAAAGCATTAACCGAACAACAATATCCTTCACAAATAATTGACGACGCTCACAACGGGCCAAACGTCTCGATCGGAAAGAGCTCATCGGTAAAGACAAGCGATTAGCGCCACCTTCCCAAACCAACCTCGTTCTAACGCATTCTGCATATGTTCCTAACGTGTCGCATATACTCAGAAAGCAGTACAACATACTGACACAGAGCGATCGGCTTAAGGACATCTTCACTGAATCACCGCGGGTTGTATATCGGAGATCAAGGAACTTGCGCGACATGGTAACTTCTTCTAAGACTAGATTCATTGCTCCCGTTGGTTGTCACCCCTGTAAAAAAACGCGATGTAAAGTTTGTGCGCATATGACCACAGCGACTGTTGCTAAAAGCACGGCATCTAACTTTTCACTTAGGATTAAAGGGGACATAAACTGCGATAGCAGCAACATCATTTACTTACTTGAATGCTCAATCTGCCACATGAAATACATCGGTCACACCGAGACATCTTTTCGCATCCGTTTCAACAACCACAAATCACACGTTAACAGTTTGCCACATCTTCCATTGTCCAAGCATTGTCATCTACTAGGTCATTCGTATGACAAGATTATGGTGACACTATTAGAATCGGGCTTTAAATCCCACCATGATCGCGAAATTCGAGAATCGTTCTTGATTCACAAGTTCAACAGTCTGTTATTCGGCATTAACAAATGCGTAGGCAAAGTGTCATGCCTTTCTACGATGCCCTGACGTCCAAAATTTTGAGAAATATTTAAAGAAGCATCCCTGACGTATAATATACTTCCTAAAGGTTATCACATATTTATTTTTTTTCATGCGTGATCCTCGTCGTCAATGGTGAATGTTACAAATGCCTTTTACATGCCCACAATCTTGTCTATTGTATCAGATTTTAATGGTTTGTAGTGTAGTCATGGCTGTTTCAAAGAATTTTTGTGACACTCACATGCTGATCGCACTATATATGCTGTTGTCGGAACCCCAGGTGGTCAAAATTTCCGGAGCCCTCCACTACGGCGTCTCTCATAATCATATGGTGGTTTTAGGATGTTAAACCCCAGAAATCAATCAAGCTGCTGTGTGCCACAGAGCAGCTTAAACGCGATAGGGAAAACAGGCTCAAATTTTCGCAGCGCCGTTCGCCGCCATAGCGGAAGGAGGAAAGAGGGCAAAGGTCCTGTCGCTGAGACAGGCCGAATTTGCTTGCTTTTCTCTTTACGAGCACGAAAAACGTGTTTTTTGGGGGCTTTTACCTCGCGTTTTTTATGCTACGAGGCCGCTATTTCGTCATCCTGAAAAGCAGGCACACACTCCTGCTGCTCCTGCTCCAGCTGCCAACTGCCCATGAAGTTCTACTGTTTCCAACGCAAGCAGTGCGAGTAGCAAATGCGTCAGTAGATCATGGAAGTTTGTCGCTGCTTCCGTGGTCTTGTCACGTTGAAGATTTTTCTTTGTCGTACGCAGTATCAACATCTATCAATTGGGATAAACCTGATGGCCGGATTCATATGAAAAGGAAGTCCGTTTCTAAACTGAAGCTGCTGCAAATAGACAACCGGTGAACATTTCGAAATTGGACACCAGCTTTCCGAGGAACCCATTTTTAATGCAAAAGTGGCGGACCTTGCTATTAATAGGCCATCGCTAAAATACCATGCCGTGAACCTTGCAAAAGTTGTATTCAGTTGATGGCTGCACGATTCTCGTTGCCGCATTGTGTCAACAGATTTATGCTTTGTGTTCACGCTCAACATTTATACATACAGGTATTGCAAGCAACACTCACCAATAAGCTAGCAGGAATGCGTGTTTTGATGCTAGTATCAGATTCATGAGTTCTATTTTGGCACATGACAGCTGCGTTTTTATGGGAGCGAAGCGTAGTAACACTGTGTACAGATTTAGCTGTAAGAAAGGGAGGTGGGGCGTGTTGGGTTAGCATATGTCAAGCATATGTTGGGGTTGCGCTCAAATTGAATAAAAGTGGCGATCTGCGTGTGTGCACCCTCTGTTTGTTGCTATTATTGCACCTCACACTTCAGATGAAGATAGGTACACGTTAAATAGAGCCCAAGTGGCCGAAATTAATCTGGAGTGGAACACCATGGCTTGCTTCCTAATGATGTTATTGGCACGTAAATTAATATATCATTGCATGCGCCTGAACCACGTGCGATATACAGCTGCCGCTGTGAAAACGAGTAGAACAAGGAACCATGGCCGCAAAATTTTCGATGTTGTGTGAAAATTACACGCTGTTATCAGCAGTTACACTCACTTCAACCAAAAGCATGCTCGATTCCAGTTAGTAGTGTATAACTTGAGGAAGACTAAGCAAGCTGTCAAAACAACTGAAGCGATATTCGAATCAGTGAACACGCTGCGTGATCATTGACATCCATATATTCGACATTAAAGATTCGCTGCAGGAAACACCCATGGTCGAAGTGGGAATAAAATACTTTTTGTGCGCATCACTCTGCTTTCGAAAGAGCGTTGAAAAATTCAAAGTGGCATTAAACTCACAACACGACGTTGTTAACATCCGATGAAAACCTCGACAAAACTGAAGCTCTTATAATACTGAACGCTGCACATTGCAATGGTACCAGCGATTCAACAGGGCCGACGTAAGTTTAGGCTCCCCACACTGATCTCCTACCAAATTCGAAGCCATGCATCAAACTTGGAACCGAAACAATCGAAATATGAATGCTACAGACAAACGCACACGAAATCGTGGTGTTGGTTAGCCCACAGCTCCGGGAAGACATGACTGCCGCAGCATATGCGCGTTTTACCGGCAAGGACTTTTTCTCATAGCCGCCAAACGCCCCGTTTCGTCACCGAGAGGTCGTCGTCTTTTGGATAAAATTTCCGATTCGTTTTGTTTTCAAAAACGGGTTGACGGCGATGTAGAGCGATGCTTTAAAGCGGCAATTCGGTGCATTTTCGATCATACTGAAACAATGCTGTTTTCTATTAGTATTGACAGTCCCGCAAAAGCTAAAGTAATTCATTTTGCTCAGGCACTCGTCAGTAAGTTTATTACGCAATAAACGACAAGTCATAAGAGAAACCGAAACAGCGAGCGGCTCCGTCGTTCGTGGTCGGTATCGGACGACATCTCCAGAATTCATCACCGATGACGTCATGGAATTCATTACACACTCCACCACGGCTGGCCAGGGTATAAATGTAGTTGACGCGCCGCTTCTGACGCGCGAAAAGCAAGTTAGGGATGTCATCTCATGCGGAAAGAAGTTGTGCACACTCGTCTCTACTTACAAGTAACAAGTTCAGCGATGATTGCAGCTGCTATCTGAGCGCGCAAGCATCGTTTTAAATGCGAAGCATTTCTTAGCGAACTTCGGCGAAGTGTGACTCTGGAATCGGCTATCTATCTATCTATCTATCTATCTATCTATCTATCTATCTATCTATCTATCTATCTATCTATCTATCTATCTATCTATCTGCTTACGTTTAGGTGCTCTCGTGGTCACCCCCTAACGTGGCGCGAACCAAAATTAGCTGGGAGGGTAGGATGGCTTGACGAATACGACGCGTTGGTCAAGACATGAATAATGTCACAATCCCGTCGCGAACGTCTTCAAACACTTCCCTTTAGACAGTGGCACATACCCAGTGGCGGGTATGTACCGCTGGTATGCGGGTATGTGCCACAGGTGAGGGAGTGCTTGCGTTTTGCTAGCGTGGCGTCGCTACGCCCAGCCAGCGCGGGCGTAGACGTTGTGTCGGAGTGTAGTGGGCTCTTCACGACGCGCTCGCCGTCATTGCACTAGCTCCACATGTAACAAATTTGGTATCACGGGAAGCGAATAGACGACGAAGGTAAACGACATGTTCAAACCTGATAACAAGAATATGCGTTTCACGTACAACGAGGCTTCATGCTAAGCTCCTAGCGTTTTCGCGGCTCAGTACTAGTTCCACATATACCAAATTTGATATTACGAGACGTGAATGAACAATGAATGTAAATGACACATCCATATGTGATAATCAAGATATATAATTCATGTTAAGCATGGCTAAATGCTACGCGCGTAGCACGCTCGCGGCCGTTTCGCTAACTGCGTATATAGGAAAGTTGGTATCAGGTTACTTTAATAGATAACGAAAGTAAATAAAACGTCGAAACATGATGATCATGACACGAACGTCATGTACGGCATAGTTTATCTTTGCCGCATAACGTTGTTCTGACTTTAAAGTGGCCTATCACCCTTTCTCAAATGTGCTTCGCGTATCATCGATTGCCACTATACGTGGGGTCAGCGAATTTTTCTAGGCCCTTGGTCCTATGCTTCATTTCGTACATCAAGTGCAACGCTGTGGAGGCTAGCGAGATTTGTTGCAATGGGTGCTCGCTATAAATAATAGTATGATAATTTTTATATGCGAGCATTTCTCAGCGAACTTCGGTGACTCTGAACGTATCTATCTATCTATCTATCTATCTATCTATCTATCTAATATATCTATCTAGTCTATCTATCTATCTATCTATCTAATATATCTATCTAGTCTATCTATCTATCTATCTATCGATCTGTCTGTCTATCTATCGATCTGTCTGTCTGTCTGTCTGTCTGTCTGTCTATCTATCTATCTATCTATCTATCTATCTATCTGTCTATCTATCTATCTATCTATCTATCTATCTGTCTATCTATCTATCTATCTATCTATCTATCTATCTATTTATCTGGCCGCGTACGACATTAAGCTCTCCTGGTATTCGATAATATTATTATTACCAAACTTCATATGACATAGCATGACTGTATGAAGAACATATTTGACTAGTCATAACATGAAAATCGTGATATGTTATGAATGTCATGATTTACATTTTATGGTCCTGCACCTCTTGCGGTGGTTTCGTTCACGTGGCATGTTGCAAAACTGGTATGGTAAGGCATGACTGCATGGCAAACACAAGCGACAGACGCTAACATGAAAATCATAACATGCGTGTCATGTAACAACATGACTAAATGCCGCGCTAATGATACGCCCGCAGCCGTTTCGCTAGCGTCACATATATCAAATTTGCCAGTACGGTGCGTGAGTCAGGCAGACAGACAAAGAACTTTATTAATATCCGGAGGCGGTGCTCAATCCCCCTTAGGGCGCAACACTAGTGGGCCACTCCGACGACGAGACGGGGAGGTTAAACTGCACGGCAATGTCGTAGGCCCTCTAGATGGCCCTAAGCTGGTCTCCTTTGTCGTGGCTTGTGAGGAGGCAGGTTCAGTCCACCTCCGTAGAGGGAGACTCGCTGCTCTCGCACAACGCCGGGCATTGCCTCAGCATGTGTTGGAGAGTACATTTGGGATGACCACAGTGCGGGCACCCCAGATCTATGTCATCTATGTATTTGGAGCAAGTTAGAGGCGATGCATACGCTTCCGTCTGTAAGAGTCAGAGTAATGGACGGAGGTCTTGTTAAGTGTGGGTGCGGGAGGGGTATTTCCGCCGCTCCAACTGGTAGTGTTTGCAAATTTCATTAAAAGTTAGCAACGGGTCCTTGAAAAAACAAGTGACGTCTTCAGCCTTCGAGAGGTTCTCCCCGGCGTGGAATGTGAGACCTCACTCTTGGGAGTGAGCCAACTCGTTGGCATTAAGGATGGTTCCGTGTACGGATGGTTACGTGTACGTATCATTGCGCCAACGTGTGCCGGGAACCAGATTATGTGTTTTTTGCCTGACAAATCGGCAGCAAAGAGAACGTGCGCGGCTTACCGACAAACTGAGCACGTCATGAAGGCCCGTGAGGCTGCGCGCGAATCCGTGTACATGGCGGCGCGATCAATGGCAGCGAGAGCTAATGCCACAGCGTCCTGCTCGGCGCGATCAGCGTTTGAAGTTATTAAAGTCATAGGCGACAAGTGTTCATCTTTGAGTGTTGTAACCACCGAGACAAAATGGTCCGTAGAGCTGTACTTCGCTGCGTCTACGAAGGCCACGTTATCCTTCATAGCGGCTGCGGTACTGAGTAGGGCTCGCGCCCATGCCTGACGTCTCGCAGCGTTTTGTGTGGGATACATGTTACGGGGTATTGGGGACACTGTTAATTTTGCGCGCAGATCTTCGGGGAGCTGCTGCGGACATTCTTGGGATACGGGAGATTTGAGCCCGAGGTAGGCTAGTAACCGTCGCCCAGCTGCAGTGGAAAACAGCCCTACAATTTGAGATACTTTTTGAGCTTCTACGATTTCATGAAATGTGTTATGAATGCCTAGCTTATTGAGCTTGACCGTACGGGTGCTGCCAGGTAACCCGAGCACCTGTTTAACGGACCGGCGGATGATCATGTCGAGACGGCATATGTCTCCTTTTTGCCACAGGTGGGCGGGAGCCACATAGTTGATGTGGCTCATGAGAAAAGCGTGAAACACTCTGCGGAGATTCTCCTCAGATAGTCCACCACGTCTGTTAGCTATTCTGTTAAATAATTTAGCCATTGTTTCGGCCTTCCTGGAAATATCAGAAATACTGACGTCATTATGGCCGTTGGCCTGAATGACCATGCTTAGTATACGAACTTGGTCTACCGTGGGGATGGTTGTACCATCCGCCGTCAGGACATTGATCACCGCGTATGCGTCTCTGTGCGCCTTGTATTTCGGGCGGTATAGAAGTAATTCTAATTTCTCTTTTGATAGCGAAAGACCGGCCTGCCGTAAGATTATTTGTACCATGTTTACCGCGTCTTGCAGTCACTCCTCGATATGGCCGTCACTGCCGCTAGTACACCAGGTAGTGATAACGTCTGCGTAGAAGGCGTGACTGATGCAGTCGATCTGTGAGAGCTCTTGCGACAGAGCGTGCATCGAGAGGTTAAACAGGAACGGAGAGATCACGGCCCCTCGGGGTGTGCCCCTCAGTCCCAGGTTGAATTTCTTCGAGCCCATCGAGCCGAGTTGGATTGTAGCTGTCCTGTCGCGCAAGAACGATCTAACATTGTTGTAGAAACGCGTACTTAATCCTGCTTCGCGAATCGAGTCGAGGATATGAGAGTGCTTGACGCGGTCGAATGCCTTCCCGAGGTCGAGCGCTAGAATGGCTCTAGTGTCTCTGGTGATGTTATCCATGAGCTCATAGTTGAGCATCAGCATAACATCCTGCGTGGAGAGGGACGAACGAAAGCCAATTTGGTTGACCGGTTGAACCTGGTGCTCCTCAACAAATTTTGTGACTTGATTGAGCATTACGAGTTCGGCCAACACACTCACGCAGGACGTGAGTGAGATGGGACGAAGTGAACCTAGCACTAACGGTTTACCCGGCTTAGGGATAAGTATGACGGTTGCCTCGCGCCATCCAGGTGGAGCGTTGCCAGTCTCCCACATTCTGTTGATGTGCTCGGTAAGAACTTTTATGTCCTCGTCGGCTAAATTTTTGAGAAGCTTATTATTTATGCCATCCGGGCCAGGGGCTGAGCGGCAGTTGAGTTCAGAGATGACAGCCCGAACCTCGGCGCAAGTGAAAGGGAATGCAAAGGAATCCTCCTCCGTATCATCCGGGGCAGGCGGGTAATCGAATGGCGAGCTGGGTTCAGTACATAGGTAACACGTAGCTAGCTCGTCGGGGATTTGAGTGTCGGTCTAACCCGAGACTTTGAGTTTGTGTATTAGTCTGTCTATCGTGAATTGTTGAGATGCTTTCGACGGTTTGTCACCTAGTAGGTGTTTCAACAGGTTCCATTTGGCCCCGTTTCGCATTTGATCATCAACCGAGTTACACACTTCGTCCCACTGCTGACGCTCTAGGTTACGGCAATGCTCCTCGATTTGACGATTAAGCTCAGCTATTTTTTACGAAGGTTGCGATTGAGCTTTTGCGTGCGCCATTTTGCGTGTAGTGATCTCTTAGCTTCGAGTAGGTGAGCTAGCCGGCTATCCATGCGCTCGATCTCCAGTTCGGTTTCAACGTCTTTAGTTGAACTTGCAACGTCCTTTGTTATTTGTGCAAGGAGTTCGGATAGGGTATTGTACTGAGTATCGTCGCGTTTCCTAAGCTCTCGAAAGTAATCCCAGTCTGTTATGCGAAACTGCCGCAATTTGTGCGTAGATACGTTTATGATCATCTGTATAATATAATGGTCACTTCCCAGGTTCTCACCCAGGTTAGTCCACGTGGGTTGTCCCACGCACCTAACCATAGTAACGTCCGGGGTGCTATCGCGCGTAACTGAGTTACCTACCCATGTAGCGAAAATGGGATCGGTTAAGAGAGTGAGTCTATGTGTGTGAATTTGCGCTACCAGGGCATTGCCCTTACGGGAAGAGCCGGGGTATCCAAAGTCAGGATGCGTGGCATTAAAATCTCCAGCGATTATCAACTTATAGTCTCCTACAATTTCGCGCGCTAGCTGAGAGGCCCTGAAATGTAGCTTGTTTGTTTTTAGGTGTACTATATACGTTGAGCATCAAGACTAACTGTTTTAGCATTAAGTTTGGAATCATCTCTATCATAATGTATTCGCGTTTGAGATCGGGATGGACCTCATGGCGAACAAATACGTACTTTTTCGAGAGGAGCGTCGCTATTCCAGGCGTCTACGCTCGATGGTCCGCTTCGGTGTGATAGGTACGCGAAACGGGCTCCGCGGTCAGCGTTTCTTGTATAGAAGTACGGCAGGCCGATTGGCACTACATTGTATGAATTGTTGCAAGGCTACCTTCCGCTTGGGAAAACTAAAGCAATTCCACTGCCAAATTACAAGATTGCTTGTGTTAGCCATGATTACTGCAGAGGGGTTGTCACACGAACCGCCGCGTGCTGTTCTATAATTTGTAACTACGCGTGAAGTTCGGTCAGCTAGAGTGTGTGTGGGGTCATATCGGCAACGCGGTCTGCTGCAATGTCTGCGCGTAGGCGGGCAAGTGCCTCTATGAAATTAGACATAGTAACGGGCTCGTCCGAGGGGTCTTCGGCCACGGCACGCTTCGCAGGGCGATTAGTGTTCGACGACTTAGTGGAAGCGGGTTCAAAGACCGGAGCAGCGGTTGTCGGTGTCTCGACAGCGCGTTCACTCGGCTGCTGCATGATACGAATGAGTGCTTTGAATTCTTCGTTTTCTTTGCGCCGCAACGCTAGCTTGCGTTTGAGCTCACGAATCTCATCGTTTTCATGCTGTGGCAAGTTACCCGACCACGCGTAACCGCAAGTCTCACCTTTACCGGTGACTCGATCGGCTCAAGTAGGCGTTGCAGTCGGGTTCTTGATGTTGGTAGGCAGGTCCTTCGTCGGTGGAGTCGGGGATGGTTGCTTGGGCATCGGCTGTTGCGTGGCCGAGTCTCCTTGGGTCTGTTGGTTTTTGTTATGCCGGCGGCTGCGGAGGCGTCGACGTCGAACGACGTAAGGGACTTGATAGCGATTTGGGCATGTACGGTCGCCCGTAATGTGGGCCTGGCCGCACAACGCGCACTCGGGTGTCACACACTCAGGGTCAGGTCCAGTGCGTTTGATACCGCAGTGTTTTCACACTTTCTCAGATGGGATAGGGCAGACGTTTTGTCGATGCCCGACGCGGCCGCAGTTGCGACAGGTGTCAATCTGTCGCTTGTACAGTGTGCAACGCAGCAGGAGCATGCCGCAGCGCACAGAGTTGGGGACTCGAAGAGAAGGATGATGGTGGTTGTATCCTTGATTCGTCGTACCCCCATTAACGTGAGATTATTTGTTGAGATGAACAAGCGTTGTAGCTCTATGAGTCTGGGAGGTCAGCGTCGACCCCTCGGCCTACGCCTCGGCTGGTGGTGCCAGACGCCGCTACGTAAGCGAATACTGGATGTTCTCGCTCCATGGGAGCAATTCTTCGCACTTTGGCGTATGCTTCGGCCGCTTGTAGGTTCGGCGTGCTGATCACAAAGATATTCTGTGTGCCGTTAGTGCAAACTATATCTTCCTCGGCGGCCGTTGGCGGGAGTCGTGCAGCGAGTAGTAGAGCTTGCAAGAACTTAGGCTTGTTGCAACTACGTACATCCAGGCCACCTCCGGGGCGGACGATGACACGGTGGTGGTCCGTTGGGAGCGGGGGGAGTCGGCTGGCGGCTGCAACCCTCGTCACAGCTCCGGTTCACCGGGTGCCAAAGCAGGCGCCGGCTGGCTTGCCGGTGGTAGTAGTTGAAGAGTTTGCTTCGACGTCGGTTTGCGTCGATCCAGCCAGGTGCACTGGCTTCCTCTTCAGTGATCGTTTCTCCATCCACCATGGCTTCGGGCACGATGACGGTGCAGGGGCGGGACGCGCCGGCACAGGAGTCCGTAGCCGTGTTGGGCCTACTCGAGGCTTAGCAAGTGAAGGCGAAACGTTGGTTGAAAAGAGAGAAAAGTGGGGTGGCCCGGGCCAAAATTGGCATCCGGGTGTTCCCCTAAACTTAGCGAAAACGTTGGTGAAGAATTAGGGAAGATTGAACTCAGCAGACCAGCTAGAAGTATAGCAGAAAGCGGAGCCAATGCGTAGGCGTCCGCTCATCTCGACGTCCCCTAGTGGTCTCCATTACGGTGCGTGAGTGGATGATGAAGGTATGTGACTGGTGCAAAGATGATACTCATGAAATGCCTGTCATGTCACAACCTGACCACATGCTGCGCTCATGATGCGCTGGCGGCCGTTTCACTAGCTTCACTTATAGAAAATTTGGTATTATGCGACGCGAACAAGCGACATAGGTAAATGACACATCCAAAAATGATAATCACGACATGCGTGTCATGTAACGAATGACTACTTGCCACACTGATGATGCGTTCGCGGCTGTTTCGCTAGCTTCACATATGCCAAATTTGGGGTTACGTGACGCCAAAAGATGACGAAGGTATGTGACTGGCGCCAACATGATAATCATTAGATGCCTGTCATGTGAGAATGTGACTACACGCCACAGTCAGCGCACATATACATTTCGGCATGACGCGGTGCGCGTGCTCTCCGGCGTTCATTTCGTCGCATCACGCCGGCGTTGCCACGCCAGGTGCCGGTCCTGCCATTAACGTGTAGGCACGCGCCGCGCTCCGTTGCCTTGACGCATGCGCGTTTCGGTGCGTCCAGCGTCCCTCCGCCACAAAAAAATGGCAGCATATCCACGGAGTGAATTATGGAGAGTGGGGCGAAGCATTAGTCTGTCCATGTGTCCGTCTTTGTGACCGTCCATGGATCTGTTCGTGCGCCCGTCTTTGCGTTCGTTCATGCATCCGCCCCTGCGTCCTTTCATGCGTCCATCCATGAATCTGTCTGTGTGTCCGTTCATACATCTATTCAACACTCCAAGTCCCACCATCTCACATCTTTTTATCATATATTACCCATATAGAAGCACCGCCATACAGTGGACATTCCAAGGACTAAACGAGAGGTGACACACGCACACTTTCTTACGGCTTGCGCTTCGGGTCTACTTCCCACCTTCAACCACCTTGAGTTCATGGTATATGCTAGTTCACTGTATTCATAGCACTGTGGCGCAATGCTCGCTAAACCTTTCTAAAACCAAGGAGGTTACGCCCAGCGAGTATAACCTAGCAACCTTTTCCTGTCATATAGTGCTCAATGTGCATGCCAGTGGCTGCTAGTGTAAAATGAGAGACAGGAGGATTCAGCTTTTAATTTCTTACGGCTTGCGCTTCGTATCTGCTTTCCCCCTTTAACCACCTCGAATTCATTCATGGTATATACTAGTTCATTGTATTCATGGCCCTGCGGCTCAACGCTCGCTAAACCTTTCTAAAACTAAGGAGGTTACACCCAGCGAGTATAATGTAGCAACTCTTTCTTGTCCGATTGTGCTCAATGTACATGCCAAAGGCTGATAATGGGGATCGCAGCGTGCGCGTTGACTAAAAGCCTAATGCTCCTGTCTCTCGTTCCCCTTTAGAGGCCATTGGCTTGTACATTGAGCACTATTTTTTATTGTTAAACAACACACAGAAAAAAACTCTCACCGGCACCACCTTGGAGGTCAAATGTTATACCTATTTCGAATATGTGCCACTGCTGGTTACGTAATACGAGGGACGCACATGCCACGCCATAAGGAGCTTCACCCCTAAAAAAAACAGGGAAACGCAGTGTTGTCTGGGTGGCGCATCGGCGCCAAATGCAGCATGTCGCATTTGGCGCCTCTTGCCATCGGGCCGCGCCAACGGACGCTGGTCGAGCGTGGCGCAGACTATACTGTGCCCGCGTTTTGCTAATGTAGCATCACTGTGCCTTGCGTGCGCGCACATCAACGCTTTATTGTAGTATATTGGGCCCTTTATGATGCGCTCGCGGCCGTTTTGCTAGCTCCACATATACCAACTTTGGTGTTACGTGACGTCAATGGATGACGAAAGTGAATAACTGGTGCAAACATGATAATCCTGACACGCGTGTCATGCAAGAACATGACAACATACCACGCTCTGAGCCTGCTCACGGTCGTTTGGCTTGCTCTAGATATACTAAATTTGGTATCACGTGACGTGAAATGATGACAAAAGTAAATGACATGTCCGAACATGATAATCATGACACGGAAGTCATGTACGCCATCATTTATCTCCGCCTTGGAACGATGTGCTGATATTGAAATAACATATCAACCTTTCTCATTCGTGCTTCGCATGTCGTCGATCCCCACTGTACGTGGGATCTGCCGTTTTTTTGTTTTCCTATTTTAGTCCTAATTACGATCTGCGCTAGGGTGATCTTTTCAAAACCAATGTTCAAGCTCAGTTGCGGCTAGCTTTTTGCTACTTTTCTTTGCCACGTACTACTGCTCTACTGTGAAGGGTCCTGCTAGTCTGTTTCGGCAAAAGTTGGATTACTATTGCCGTCTCTGGGTGTTGCCGTCTCTGGGTATTGCCGTTTCTCGGGATTGTACTCTTCTTTAAAAATGGTGATTTACTATGCAATTAGAAATACATTTGCGACGGAAAGTGTTCCCCAAAGAGAATAACTGGTCTCTGTAAGTCTTTAGAGTAAAATAAAATATTGTCACTGTTTCCATGCAGTTTCTTCAACGCGGAGAGGTTCTTCACCTACAGATGATGGACCGCAATGATTGGATGTATACTGACTGCGATTGCATCAAGTCTGAATTTGAAGCTCGGCCACTGGAAGGCTCAGTTCGCACTGTGGTGTGTTACTTGTACACGAAAATGTTGTAAGTGCAATTTTCTATAGTTTTAAGGAACAAATAGTAAATATTTAACCGTATTTAGAGGCACTATAGTCGGTGTTTACACGCTGAAAATAGGCAAGTAAAACAAAATTTTAGGCCCCAGAAATTGTATATATGTAGGCACTCTAAAGTCTAGCACAAAGTTTATTTTTGAATAATTAAGTGTGAGACCTTTGTCTCCGAGACAAAAAACTAATGAAATGTTTTACTTCATGATGCTACAAAGGCACCAATAGTTCAGTATGGTCATGCAACACATCCACACTCTTTTCAGAACACGGTCTGTTCTCGTATTCTCCGGCATGTTTATTTAAATGTCCACCGATGCATAAACGTGCTTTTGAGAATAGCTGTGCTTACGCATGGCATCCGAGATGGCGTTTCTCTTTGGGTGTAGTAGGTCGCCACATAACCACCTACTTTCCGGCCCACATTAGTTCAGAAGTGCATCCGACTATTACCAACGCCAACGAACTTGCCCATAACCGTGCGCGAGAAATTACGTACTCCGGCGGTCCAGACGGGTATGGAGAGAGGTTCACGAATAACTTCGAGAATCCACTGGTTGGCTTACACAAAAGTACGTCCCATTATGAATTGTCTAGGAAGAGGTACCCACTTCCGCAATCTAAGATCACACTGCCGCAGTCGTCGCTTCTTCGACTGCTACAGGCAGGTTCATTCCCGTCTCGCAGTAAAATTTGCCACTTTTCATATGGCATTACTCAAGGATGCCCTTTTGTCGGGCAAATAAGAGCACACTTGCTCACATACTCTAGCCCTGCCCGGCGTACGTGGCGCAAAGTTCAGCACAGTACGTGACTGAGAGAGGGCCCTTAAAAGCTCCGAACTCTCCGTTCCATGCTCGGCAGTCCAGGAGGCCTGTGGAGGGCCACGGTCTTTATTCCTGGCGTGGGCACGGCCAGCAACTGCGGCGGACCTCTCTTAAGGGAGTGTCTGACCAGTTCTCCCGGACAAAACAAATGCCTCGAGCTCCCCAAAGAAATCGCGAGAAATGCGAATGCGTTTCCCTCGCCGAGAGAGGGAGCCGTTGCCATCAGATATTCGCCTTCACCGACGTGTGCCATTGCCTTGAGAGGCGCTCAGCTGGTGAATAGTCGAGAGTGAGGAGCCAGCAGACGGGAGTGAGCAAACGGCGAGAGAAGGAGTGGCGAATCATTGCACCTACCTTTTCAATACTTCCTCGCAATACATGCTCATGTTGCTAGGGGCGAGCATAAGTACGTGCACTAGCGGTTGTTGCTTAAGGAGAGCGACTGAGAGCGCAGGGATAACACCTGCCGGTGCGCGGACGCCGCCCGCGGACAACGCCCAAAGGGCTAAGAAATGCAGTCGCATTTGATAGAAGTTCATTTCGCTTCATTGGTCCGGCCATCCCAATCGCACGGCGAGAGAGTCTCCCGAGAAGTAAATGTGGCCTTTCCCGCACCCCGCACCCCGGTGCTCCCACGAAGGATCGAATTGATAAGTATAGGTGCTGCGCTGTTGAGACACTTCGCATTGGGCGAAAAATAATGGTTTTGTGTTTTGGTACATATCCTCACGCTAAATTGGGAATGTCAGGTCACGATGTACGATAAAAAATCAATTCTGGGACGTATGATTTCTCAAATGAGTTTTTTTTTCTTTTTTTTGCTGTAGATTTGCACTACCCACGTCCCAGAACCACCTTGTGATTATGAGAGATGCTTACAGGAGGCTCTTCGGGTTCTTTGACGTGCACCCAATTGTGAGCACGCTGGCCGGCACCATTTTCGCCTCCATCGAATATGCAGCCGCTGCAGCTGGGATTCAATCCCCTGACCTGCGGGTCAGCAGCCGAGTACCTTTGGCACTAGACCACAGCGAAGGGGCCACAATTATAATGCTGAAGGGACACATTGCGGCCCTCTAGAACAACATTTATGAGGAGAGTAATGACGAAAGCAAGAAAAAAAATGGCAGATCCCACCTACAGTGAGAATCGATGATACGCGAAGCACGAATGAGAAAGGTTATTATGTCGCTTTAAAATCAGCACAACGTTACGAGGTGGAGGTAAATGATGCTGTACATTACTTTCGTGTCATGATTACTATATAGATATGTAGTTTACCTTCATCATCTATCCGCGTCACATGATACCAAATTTAGTATGTATAGAGCCAGCGAAACTACCACGAGCACGCTATGAGCGTGGAAGGTTGTTCTTACATGACACGAGTGTCAGGATTATCATGTTCGCACCAGTCATATACTTTGGTCATCCATTGAAGTCAAGTAACACCAAACCTGGTATATGTGGAGCTAGCGAAATGGCCGCGAGCACATCATGAAGAGCCCAATGTACTCCAATGTAGCGTTGACGCGCGCGCACGCTGGGCACAAGCGACGCTATGTTAGCAAAACGCCAGCAGTCTTTAGTCTGATGCCAGGCGCAACCAGCGTCCGTCCACGCAGCCCGATGACAACCGGCGCGAAATGCGACATGCTGCATTTTGCAGCGATGCGTTACCTGGACAACACTGCGTCAACCTCTTTTCGTGACGAAAGGACGCCGGACGCGCCGAAACGCGCATGCGTCAAAACAACGCAACGCAGCGCGGTGCGCGCCTGCGAATATATGGCAGGACCGGTGCCTGGCGTGGCAACGCCAGTGTCACCCGACGAAATGAAAGCCGGTGAGGACGCGCACCGGGTCACGTAGAAATGTATTGGCGCTTTGACTGCGGTATGTAGTAATGTTCTCCCATGACACGCATTTCAAGATTATCACGTGTGCACCAGTCACATACCTTCGTCATGCATTGACGTCACGTAATGCCAAACTTGGCATACGTAAAGCTAGCCAAACGGCCGCAAACGCTTCATGAGTGTGGCATGTACTGATGTTGGTATTTGACATGCATGTCGTAATTATCATGTTTGTATGTGTCATTTACCTATGTCGTCCGTTCGCGTCACGTAATACTGAGTTTGGAACATCCGAAGCTATCAAAACGGCTGTGGGAGCATCATGAGCGTAGCATTAGTCGTTATGTTACATGACACGCATCTCATGTTTATTATGTTTGCACCAGTATCATACATTTGTATTTCCATTCAGGTCCCGTAATACCAAATTTGGTATAAGTGAAGCTAGCAAAACGGTCTCCAGCGCATCATGAGCGTGGCATGTAGTCATGTTGTTACATGACACGCATGTTATGATTATCATGTGTCCAGCAGTCGCGTACCTTCTTCATCCATTCACGTACCGTAATACCAAGTTTGGTATATGTGACGCTAGCGAAACGCCCGCGCACGCATCATGAGCTTGGCATGTAGTCATGTTGATACATGACCCGCATGTCATAATTTTTATGTCAGGGTCTGTCGCTTGTGCTCGCCATACAATTATGCCATACCATACTTCTTTTGCAATATACCACGTGAACGAAACCACCGTAAGAGCTGCAGGACCATGAAATGTAAATCATGACATTCATTACCTGCATGTCAAGGTTTTCGTGTTATCACTAATTATATATGTTCTTCATACAGTCATGTTATGTCATACTAAGTTTGGTATCGATACCATTATCGAAACGGCCAGGAGAGCGAAATGTAGTAAGGGGTTAGATAGATAGATAGATAGATAGATAGATAGATAGATAGATAGATAGATAGATAGATAGATAGATAGATAGATAGATACGCGCAAAGTTGCCGAAGTTCGCTAAAAAATACTTCACATTAAAAAAAATTGGGCACATCCCACATACCGGGGAACCGACGTTATGCGATGCATGCGGAGTGAAGGTGACCGTGTTGCAATTCTTCATTGAGCGACAAGCCCCGAAGTGACGCTACACATATGAAAAATGTTGCAAGAACTTACATACGCTGAAGAGTTTGAGATGTTTGTATAACCAGTTGTGTGCACTTGAGCAACAATGCCAAATCAAACATGCGTCTTAGCGACACCAGAAGCTGATATGAAGCGCTGATGCTCGCGAGAATGCTGGCTTTCGGCAGTGCTACATAAATCAACTTCTGCGCATGGCAACTATTCAAAATTGACGTTAACCTAACGTGATGGCTGTATTAAAGGAGTAAATAGCTAATGTTTATAAATTCGGGTAGGCAGCACTGCAACCACTGTTGATGTTTCAAGAACATTAGTGTCTATACGAAAAGTAATTTCGAGACATGTCGTAGCTCTAGTAAAAATTTCCACGCAGAATGCTTGGGTTTGATTCCATCTGGGACCATGAAATTCATTTTTTGCATTCATCAGGTCGATGCTACCGAAGTCAGGTATTTCTTGACGCTCACACGTTAAATTTGCCCTTGTGTGTTCTCGTCGTTTCTGGGTAGATATTGTCAATGACCTGTGGCACATACTCGAAAAGCAGCGACACATGCCCGCCCGTTGATATGTGCCACTGTCTGGCGAGAAGTGTTTAACGACGTAAGCGAGGAGATTGTGACATTATTCATGTCTTGACGAGCGCGTCATATTCATGAAACTATCTTATCATCCGACGCTCCTTTTTGCGCACGCCAAGTGAAGGGGGTGACCATAAGATCACCCAAACGTAAGCGGGAAGATAGACAGAGAGATACGCTCAAGTCAACAAGGTTCGATAATAAATGCTTCGCATAAAAAATTTTTTGAACGATGCTTACCACTAGTAGGGTAACACAGAAAGATCACTTTTTTGTTATGCTTGACATGGTAGCTCATGTAGTAGCCAGAGGTGCACCATACAGTGACGAGAGATGTTGTGGGGATAGCGCCACATTTCGCACAGGCGTTTGAATACTAAGTCGGGTATATTTTAGGCATGAATGCAGATTCAGATTATTGTACTGTAAAACGAGGGTTGTTTTTTAAGTAGTCTCAAACCAGGTATAACGAAGAACGCATTTAATGCATCTGGTCTTGGAGGTAGTGTATAAGTAGGACAGGTGGACAAAGCTACATAAGTATTTGTGGGTAATTGTAATGCATCCAACGAGAAGTAAATATAGCGATGGCATTCACGTTAGTACTGTCACAAGCGAATCTGTAAGAAACCCTGCTTGTTTCATGACCGAAGAACTTGATGAGTTCGGCTTGTCATCGTGTCTAATAACACAGTCTATCATAAACGGGTATGCGTCAGCAAACTTGGGTAAATCGCATTACTGACTTCTTATGCAGAAAAAAAATGAAGCTGCTACAACGCTCGCTACATGCACTAAGGAACCGATGTCGGGCATGTAGAGAATATCAAGAATAACCACATTATGTAAGATGCGATTCGAAGCGGTTCTCCACGACGTTAGTGTAGCGAAAATACATTTCCCTGCATTCCCGGTTTGAGGCTTTCCACCTAGTGCCTGATCACATAAATCTCTCGAGACACTGCTTTCTTCGACCTTCGCCAGTTTTTATTATCGTATTTTAACGAAACTGAAGCATACGTGGAGATATGTGTTAACGATTCCACAGCACAATTTTCCCATGACCTGTCCCAAGTGACTATTCAAAAACTCTTCGTTGCTTTAAATAGCACAGTGTATTAAATACGATGCGTTTGTTAGAAAACTTCGGCAATTTTGAGTGTATCTATCTATCTATCTATCTATCTATCAAAATATCTATCTATCAATCTATCCATCTATTTCCCTACCTACGTACCTACCTACCTACCTACCTACCTACCTACCTACCTACCTACCTACCTACCTACCAACCTACCTACCTACTATCTATCTATCTATCTATCTATCTATCAAAATATCTATCTATCAATCTATCCATCTATTTACCTACCTACGTACGTACTTACCTACCTACCTACCTACCTACCTACCTACCTACCTACCTACCTACCTACTATCTATCTATCTATCTATCTATCTATCTATCTATCTATCTATCTATATATCTATCTATCTATCTAGCCACGTTTGTTTCGGTGCTCTCGTGGTCACCCCCTTAGCTTAGCGTGAACCGAAATTAACCAGGGAGAGTGAGATGGTTCGACGAATATGACACGCTGGTCAAGACATGAATAATGTAACAATCCAGTCACGTGCGTTGTCAAACACTTTCCAGTAGACAGTGGCACATACACACAGGAGGGTAATCCTCGGCTAAGCGGGTATGTGCCATATGGGATTGGCACTTAGTATCTGCACAGGAACGACGAGAACACACAAGGGCAATTTTAAAGAGCGAGCGTTAAGAAATACTTCACAACGGTAGCGTCGACCCAACGAATGCAAAGAATAAATGTGAGGGTCTAGGATGGAATCCAACCCAAGCATTTTGCGTGGCAAGGAATCATTTCACCACAAAGCTACACCAGGTCTCGAAACTACTTTGCAAATAGACGTTGACTTTCTTGAAACTTCATAAGTGATTGCAGTGCTGCGTACTCAGTTTTATAAGCACAAGACATGTATTCCTCTAAAACAGCCGTCACGTCGGGTCAATTCTGGTTAGTTGCCTTGCGCTGGAGTGTATTTAGGAAGCAATGGCGAGAGCTAACACCTTCGCGAGCATCAGCGCTTTATATCAGCTTTTGGTGTTTCTAATACGCGTGTTTCACTTGGCATCACTTTGCAAGTGCAAACAACTGGTCATATAACAATCTGCAACTCTTCAACATATGTCTGTGCGTGCAACGTTTGTATGTATATTTAGCATCATCTAATGACGTGTCGCTCAATGAAAAAGATTGCAACACGGTGACCTTTCTTCCGCACGCTTCGCATAACGTCAATTACCAGGTACGTGGGATCTGTGGAATTTTTTTCTCTCTTTTTTGTGAAGGCACTGCCCTCTGACAAGAAATGTTTTTTTTTCAGAGCTAGTTCAACAAAACGAATAAAAAAGTAAGCATACTGCCATTTTATATTTATTCGTGACAATGTTGAGTCGCATTAAACTCAGCAGGAACATAAAAATTTTACACCACTCTTTTGAACAGTGCAGAGTTCACTAAAGTTCATACCTTTATAACGATTAGGTGCAAAAAGACAATGATTTTATTGATTTTTCTGTAATGAATGATTTTTATTTGTGTTTGCCTTTTGTATTGTTCCACTATTTCTATGTTTTGAAGATTCATTGCACTTACCTTCGTCTCAAAGCTTCAGCAAAAATATTTACGAAACCTTACACAACTAAAAATTGAAGAAGTGATAGTGACGATTGTGCGTTCTAGGACTGTCGGTTGGGGCTCTAGAGCGTTGTTAAGAATGCAGTGGCATTTTGATTACCTTTTCGTTCATGAGGTTGTGACCCTGTGTAAAGTGTATATTGCCATCCGCATGAACCAAGCCTGGGAACCACGAATCATCAGTGCAATGGCCGCTGGCTACCTCGGTCTCTATGAAATCTCTTTTAAAAGCATTTCTTCAGGGTAGAATGTCTGGCGTGAAAGCAGGTGTCGTTTTAAGAAAACTTTTAAGCTTAAGGAAACTACGAATCGCTTCGGCGTAATATAGTGTGACAACTTATTGGGAAGAGCGAAATTGTACTACCACTGTATGAAAGTATTCTTTATTTTTGTTTGGCATTTCTGCGATATACTGCACCAGACATAACTGGGCATTTTAGAGAATGGCTAAGAAGAAATTAAACTGCGCTTCGAAACTGCCCCTATGCTTAATCAAAGTGAAAGACAAAATTATTCTCAAAATTTTTGTTAATCAAATGTTGGAAGTGTGCTTCAAACAGCTCAGTTGTACCCACACTGCTGGCAGTTACTAGTTTAAACACTTATCGTAAAATGTCTGGGCTGCCTTGACACAATAATAGGTGACCGTCAACACCCTATTCGTGCATTGTGGTGATTTTCAGTAAGGGCATTGCCGATCGCACAGGTGGCAGAGTAAGAAACATTGATAGGCCATTAGCTGTACGTTACACAAGATCACGGAAGGTCTTTTGCTAGGCTTATTGTGCTTTCGTGCACAGGCCGAGATCAGGGTACAGCAAACCTTCTATAGAATACTCGCAATGGAAATACACTCATGCGGAAAGCCACTACATTGGCGTATACAATTATGGTATTGAAATCTGGGTAAAAAGTTTGCCGCGACTAGGATTTCTCAGAAGTCGGCTTCAAATGGGTGCGCTGGTGTGCAGTAAAAATTGTGAATGGAACGAAGAATTAAGTGGCGGTTTTAAATAAAGGTATTTCAACAATTAGTTCTACCAAGATTGCAGGTGAATAGGAAAAGGGATATTTCCGAATTTAATATTCTGACAACAACAAAATTATTTGCATCGTACGCGAAGTTTTGAATGTCCATGAGCTTCCACCCCTCACCGTTTCTCAAGAAAAATATCACGTTCGAGCTAGGGCTATGGAATAACTCGATAGCAAGAACTCGGAAAGTTACACAAATGAGGGCTAGCAGCCAGCTGTCTTCAATTTTTTTTACTCCGTGTACCGCTCTTTTGTTTTGTGGGATACGGCCCGTCCAGGAAGCGAAGCTATGTTTCGGCTGTCTGTCGTATTTACTCCTGTAAGCAATGACAGGACAGAACGTCAAGGGGTATACCAGCTGTCTACTACTGTATGTGCAGAAATTACGTGCGCCACCATTTATGAACACTCTAAATTGTCGCAGTCTCTTAGGTAAGCGGATAGATAAATCGCACAAAAGGACAGATTGTAGACGAGCCGTTTTTTGATTGTGCGCACCTCAGCGCTCGCGTCAATACTCCCACACCTGTTTTCACCGAGAGTGCTCAAGTCGTATAGCCCATCTGTTCACTGGCATTTTAATGCGAATTCGCCTTGCGAAAGATGAGGGATGAATTCAATATTTACTTTAGTAATCAATCATGGCAGGTGTGGCACGCGGAACGAAGGTATTGCATGCACACTATGCAAGATAGACTTGACTGGGTCATTTCAACTCCGCTTCCCCGGCTTTCGTCACTCGAGAGTAGAACACACTATGTGTCTAGAAATTTTACGAATTTAGAGTTTAAGGAGTGCATAAAAAGTGCACGTTGAGTTATAGGTGGACTATTGAAGCGGCTGATTACTTGATGCCAAACACAAAAAAGAGAGACAAGCTTATGGGAAGCGGAATGCCCATCGAAAACAACCAACTTCATTTCAGTTGCAGACATCATCAGTATTGCAAGTCATTCTGCAACATGGCTGACAACTTTTCGAAGGGTAATTGACTGGCACGCGCAGACTAACAGCCTTAGGAATTGTGTTAGTCAAGCCCCCGTGATATGCTAGAATATTGTATGCAGAATCGAACTCAAAACGTCGCATGCCTCCCTTACCAGCACTTGAGCTTATAGCACTGTTACATGAAACAGCGCCCATTACGCCATTAGAGATAATTACGGAAAGCATATATCTCGGTGATGCAGTGGTTATGGCGCTGGAAGGTTAACTTGAAGGTCCCGCAACAAAATCCAGGCCACCCGTGCCACATTTCTATGGAGAGAATCCTTAACACAGATTTAGGTCACGTTGAAGACTGCCAAATGGTGTTAATTTCCGGAAACTCTGCGGATTCTTCATCAGCATGATATAAATTTGGTGCGTGAAACCGCGAAAATGATTCTATATTATTCGGAAGACAGACAACAAGCTCTGACTCAATGTGCTTAATGAAAGCGGAAAAAACAATGCACGTCGTCAGCTCGTCTCAAAGAGCGCAACATGCCAGAAACCCTTCATGGATGCATGCCACAGAGCATCACTGGACCTCTCGCCCGAGTAACTGTATAAATCTCTATGTAGCAGCGGAGCAGCTCCATAGCCTTCACAGGAGTCAGCGACCACCGTGGAGCTTCTACTCTCTTGAACGCAGGTAACAGGCAGTGCGAACTCTCTGCTAAGAATTTGTAGTTTAAAATGCACAGTAATACCACGCGGACACAATGAGAACAAGTTCGGGAACTCATTCATTATGAGAAGGAGTACAAAGTAGCACGAGCTTCACGCCGGCGCAGCATGATGATATGTTACTGCCTCTTAACCAAGAACCTTCGAGGATAGACGCCCCAGACATTATTTATTGTGCAAGGTAATAGAACAACTTTCATTGACAACAGTTGAAAAAAAAAACATTTCATCATTTTCTTTATCTATGAAACACCATTAGTGAAATGTTTGAACGCATTACCAAAACTTGAGCTAGAACTCAACTGATTACCAGTAGAGCTAATGTGGAATGTTAATGGCATATTGCCATAAAAAAAACTCGAATCATATTCTCGCAGTCAATGATGATGACAGAGGTGAAGCAACCGTCAGCCCACCCGTGCTTCCGTCCGTCCACGAGACTTTCTGTGCGTCCATTCATGCGTCCGCCATCCGTTCATGCGTCCAATCATCTGTCCGTCCGCTTGCGCATCCATCTGTCCATACATCCGCGCATCCGTCCATCTGTCTGTCCGCCTTCTAGTCTGTCTATCCGCCCGTCCGCGCGTTCATCTAGTGAACACTTTAAGTACTGCCATCTCGCATCTCGCATGCCCTGTGGCACATATCCACTCCCTCTGTTCACACATATACGTTCGTCCATATGCTAGTCTGTCTGTCTGTCCGTCAGTTAATGCGTCTGTCCGAGCGTCCATCTAGCGAACACATACCCGCTTTAGAATGGGTATGTGCCACCAGTGGCTACATACACCACTTGAGGATGTACAGACCCACACTCTAAGAAACTTCGCCCCTAAATTCGCAGCATATTCACGGTGTGGATGATAATGGGTGGGGCGAAGCGTCCGTCAGCCCATTCGTGCTTCCGTCTCTACATTCGTTCTATCTTCCGTCCGTCCACGTGGTCATCGAAGCCTTCATCCATGCGTCCATCCATGAGTCCGTCCACCCGTCTGTTCGTTCGTTCGTGCGTCCATCCGTCCGTACTTTCGAGCGTCTGCCCATATATCCGTCCAACTTCTAGTATGTCTCTCCGTCAGTGTGTGCGTCCATCTGATGAACACTCCAAGAACTGCCATCTCGCATCCCCTGTGGCACATATCTAATCTCCGCATCCATCCATTCATCCGTCCGTCTGCTAGTGTGTTGGTCCATTCGTCCTTGAGTCCGTTCGTGCGTCCTTATAATGAGCAGTCCAAGTACCGTCATCTCCCATCTCGCATTCCTTGTGGCACATACCCGCCCTAGAACGGGTATGTGCCACCGATGGCTACATACACCAACGGAGGATAGACAGACCCACACCCTACGGAGCTTCGCAATTAAAAACCGAGAAGCAAGGAAACGTCGCCAGGAAGATTCGAATCAACTGCCTTTGTACTTAAAACGGAGTTTTATACCACCGCGCGCCAGTTAAACCTATTTTTTAAAATGCGAAAGTGCGTTATGCTGAAGTTTACCAAGGCTACGCTGACGTATTTTCTTCATGGATATGACATTGTTAAATAGATACTGCAGATTGCAAAGAAATGGCAGGTCCTACGTAAAGGGCGAATCGATGATATGCGAAGCACGAATGAGATATGTTGATATGTCACTTTAACGTCGGCACAATGTTTTGAGGTGGAGGTGAACGATGCCGTACAAGACTTGCGTGTCATGATTATCATGTTTGGATGTGTCGTTTACCTTTATCATCTATTCAGGTGACGTGACACCAAATTTAGTATATTTGGAGCTAGCGAAACGGCTGCGGGCACGCTATTAGCGTGGTATGTTGTCATGTTCCTACGTGACACGCCCGTCAGAATTATCATAATTGCACCAGTCATATATTTCGTCATCTATTGACATCACGTAACACCAAATTTGGTATATGTGGAGCTAGCATAACGGCCGCGAGTGCATTATAAAGGGCCCAATATACTCCATTGTAGCAATGACGAGCACACGCTGGGCACAGCAACGCAACGTTGGACAAACGCAAGCACTCTATCGTATGACGCCAGGTGCGACCAGCGTCCGTCGGCATGGCCCGACGGCAACCGGCGCGAAATCCGACATGCTGCTTTTCGTACCAATCTATTATCCAGACAACACTGCGTATCCTTCTTTCGTGAAGGAGGGTCGCCGGACGCGCTGAAACGCGCATGCGTCAAAGCAACGCAGCGCGGCGCGCACCTGCGAGTATAGGCAGGACCGGTGACTGGCGTGGCAACGCCGGCGTGACGCGACGAAACGAACGCCAGCGAGCACACGCACCACGTAAAGTCGAAATGTATTGGCGTCTTGACTGTGACATGTAGTCATGTTCTCACATGACATGCTTATCATGATCATCATGTTTGCACTACTCACATACCTTCGTCATCTATTGGTGTCACGTAATACCGAATTTGGCATCTGTGAAGCTAGTGAAACGGCTGCGAGCACATCATCAGTGTGGTATGTAGTCATGTGGTTACTTGAAACGCATGCCGTAATTATCATGTTTGGACATGTCATGTACCTATGTTCGCGTTGCGTAACAGTAAGTTTGGTACATGTCAAGCTAGCCAAACGGCCGCGAGTGCATCGTGAGCGTAACTTGTAGTGATGTAGTTATATGACGCGCATCTCATGTTTATCATGTTTGCACCAGTATCATACCTTCGTCATTCATTCACCTCCCGTAATACCAAATTTACGACCACCAGCGCATCATGAGCATGGCATGTAGTCAATTTGTTACATGACATGCATCTGATGATTATCTTATTTGCAGCAGTCACATACTTTCGCCATCCATTTACGTACTTTATTACCAAATTTGGCTTATGTGACGCTAGCGAAATGGCCATGATCACATCATGTGCACGGTATGTATTCATGTCGCTACATGACACGGATGTGATGGTTTTTATGTTAGGTCTGTCGCTTGTGTTCGCTATGCGATCATGCCTTACCATACCAGTTTTGCAACATGCCATGTGAACGAAACAAACGCAAGAGCTGCAAGACCAAGAAATGTAAATCATGACATTCATGACATGCATGTAATAGTTTTCATGTTATTACTAGTCAAATATGTTTTTCATGCAGTCTTGTTGTGCCATACCAAGTTTGGTGTTGCTACTATTATCGAAACGGCCCGGAGAGCTAAAAGTCATCGGCGGCTAGATAGATAGATAGATAGATAGTTAGATAGATAGATAGATAGATAGATAGATAGATAGATAGATAGAGATAGATAGATAGATAGACAGATAGATAGGTAGATAGATAGATAGATAGATAGATAGATAGATAGATAGATAGATAGATAGATAGATAGATAGATAGATAGATACGCTCAAAGTCACCGAAGCTCGCTATTAAATGCTTCGCAATCAGAACGACAAATTGCGTCCGCGGGACTTTGAAGCAGCGACCCCTCCATTCAAAGCGCGTTGCATTATCCTATAGGCCGCAAAACATACGTGGGTAAAATCGTTACCGCAGGCTATTCATAAACCCTATATACCGTTAAGGGTCCTCAGAGTGCCGACTTCTGCACGTTTTTGTCATTAGTAGGGAGGTGGCGCTCGCGTTGGATAAAGTCACTGGAACGGAGAAAGTACCACGTTCGTTTTCTATCACCGTCATGCACTCTCGGCGGTATTTGCCACGTAAATTGCTCAACCCGCTCGTATGGCTACTGCCTCGGAGCCTGGTCGGCCGTTTGCTTAAATGCATACATGACGAAATTTCTACAAGGATCATTAAAAATGACAGGTGAGAAAATGAAAATTGTGTCATGTATTTCTTGAACAGCATAATTTACCTGCCGCACTCATGGTGGTCTCATGGCTGGTTCATGTGCTTCATAATCACCAACATTATTTTTCCGGAAGGAGGACCTTCTGAAAATATAGTTCAGACTGAGTCAGAACCTGTGACAGATGATGCAGGAGACTTTAGAGATATTTACACAGAATCTCAAAAGACTTTGAAACGTGACAGATCCCTTCCTTCTAAAACATCTCCTAAGAACCCAAAATCCAAGAAATACCTGTCATGAAAAATCTTCTATGAGAACCTCGTATAGCATCAAAGTAGGTTCACTAAAATTCTGCAGTGGAATTGCCAGTCTATTTGGTCGGCAACTACAGATTTACAACATAATTCTTCGCAAATTTCTACCGACATAATTGCCATTCAGGAAACCTGCCTTGCTAATGGTAAAAAAATACATGAATTATCTATTTATCTGGCTGAATTGTCCGAGTAGAGGTGGCGGTCTGGCTTTCTTAATATCAACGAAATTTAGTCACAGAGCCAAGATATTGTATCAGTGTATGGATACGATTCACGAAATTTAGGTGTAAGACATAACACTACCAGACTGCTCGCCTTTTTATTTTGCAATTGTATAATTTCCGGCAGGAGTTCAAGACACGAGATGCCTCTATATTATGTTAGGTTCATGCAGAAAAAAAATATTACTGTGTGGTGATTTCAATTCACGCAATGTGTCTTGGGGCTTCAGATCTGATGTATGTGGAAGACGTTTGTGGTAATGGATGCTTGATAATAACGTTTCCTGCCTGAACTCAGAGGTTGCAACATTCGTAAGAGGTAACTCTAAATTGACTATTGATTTAACATTTTGCAGCTCCACTTTGCCCATATCATCGTGGAATATATTAGATTGTGCTACAAACAGCGACCATCTTTCCATTAGTTTAGAAATTAAGTTCCCGAGGTTTAGTTTGGTAGAGAAAGTTGGATCATTCGTAAATTATGCTAAATTACAAAAAGACTTAAAATCTATGTTAATTTTTCGCGAGAAAATGCAGGAAGACATTAGAGCTATGAGTGTATGTGCGGTATTGAAACGATCAGTAAAAAATTTAACGTTTACTGTAAACTCGAACACAGCGGGATCTTTTAGCCCGTGGGGAAATCTAGAATGTGGGGGGGGGGGTATAGAAAGCGAAAAGCGGCTTGGAAAAAGCTGTTAATTAATCAATGACCCTAAAATTGGAGTGAATATAAATTAACGGCCACTGATGTTAAGCGTATAGTGCGCAAAGAAAAACTAAACTATGATATGAGTAAATTTAATTATCTTTCTAAGTCTAAAAATAAGAAAGCGCTTTTCAGGTTTTTGCGTGCAAAAAAAAATGACTCCACCGGCAGAATGCATTCATTCCGCCATTATGTCTCCTCGCGAACTCTCTGATTTCTCAAAAATATTGCTAAAGGCTTGCAAACGAGGTTTACGACAATTATGCCAAAGTCAATGGTGAAATTAAGGGTGGATTATGATTTCCAGGAGGTATCTTTAGCTGAACAGGCGGATGAGATAAAGAGCTTACCGCCCGCTGCTTCTGGACCTGATGGGGGGACCTCTACAATAATAAAAGTGCTATACTAATTATCCCCACATGAAATCTGTAATATAGTTAATTATGCACTGAAAAATTCTTGAATTCCGGCAGATTGGAAGCTTTCAAAAATAATTCCAATACTTAAAAAACAGGAAATGGAGTTTACTCTGGACTACATAAGGCATATTTCATTGACGTCTAACCTGGTCAAGCTTGTAGAGAGAGTCTTGAATGCCCGTATATTGCACTATATGAATGAACATACAATGTTAAAGCCCAGACAAATCGGCTTTAGATCAGGATACTCCATTTTGTGTGCACATGTGGACTTGGAAAGTCGCATACAGCTGGCTCGGCAACGGCGCGAATACTGTGCACTAGTCACTCTAGACTTAACTAAAGCGTACGACAAAGTGGATTATCCTATCCTAATCCAGCAGATGCAAGACTATCTCTTTCCAAAATATATAACATCATGGATAACATAGTTTGTGAAGGACAGAGAATTTTAATGCTTTTTGGATGGGTGCTCTTCTAAAAGATATAAGCAGACTCGAGGTGTACCCCAGGGCTAAGTATTATTTCTGTTTTTTTTTCAACATATTACTAAGTTTCCTTCTAACTCATCGGGATATCCAAATTTACGTGTATGCAGATGATCTTGCTTTTTTGCTACAAACACTGATCTGCATTCATTGTAACAGGCATTACAGAATTACATGAACATGCTAGAAGGATGGCTTGACAATATTTATATGTCATTAAACGTCAAAAAATTTCGCTTCTGCCGTTCTCTTTTAAGGATCGTGTCGACATTTCCCTGATGTATCGTAACTAGCCCATTGCCCAGGTCGATTTCCTGAAATACCTAGGCATTGTATATATTAGGACGCTAAATTGGAAAAGCCATATAGATGAGGTTGGCTGTAAAGCGTCACGTGCTGTTGGGTGGTTACGAAAATTGGAAACAGGAAAGCAGGATTGCGAAGGAGTTCATTGATAATGGTGTACAAGATGTATGTGTGGCCTAATATGGATTTCAGATACGTATTATTTTCTGGCAGTGCGGCATACAAGATGAGACCGTTAATATTATTAGAAAGAGAAGTTTTGCACTTGTGTCTTGGACTCCCCAAATTTGTGCCAAATAGTGTTTTGTATATGGAAGCGCGTCTTCCACATTTGTTAACTCAGTTTCAAATACTTACAGTTCAAACTTTCTTAAAAATATACAATTCACCTCTGAGACAAGAGTTTTACGTTTTTATTCAAGAACCAACCGCATTCTTCGGAACACAATGGTCTAGACTACACTCCCCTCAGATTGGGTTCGTCAAAGCGCTGCTAGGGTCTCTGAATGTAAATATTTATCAGATTGCCATAACAAAGATGCATAATTTAAAGCTTAATATAAATTTGATTATATTTTCCCCTCTAATGCGAAACAGCTGCCCCTTCGATATTTAAATAATCGGTTACAAGATTACTTGACTCCTCTGTCCATAAACATCATAATAGCGACGAATGCATCTGTATCAAACGAAAAGGTTGAAGTACGCATCTTCTGTACTTCTCTCGATTGGTCTTTTTCAGTTCGATTACCAGATTACACGCCCATATTCATCGCTGAATTATTTGCTATAATTCTAGAGTTTCGTAAACTTTCTGCAAGCGAATGAGAAGCGGTCATACTTATTGATTCTGTCTCAGTATGCACTGCACTATCTACAGCAAAAAATTTGACATCATTAGGTATGATGAGCAGCTTTTACCAGCAAACCTGCAAAAAAATCACTTGCTATGGATACCTGGTCGTTGCGGAATTTATCCAAACGAGATGGCAGACACGTTAGCCAAAGCATCTCTAAGCGGACCACTCTTACCTATTTTACCTGATTTCGCCTATGTAACAGCACACAGATATAGAAATGTTTGTTTGCAGAAAAATAAAAAAATATCTTTGGATAAAGTCAGGGGCTTCGTACATATAAGATTTTGCTGGAACAAACAGTGGTGTATATCCCGGCAATGAGAAATTACAATCACCAAAGTACGATGCAGAATTTCGCTCCTGAATTATTACCTACATAAAGCTGGATTCACGCCCCGCCGTGGTGGTCTAGTGGCTAAGGTACTCGGCTGCTGACCTGCAGGGCGCGGGTTCGAATCCCGGCTGCGGCGGCTGCATTTCCGATGGAGGCGGAAATGTTGTAGGCCCGTGTGCTCAGATTTGGGTGCACGTTAAAGAACCCCAGGTGGTCTAAATTTCCGGAGCCCTCCACTACGGCATCTCTCATAATCATATAGTGGTTTTGGGACGTTAAACCCCACATATCAATCAAAGCTGGACTCACAGTATCCCCATTATGTCTTTTTTGCAAGAAATCAGAATCAATAGATCATTTATTTTTATCCTGTCAACGATATTCTTATCAAAAGAAAAGATACCTGGTCGAATCGATTAAGAAGCGAGGTTGAAAAATAAACGGGGAAGTAATTTCATCCTTCGGAGACATTACATTAGGTTATAGCCACAGGTAGGTTTACTCTGCCGCGTTTGCGTACATAATGGTAACAAAAAGACTACCTTGTTAGTCGTTTGTTATTATTATTTACGGCTACGCGACTACCTGAATGCCTGACTCTAACTCATTTGATGATCCTGCCGCTCGGTTCTTGGCCGATCCACCTTTGAGGGCGAGTGCCAGCAAAACATCATCATCGTCACCATCATCATCATCATAATCATTATTTTTAATGCATAAGATGACTGTAAGACGCACACCAATGTCAAGTGTTAGCACGACAATCAATATATACCTATCAGTACGAAGTGGTTTGCTTGCCATAATCTTGGTATGCTGGCAGTCGGTTCGGTAGCTTTACCAATGCCTTAATTGGTAATGCACGACGTGACTCTGTAACGAACAATAATGACAGGAAATAACAGAAAATTATGTCATGCATGTCATGTAAGTCATAGTTTACATGCCGTGCCTAGGGTGTACTTGTGGCGAGTTCGCTATATTGATATAAACTAAAACTGGTATGGCATGACAGTGCAGAATGACAAACTTAAATGAATGGATGTTACAAGAAATATGACATGGTTGACGTTCACAGCCTTTATTTATGTTCGTCATACAGGTAACTCCCCTATCGCTTCTCGGCCTTTTGGCTAAAACCAAAGTGTTTGGCTAAGATCTGTTCTTATCAGCTTACAGGTACATCCCGCTTTACCGGTCTCTGGGTATCTACCGAGCTATCAAAACGGCCGCAAGTCTACCAGAAGCGTGGCATATAAGCCATGCCGCACATTTTATGCATGCCATTGTTATCCTGGTACCACCTGTCTATGACATTAACCATCCATTCACGTGACAGAACATAATTTTCGGTGTGCATTTAAATAGCTAACTGGCCGCGAGCCTACTATTAGCGCGGCGTCAAGGTAATGCTGGACATAGCATGCATGTTATGATTTTCATGTTTACACCTGTTCTTAGAGTTCGCCATGCAGCCACGTCATGCGATATCGATATTGGTCAATATCAAGCTGGAGAACAGGCCACCAGGACGCCATAAGGGTAGTCATTATTTATCACGCTGAACGTAAAATGCAAGTCATGATTATCACGCTACAGCCTAGCACGTGTAATCACAATTAAAATTCGTCATAGCGATTCTGACATACATTCGTTTATTCAAACTGCTAATAGAATCCGGTTACTACGCCAAATAAATAATGTGCATAACATACCTTACAGGATTTACATGTTAAGGCCAGTTACTTACATTCGTCAGGCATATGCATATATTGAATTTACTAATATGACATGCAACTTATATTCTTCATGTGGTCATATTGCGCCATACCAAATTGGTGGAGATTCAGCTATAAAAACGGCAAGGAAAGCATAAAGTCGTCGGAAGTTAGACAGAAATATATATATATATATATATATATATATATATATATATATATATATATATATATATATATATATATATATATATATATATATATATATATGGGAAAGAAGTGTATACCTAAGAGCTCGTTTTTCCGCGTTTTAACACAAAATTAATGAGATCTAACAGACAGTAATGCCAAGGAATGTACAGGGGAAGTTATTAGAACCGATGTAATATAAATAAGAAGCAAGAAAAGTGGGCGGAAAAATAACCAGACCAGTCTGCTCACGGCTGGTTAGTTTTTCATTCACTTTTCTTTCTTCTTATTTACATTCCATTGGTTCTAATAACTTCCCCTGTACATTCCTTGGCATTACTGTCTGTTAGATCTCATATATATATATATATATATATATATATATATATATATATATCTGTGTGTGTATGTGTGTGTGTGTGTGTGTGACACATTAACAAGATGATTCCAGGAGAAGCCGATGAAGAGGAAGTGCGCGTGCATAAGAATAAACGCATGGCATCTGGATCACGACGTGTCTCCATTTTGTAGCGTCACACAAGCCGACAGGATCGACCTCATCAACGTGCCATGGCTAAGCCAAAGTCTCCGCTAAACATACAGAAGTTCAAGGGAACACAAGAAGACGTCCCCATCGACAAGCGGCTTCTTCTTTTCGACATGAAGTCAGCCGAGGCGTCATGAACTCACCGCGATCGGGTCACTCACTTCAGCGAATACGTTGAAAGGGAAGCGTTCAAGTGGTAGCTGACTGAGATTTTCGGCAATGGCGAGACAACTTAGGACGATATCAAGCGCGACATGCAAGCCCGCTTTGCTACGACTGACGGAGATGCCATTCGCCTCTTCATTCACTACCGGCTGAAATTAGGGCAGACTATCAAGGACTACTACGACGAGAAAAAGCGACTTGGTTCCTTGGCTGACCTGAAAGAGTGCCACATCATTTCTGGACTGACTGATTGTGTTCCTCCTGATGTAGTACTGGTGCTCGCCGGACTGTCTTTCAACTCGTCATTAGAGGGGCTCACCGCTGCTCAACGGCTCGAGACATCTTTAAAATGGGTGATAGGAGTTTCCTTTACTCTACTCGTAACGCTAGAGTCGCATCAAGAGCTCCACGTGTCTTCAGCAGACCGCAGCAGCCAAACATAACTCCTCCACCGCGTGCCCCGCAAAACAAATGTAGATGCTGCTCAGCTGCTGGTTTCCCACGACAGTTTCACTGGCACAATGAATGTCCGCGCCGCGGCAATGTGTCCGCTATTGATACTGAACGGGGAAACGAGGAGGGCGACCCAGAGTTTAATCAATACACTACAGTTCTCTCATCAACGGAAAGCTGGTAAATGCAATTCACGATACAGGAGCAACAATTACTTGTATCAGTGAGGATGTGTACAAACAGCTAAAACTTAAGCTGATGAGAGACTCCAGCATCATTGTCCAGCAAGTTGCATCAAGCATTCGAACTTTGGGTCGCGTAAACATTCAGTTACAAATTGGGAACTTCATAAAGAAAGTTTATGCACGTGTGCTGCGAGGCATGAGAACGCAATTAATTCTTGGCCTAGACAGCGCTTCGTACTTCAATCTTTCTGTACATCTGGAAAACAAGTCAGTGACACAAGCACGTGAGAATATGAACCTTCCGCATGACAATGAAAAGAAAACCGTTCAAGCCCCGCTGATGCAAACCCTGACTTCAGAAAACTTATCAGAGCACTAGTCTGCGGCGCTCGACTCTCTTTTAGGCAAGTATGACAAGATATTTTTTGAAATCTCAGACAGATATTGGTGCATCACCACTGAGAAACATAGGATCGCACTTACCAATGCTGTCCCTATTCGTCGAGCACCATACTGATGTTCACAGGCAGACAAGTGGAGATTAACAAACAAGTTGACGCTCTCCTCAAGCAAGCTGTCGTGAGGCCTTCATTATCGCCCTATGCCGCACCAGTCATTTTAGCAAAAAGAAAGGTGAAGGGCGCACTCGTCTATGTATTGACTACCGGAAACTCAGTGCCATAACGGTGCCCGACTTTCAACCAATTCCACATATTCTTGACCACTTGGGAAAGGCGGAGTTTTTCACTACGTTGGACGTAACGTCGGGATACTGGCATGTCCAAATGGATCCTGACGATTTTCCGAAAACTGCATTTGTCGCGCCTGATGGTCATTTTGACTGGTTGGTGGTGCCGTTCGGGTTGAAAAACGCTCCAGCTACATTTGAAAGAGCCACGAAATGAACAATAGCGAGACGTCAGCTCACCAATGTTTTAATTACTTTGACGATGTGGTCGTATACTCAGAGACATTTAATGATCATATACGACGCCTTGAGGCGCTATTGAAAGCTCTAAAAACCGAGAACGTAAAACTCAAACGAAAAAAGTGCCAAATTTGCACCCTGCAGCATTGAATACCTGAGCCACAAAACTTCACAAAGAACAGTGATACCGAGCAAAGTAATGTGGCTGCCACACTCAAATTGCCGACACCGAAACGAGAAAAAGATCTTTAGCGTTTTCTGGGCACTGTAAACACCTACCGTCAGTACATCCCCCACCTCAGCAATATCGCTCTTCCACTCACAAAACTACTCCACAAAGGCAGCAAGTGGGTGTGGACAGAAGCATGCGAGCAAGCCTTTCGTGAACTGAAGAAGTGGATAACTGAAGAACCGGCGCTTCGCATATGCGACCCTTCGAGGCCATGTACTGTGTACTGTGACGTATCTGGCCAAGGCATCAGTGCAGTGCTGAACCGACCTGATGACATCCTGTTGCCTACTCTTCCCGCAAAATACTTTAGCACGAGGTGAACTATGCTATAACAGAAAGAGAATGTCTTGCCATTGTAGATACCATTGATAAATGGCATTGCTACCTTCATGGAAAGTCATTCACTGTTGTAACAGATCACTCTGCACTCCAGTAGCTGAAAAATGTTAAAAACCCTCAAGGTTGTCTCTTCCGGTGGTGTTTGAAACTGTCACTGTATGATGTGAACATTAAACATCAAAAGGGCACAAGTAGTGTCGAAGCAGATGCGCTTTCCACAGCCCCAATAGTTAATCTTCTATCACACGACGACCTTCAGCGATGCAACAATGAGCGTCAAAAAAGAACGCATTCATTGGAAAATAATATTATCATCGACAAAAAAAGGACTACGGAAAATATACGTGCCCCATGAGCTACGCCCAACCATTCTGAAGAATGCACATCAATATTTTGGGCATGTCGGAGTGAAGAAAACGCTATCACTCCTGTCTCCGCAATATTATTGGCCGCATATGGTAACCGATGTTTCCACTTACATTCGGCAATGTGATGCATGTCAGAGATGCAAGAAGACGAAACAAAAAAGTTTGGGATGCTTGAATCACTGCCTCCAGCTGAAGAACCCTGCGACCTTTTTGCAATAGACACCCTTGGAGGATTTTCTGGATATGGCTCGTCAAAAAGGTTTATACACTTGGTTATTGATCATGCGACTCGCTACGTAAGGGCGTTCGCTCATAAAAGTGAGAACATCCACGCCTACATTTCATCCTTGAAAACCATTTTTTCTTCTGTAAAACCACGGAAGCTCCATTGAGATTGTTAAACAGGATTTACTGCAGAAAAATTCAAGCAGTTTTTAAAACATAATCGTATACACCAACTATTCACCTCATCTCATCATCCACAATTCAACAACATGAACGAGCGGACCAACCAGACTATTGTAACGAGACTTAAATGTAAGATCAATGACGAACAACAGAAGTCTTGGACTAAGCTGCTTCCGCAGATAATTGACGAATACAACAGAAGACCCCACGAAGGTACCGGCTACGCACCTTCCTTCCTGATGTATGGAATTCCATCTTATCTTACTGTACTGGAACAACGAGAAGAAAGTGTCGAAGAAGCGCGAAAAACTGCGTTACCAATTCCATTGCCTACCACAATAAGTACAAAGTCATTTATGATACAAAATTTCTTCCGATTGAATACCACGTCGGTGACTTCGTCCTTTACGAGACACCATGGCATCCTAACAACGGCAAATTGAGTTCCGTCATGGAAAGACCCTACAAGATTCTACGCAGGGTCTCAACAGGGAACTATGAGATCAACCGCTCCGTGCTACCCTTACGTAGAAACTCTGACATTGTGCATGTTAGCAAACTGCGGCGTTATTTTGTACCTTCTGAACTGAGACTTTCTCGAGGGGAGGGGGATGTGTGACGCATTAACAAGGTGATTCTAGGAGAAGCCGACGAAGAGAAAGTGCGCGTGCGTTAGAATAAACACATGGCATCTGGATCACGACGTGTCTCCATTTTGTAGCGTCACATATATTATGTTTGGGGGTAACTTTACTACATATATGAAAAGAGTGTGCTATTGAAAATATTTCAGGCTTTGTACTTCAAACTAACGTATTACACATTTATTGCTTCTTGCCATCGCCATCTCTGAGGTTCTTTGCGCGCCTGCTTTTTTATGTTCGTTGATGTTGATTTGATTTGCCTTCCTTCGTTCTGCTCTACGTATATTCCCTCCCCCCCTCTCTCTCTTTATATATATATATATATATATATAGGAAGAGAAAGAAGACACGAGACTATAGATATATACATATTACACTTCCCCTATACTTTCCTTGGCAGTATTGTCTCCTAAATCTCATTATTTCGTCTCGAAGGCATCAAAAAACGAGCCCTTAAGTACACACTTGTTTCCCTATTCATTAACGAGGGTCTCGTAGTGGCAGGCATGGTGCGTTAGGTTGTGTACGAGGGACTATTGGTGAGCTGCCAGCTTGTAATAAGTTCACGTGCTACGTGACGCCAAACAGGCTTATAAAGGGTCTGCTATACTCGCCGCCATGGCTCTTGGTGGCGCTGACTGACACTCCCACGCTTAAATTCACAGATATAAACAATAAAGCGGCTGTGATGATAGCCGCCATGGTAGCTCAGTATTAGAATGCAACGAATGCCTTATTTCAAGGTCGCTGGTTCGGTTCCTAACCATGGCAAGTTATCTTTTCACCCACTTTTCTTTCGTCACATATAATATACGGTTTGGTGTAATAAGTTCCCCTGCACTTTCCATGGAAATATTGTCTCTTAGAACTCATAAATAATGGGGAAAACACTAAAAAACAAGCATTAAGTATATACTTCATTCCCTTATTCATGAAGGAGGGTCTGGTAGTGGCAGACTTAGTGCCTTAGGTTGTACACGAGGGACTATTGGTCAGCTGCCAGCTCATAATAAGTCCACGTGCTACGTTACGCCACACAGGACTTTGAAGAGTGCGCCAGACTCGCCGTCATGGCTACTGATGGCGCTGACTGACTGTCCCAGGTATAATTCACATATATACCTAATAAAGCAGCTGGCAGGATAGCCGCCATGGCAGCTCAGTGTTAGAGCAAGGAACGCGTTATTCGAAGGCCACAGGTTCGGTTCCCGCCTATGGCAAGTTATCTCGTCACCCACTTTTCTTTCTTCACATGCACATTAAGTTCGATTTAATAACTTCCCCTACACTTTCTTTGGCAATATGGTCTGTTAGATCTCATAAATAGTCTGTCAAAACACGGAAAAACGAGCCTTTAAAGGGCCACTCACCAGGCCTTATACCAAATTAGACCCCTACCATACCGAGTTAGACAGTGGAAGTTGTTGGGTGGCCGATGAGAAACGTTTTTCTACAAAACTTTTCTGAATCGGTTCATTATGAGCGGAGATAACAAGTTTTTTGAAGTGGCGAGAAACGAGGGTGAGAAAAAGCGAGCTCGAAACCCTTGCCGCTCCTCCAAGTAGCCTTCGCAAGCCAAACCTCTTCCTTACCCTCTCCGGCATCCGACCAAGAGGTGACGTTTGCATCACGTGCCCGAACAAGCCCAGCCCCCGTGCACGCGATTGGCGTTGCTTTGTTCACCAGCGTTATTTTGTGGTCTTCTGCCTGTTTCTGAGGGATTGTGTGGAAACGTTGGCATGAACGCGGTAGAGTAGGTGAGCACAATGAGTGCGCGAACGCGTAGGAGCGTTTCACGGTGGTCTTCTGCTCAATGCACTGACCGCCGGAACCCGAACGCATGTAAAACGCTGGCACATTAGCCCCGCATCTCGTAGCAATTAACAGGAAAAAATTAAGAAAAACGTGCACAATTTTTTTATTGCGTCTCATCATTTATTTCAAGTTTTATTCATCTCTTAAAGCAACAGATACATAAACTACGCATGTTGTGTTAAATAGTTTTTGTCATGTCATGCGGTATACTGTTGACAACGTCAGAGCAGAGTCGTCTACGTAGAGGACCAACGTGACCGCATTGCTGTGTACGTAGGGTCATTCCTATGCCCACGTCATGCCCCCATTCTCTACGCATGCGCCGGTAGAGGGGAGGGGGAGCAGCTTTCATCTGGAAATTCGACCCGTTTCAGCGGCGCGTAGCATTGCAAGTTTCGGCAGACGTGATCATGAATGCCTCGTCTACACTTTGCGCTTGTCAGCTCAAAATTCTCAAACACCCGGTGAGTGGCGCTCTAAGTATACATTTCTTTCCTATATATATATATATATATATATATATATATATATATATATTTATATATATATATATATATATAATGTGTGTGTGTGTGTGTGTTTACAAGCGTATAAGTTGGCTAAGATATGCGTGGAATTGATTAAATACTTTTTGCGCCACAGAAGTGAACGCATTTTTGAAATAATGCTGAACTACCTCTTTAGGCAAACATTTCACTTCCATGGTAAATAGCTGTTCCTAGAAAAAAAGTAGCACTGTCCGACCCCCCCCCACTCACCAACTGTAGAACCCATCACTCAAATGAAAGAAACGACAACTCCACTTTCCTCTTCCTGCTCCAGTGTTCGCTCTCTTTTCTTTCAACCATGGCACCACCTACGCGGCGCTTCGGACTCGTCGCTAGAAGGCCAATGTGAGCTGATGCCCGTAACGTTGACTCCAGCGAACGGTACGTGCTACTCATCCCAGCCTTTTCTATGGTCACTAATCTGCTCGAACAGCGACATAAAAGTCTCAGAAAGACGGAGACGACGCCCATTCCGGGCCAGCTCCAATGTTCTGTGTGCAACGAATGCTTAGTGAACCGAGACGCTGAGCATCCGGGCTAAGCTTCTCTGAGGCTCCTCTTCTTCCTCAAAACTGCCACTGAGCCCTCCCGTTATCATGGGAGTAACGGTTGAGGGCCACAACATCTCTTCTGAAGAGTTCCGGGAAAGCTATTGAACACTGGTTCTCTACAAAGCCTGTGCGTCTCGACCAGCCTGTTCACAGAAACAACTTTCGCAACCGAACGCTACCTTCGACCTTTGACGCGGCCAACACCAACACCGGGAACATCGCGTGCGTCGAAGCAGCCGCAACTGGCAGAATCAAGACGCCAGCCCACCTACCACCAACTACAAGGAGACGCGCATTATTGTACAACACAGCAAGCAATTGCCACCACTCTGACCGAACGCTATTCGCGTCATCATTCGTCCGCGAGGTCCACTGCCACTCCCATATGTAGGAATGCCTCGACTCATGAAGGAAATGCAGGCCGCACTCTAAATCACTCTGTCTGATGATTTCTTCATGTGCATACACCGCACCATTAACACATTTACTGCAGCTACAACACACTCTGCAGCAGCTGAGCTCCTAAAGACGCTAACTTCACTCACTATTGGCGGCCACGATTAACCCTGCGTGGCTCACGTGGCACCTCCACCAGGAAGTACAAGAAGAGTCATCGCTAACACCTTTGACAACGAGACCCCAGCCTAGCTATACTACTACCTGTTGAGAGGTCAGAGGGAATCCCGAATACTCAAAACTCGCAGCCCGATGAATGGGGTAGACCCGATCAATTCTCATTACCTTCGACGCCAATAAGGTGCAACATTCCGTTAAATACATGAGAGCCACTCACCGCTGCACTTAGGCACCGTTCAGTGCAGTTTTCAGTCTGACTGCAGCGCCAAAATACATAGCCCAGCGGATAAACAAGAAACCTTGATAAGGCCACAATGAAAACGAAAGGCGACGCGCGCGTCTCGCGCCCTGCATCTGTCGGCAGATTGTGCCCGGGATACATTGGGGACGCAAGGACGCGTCTCTTTTCTATGTGCCCCTTACCGCGAATGTCAAAAACTTTGAGGTGGGGCAGTGTGAGCAACGCCGCCCCCTCTAGTCAGTGTGCGGTGCCTATACAGCGGAAGTCTGGACGCCTGTACTGATTGCAGACTACTCGGTCATCGTCACGACGTATGGCCAAGCCCCAAGACTAACGTTTGCTCACGTTGTGGCATCCAACATCCACCCCAGGATCCTCCTTGCATGCCTAAATGCATTCTGTTCGAGGCCTCGCATCTTACCGGCACTGGATCATGCAAAAGACTCAACCTTCACCAGCCAGGCAAACAGTGAAGGCAACCTCAAACATAGCGACAAGAACTGGTTCCATATGGGGACAACTTCCCCCAGTTGTCGCCGGGTCCCATTCATCCTAGCCACAAGCAAGCCTGAACCAAGCCGTGTTACGCATGTGTGTTCACACCGAACGTCAAAGCCTCTGCAAAACGCAATCTGTGTCAAGGCCAGAAATCGAGCCCGCCTGACGCGATCAACTCGACGACGTCATCAAGCGGCGGCACCGGTCTGTCACGCAACGCACCGCGAGCTTTCACATTCCGCGAGCCCTTCAAACTATGGGTGCCTTCCTGTCTGGCGAGTCTTACGCGATTAATGCGTGAGAACATCACTCGTCCTTGGCTGCAACCACACGCACCAATCGGCACCTTCGAGTCTGGCGAATCTTACGCAATTCGTGGCGACATCTCTCGTCCTTGGTGCAACCACGTGCAGCGGCAGGCCCCATTGGAGGATTCCGACATCACGGCAGGCGGCAACGTTACTAGAATAGCTTCAGTTGTAAAACTTTCCGCCGGCGCCCCTGCTGCCGGTGTCTCCACTTCTCTACCTGCCGCCAGATGGCGGCACCGCTCCATCTTTCTCCGCAGCAGACGCTCTGCCGCAGCCGGCTGCAGCCTAAATCTCTTGCGGACGGAATGTTTGTGGCTCTTTCACGCGTATTTTCACGTCTTATGGCGTTCTGCGTTAAAGAATGTGTGATACCAGGTGAAACCGGTATTTACCCACAGCGGCTTGGTATATTTCCTCGCCTATTTCACTTCAAAACTGGGTCTCCGCCGCTGTTTCAGGAATGTAGCAGTCAGATACACGGGTACTTTTAAAGGCAATTCGATGATGCCCGCATAAAGTTTGTGAAAGTGCCAGAGGCGCCCGAAAAGTGTTTACACTCTGGCCAATTCACACTTCATTCTTTACAGGCCGGTATAGCGTGTCTGTGAAAGATGTGCGGCTGTTCGCCTGTTTCCGCCACTATCAAATGGTGGCTAATTCACTCCTGAGAAGTAATGGGAAAATATCTCCGTCCGGATTTTTAAAGCGGAGATTATATGGCTATGGTTCCATGTACTTTACTGTCCGGAGACGAGGGCTCCCACTGTCTCTGAAACGCGTGATGCGTTGGAAAAGCAACGTCCGATGTGTTTGCTAATAACACGCGGTCACCACCAAAGCCACACGCCGTTAAAAGCGTGGTTTAGAACCCGAGCGTATGCGGCTAATCAACAGGATATGCACCACCGTCAATATTACAATGTGACTTAGATTTTAAACCTTCTGACCCTTGGATGTGCACTTTGAGGTGATTACAGTTAGTAACCACTATTTTCAAAGTTGTTGAAATAAAAGTGTGTGCGCGTGCGCACACGCATTTTTATATTAGAAATTATCGCCATCCACGATCACGACGAAATATTGTTCTTACCTTTCTCCTATACTCCGTATCAATCCCATGTCGTTTATTAAAAAGCTTTCGTGGTCGTCCATCTTTACGTGAACGGAAAGGTTCGCGAGTTTTTTGTTCTCTGTATGTTACATTGCGACCTAATATGATTGGGGTCAGTTGTCAACTAGCTAGTGAAAACACCTTTGATTTAATCTTATTTGGGTCAATTGTCAACTAGCTTTACGATTCAGATAAGGAACAGCCCTGCCGTTAAGAATCAACAACTCACGTTTTGAAATGAAATGACTTTATTTATTTCAAAAAAAAAACAAGCGCTATTCTATGGGAGATATTAAGGGGAAAAGGTTGTGGGTACGCAACTTGACTGGCCCTAAAATAGATGGCAGGCTGCAGCGGAACAGGAACACTTACTGCCAAGGGAAAAAAATAAATAAAAAGAAAGAGGAGAGAGAGAGGAAGCAATGCACAACTGACAAATACTACAGGTGACAATCCCAGATTTTCACAAATATATATATATATATATATATATACATACATATATATATATATATATATATATATATATATATATTTATTTATTTATTTAATGTGGACATAGCTATAAAACCTGAACAAAAACATACAAACAATGAAATTTCCTTCACACAAGCTTTGTACAATATAATTTCTGGCAATGAAAAGTGCCCCCAGGGTAGAAGCCTACAGCAGCTTTGCCCGCTTTCTCGCTGCCTTTACTTGAGAACTGGAACTTCGATGCTGCTCTAGAAATCTGGAGTAGAAGTGCATGCGTGTTGCAAGATAAAATTTAATAATGCGTGCACTGAGCTCCTGAAAGTGCAAGGGGCACTCAACACGACTAAGCGTATTTGGCTAGGTCACCTAGTGTGCGGATGCTAACGTTCTTCAACGTCGTCACCACGTGGCCAAGAGCACTTGCAGTGAATATGTTGTCAGTCCCCACCACAACACATTTTTCAATTTGGGGGAGCCTTCGTTGGGCTGTAAGCGTGAAACAAACCATATAATTTCCATCGCTGTCCTCGAGAGTAAGCATTCGCCACAAAGACGGCAGCTGAACGCTTTCCAGGTCACTCAAAGTAACTTCCTCAAATTCTGCGCTCCAAGCGGTCCGAGTTTCTTGCGCATCTTCACCCTGAACTCCATCAGAAGGCGAAGCCGAAGGGCTAACTGTTTGGCTTGTACTACGTCCCCTTCTTTTCCGTTTTCTGGCCGGCGGCTTCGACAGGTACGAGGGAAGGTTCGCGAAAACTTTCGGCACCGCACCCTCTACTAGCGTCCACTTGCCCCATGGCACCTTGACTGTTTCTCCATTGATCGTATGCACATAACACTTTTGTATGACCTGGTCATAAAAATGCAGATCAAACACCTTTAATTTTTCCGCAAGTTCTCGGTCGGCACGCGGAATCGCTTTGTTCCACGCTAAAAGAAGCGTCGCGTAGCTGGGAGCAGAAAATAAGTGGCGTTCTGACTTATTCGCATCGTTCTGGTAGCCGCTCATGCAGCCAGGAACGTAGCACGTCGGCATGGATGTCGGGAACACAGCACGTCGGCTGGTGTGCAACGAAGGCTGCAGTAACAGAAAACCACGTGCAAGCGAGCAAACGCTGCGCTGGTCTGGCGCTGGTGCCGCCCGTCGACGCGGCCGGCGGCAGGGGAGAGGTGAAGCTTGATGCGACTTCAGCGCCGCGAGGCGCACGGACAAGCGGCAGTTCCGCGCAGCTCCGCCGAGTTTTACAACTGAAGCTATTCTAGTAACGTTGGCAGGCGGCGCTTCTGGTTGGACGTTTGGTTACTCAAAGAATCCACCTGGTGCCTATAAAAAAATAAAAGTGGCAGCATATCCACGGAGTGAATGATGGAGAGTGGGGCGAAGCATTCGTGCGTCCATGCGTCAGTCTGTGTGACCGTCCATGTGTCTGTTCGTGCGCCCGTCCCTGCGTTCGTTCATGCATCCGCCCCTGCGTCCGTTCATGCGTCCATCCATGCATCTGTCTGTGTGTCCGTTCGTCCATCTATTCAACACTCCAAGTCCCACCATATCGCATCTTTTTATCATATGTTCCCCATATAGAAGCAACGCCATTCAGTGGACATTTCAAGGACTAAACGAGAGGTGGCACACGCACACTTTCTTACGGCTTGTGCTTCGGGTCTACTTCCCACCTTCAACCACCTCGAGTTCATGGTATATACTAGTTCACTGTATTCATGGCACTGCGGCTCAATGCTCGCTAAACCGGTCTAAAAGCAAGGAGGTTACGCCCAGCGAGTATAACGTAGCAACCTTTTCCTGTCAGATAGTGCTCAATGTACATGCGAGTGGCTGCTAATGTGAAATGAGAGACAGGAAGACTCAGATTATAATTTCTTACGGCTTGCGCTTCGTATCTGCTTCCCCCCTTTAACCACCTCGAATTCATTCATGGTATATACTAGTTCATTGTGTTCATGGCCCTGCGGCTCATGCTCGCTAAACATTTCTAAAACTAAAGAGGTTACAGCCAGCGAGTATAATGTAGCAACCCTTTCTTGTCCGATAGTGCTCAATGTACATGCTAATGGCTGCTAATGGGGATCGCAGCGTGCGCGTTGACTAAAAGCCGAATGCTCCTGTCTCTTATTCCCCATTAGCAGCCATTGGCATGTACATTGAGCACTATTTTTATTGTTAAACAACGCACAGAAGAAATCTCTCACCGGCACCAACTTGGAGGTCAAGTGTTATACCTAGTTCGGGTATGTGCCACTGGTGTTTACGTAATAAGTGGGGACGCACAAGCCATGCCATAAGGAGCTTCGCCCCTAAAAACCCGCGGCGCGTCGCCAGCAGTAGACCTATGCGTCAGCGAAGCCTCTCGATGCTTCGAGTCTCCACGCAGTCGGCGCGACCAGTGTCTATGGTATAGCGGCAAGTTCCGTGGCGCCCATCGTAAGCTCTTGGGTGGTGCGCTTCATAACAGTGGTTGGCGGCTGCTGGATCGGCCGGCGTCAGCGACATCGGGGCGGTGAGTGCTGATGTTTTCCCCTCAGTTCACCAGACTACTCTAGCGCAGGTTATAGTAGTTTAGAGATGGGCTGTGTGAAGCATTAATGTGAGATTTCATTGTTTCAAGCCAAGTAGAAGCGCTGTGAAACCAAAGTTAATGCGGAGGGTGTAAACACGGGAGTGTTAAAAATTGCTTGCGCGGCTTGCTAGTAGACTTATAGTGGGTATGGCAAGTATATTCTTAACAGTGGCAAACTGCAACAGGCTAGTGTGAACGATAGAGAACCTTAAAGTGAAGGAACTCACCGAAATTTTTGAGGAACACGGCATTACTTTGGGCTGTGCGAAACAAAAGCAAAATTCTTGAGATCATAAAGGATGAAGGAGTGTTGGCTGAGGAAGTCGATGAGGCCTGGGATGATATCAAAGTACGCCGCGAGGAGGATGAAGGGCGAGAAGTATAAGTTCGCGAACGTGAAGAAGCTCAAAGGCGTGAACGTTGCGAGTGTGAGGAGGTTGAGAGACAGGAGCACCTCGAGTTGAAACGAATAGAATTGGCAATCCTACAGTGTTCGCAGGCGCTTATCGTAGCTTCTCCAACAGTTCAGGTCAGCGGTTATAGAATTCGGGACCAACTGCCACTGTTCGTAGTAGGCGAGGACATGGCGAAGTATCTCGTCAAGTTTGAACACGTCTGTGAGCGAATTGCTTTGGAGCGGTCTCTTAGGGCACGGAACCTTTTAGCTCTTTTTCCCGGCGAAGTGTTCGACGTGATAACGTGCTTGTCGAGGGAAGCGTTTAAGAGCTATGACGAGGTTAAGGAAGTGTTCTTGAGACGTTTTAAGTTGTAACCCGAGGTTTTCCGGCGAAGGTTTCGGTATGCTAAAAAAGGGAATAAGTCACACGTTGGCTTCGCGTTTTGTCTTAAAGCTGAATTAATTGAATGGCTCAAGGGCGAAGGTGTATATGACGAATGCAATAAAGTGGTAGATTGCATTGCAATGGAACAATTCTACCGCTGCATCGAGGAGGATGTCAAGCTTTGGCTGCACGACAAACTTGGCTGCTTTGTCTGCACGACAAAATTGCATAGCAGGGCAGTGTGCGTTGAAAAGGATGAAAGGAAAGAGGGCTTTTTAAAGAAATCTGATCAACGGTAACCCGCTCCACACCGTAATTTCAAGAAGGACCCGTCTCTCACGAAGAACACTGTAGGGGAAGGGCAAACAAAAGCGGAGAAATCGAGTGCGGTTCCTTAACAACGCAATGATGCTACACGGGCGTTTTAATCACGGAATCCGCTAGTCTGCTACAACTGCAAAAAGAAATGGCACATCGCGATAAACTGTAAGCAGAAGTTTTCTTTCGCAACAATGCGAGAATCAGAAAAGAACATGCGGTTGTTAGAGCCGTACCTCTAAGAAATTAGTGTGAACGGGAAAGCGTGTCGAGCACTTCGAGACTCAGCGGCAACCATGGATGTTGTCCATCCTTCGTTTGTGTCTCCGGATGACTTTACAGGAGAATGCTCGTGGATCTGGCAAGTCGCCGAGGAGCAGAGTGCTTGCGTAGCAATCGCTACGGTTGTCATTGAAGGCCCGTTTAGTAAGCTTCGCACCGAAGTGGCTGTGTCTGCCGCACCCCCTGATCGTTTTCATTATCTATTTTCTAATAACTCTGAGGAGCTTCTTAAAGATCAGAATAAATCGTTCTTCTCCAACTTAGCGTACTTGGCCCTCACGTGATCGCAAGCGTGGAAGCTTTTGCAGGAGCTTAATCTTGTACAATTTGGTGAAGCACCAAGTTCAAAAACTGCTGATCTGTGTGACTTTGCGGCGAGTTGACGGAACCTCAGAGAAGAAAGTCTCGGTGTGAGTCATTTGAGCAGTCACTCGAGTAGCCCGTCGCCGAAGCGACTGGCGCGGTCTGTGTCGGCGGAGGAGATGACATGACGCTATTGAGTCAGAGCGAGAGGGGTGCAACGCTCTCGCCTGTAGCAGAAATTTGGAGTGAGCTGACGAGGGTTGATCGAGAAACGCTTGTTCGAGAGCAGCGTGAGGACCTCTCGATTGAAGCGCTAATGGAAAGCGTGAACTTGGGAAAAATATGTTTTCTTTTTCAGAAAGCAGGGCTCCTAGGTCGGAGCTACACAAATGCGCAAGGTCGAAAGTATGAGCAGCTCGTGGTGCCACAAAAGTATTGTCACCAACTATTGGAGCTGGTGCATGGAAATGCGTGGGCAGGGTATCTCTGCATAAAAACGACCAAGGCTAGAGTTTCTCTTGAGTTTTTTGGCCGAAATGCTGGATAGATATTGAAGACTGTATGCTCATGCGAAACTTGTCAGAGAGCGGAAGAATCCACAGACAAGTGGAAAGCACCCATGAAGCTTGTGCTAATCATCACAGAACCTTTTAGGCGCCTAGTAATTGATATTGCCGGGCCATTGCCAAAGTCAAGGCAAGATTGTCGGTACATCCTGAGGGCCCTCTGTGTAGCCACAAAATTTCCGGAAGCGATACCACTTAAGGAGCTCAATTCTCCTCATATCGTTGATGCAGTGCTATCTATGTTTGCACGCGTCAGATTTTCATTTGTAATCCAATGCCACAATGGTAGTGTCTTCACGAGCTGCCTTACCTCTACCTTTTTGGATAAATGTGGAATAAAAGTAGTGCACAGCTCGATCCATTACCCGCAATCTGTTCTGATAGAGCATATGCATTCCGTTCTGAAACGGATACTGAGAGCTCTTTGCTACGAGCACAAATGCGACTGGGAAGCGTGTATTCCTCCCGCTATGTTCGCTTTGATATCCGCTCCTCATGAGAGAACTGGTTTCAGCCTTGCAGAGCTTGTGTATGGCAGGAGTTTGAGAACACCATTGGGAGGGCTACGCGAGTCCTGGGAAGGATTCTATTAGGACCCTAATGTAGTTGCGTATGCTGTAGACCTCCATCAGAGGCTTGGAAAAGCGAAAGATCTTGTGGAAAGCCACATGAAGACTGCACAAGTGTTGTCGAAGAGCACTACGACAAATCACCAAAGAAGCGCGCTTTTGAAGTAGGTAGTCAGGTAATGCTGCTGCAGCCGTCCAAAAAGAACAAGCTTGCAAGGTTCATTGGGAAGGGCCCGCCAAAGTGTCATCGAAGATTTGTGATACCAATTATGAAGTGAAATTAGAAAGGCGGCTGAATAAATTTTACCACAGTAACTTGACGAAACCATACGTTCAACGTCAAGTAGTCGTAAATCTGCTGTTGAATGCTTTGGAGGAAGAGGGAGAAGAAATTTTGAGTTCTTGTGGTGTAATAAAAAGTGGATCGGAGGTTATCTTGGAGCAGTTGAACCTAGCGCCTAGGTTAAGTGAAGTCCAGAAAGAGGACCTGAGAAGGATTGTTTCCGAGTTTGAAGACGTCTTTTCTGACCGTCCCGGAAACATAACGGTGATTGAACACGATATCAAGCTAACTTGTGAGTAGCCGACCCGCAGCAAGCCATATTGTTGTTCCTCTGTGCAAAAGTAGATCATGAAAGAGGAGATCGCTGAAATGCTGGAGTTGGGCATCATAGTACAGGGCGACAGTGACTATACATCTCCTCCAGTATTGGTTCAAGTGCCGGGAAAAGATCCGAAGCAATGCATCGATTATCGGCGTTTTAACGCTATAAATCGAGACCAAACTTACCCATTACCAAACCTAGAGTAGAGGGTAGAAACTGTGTCAAAGTCCTGCTATATTTCTACGTCGACCTCACGCCAGGGTATTGACAAGTCTCCCTTACGGAGGAGCGTGCTAGTAGCTATGTAGCATTCGTTTCTTCATTTGGAACGTATAGTCGAGTTAAGCTGAGCTTTGCATTTAAAAATACGCCATTTTGTTTTTCAGGTTTAAAGGACCTCGTTCCTAAAGACCTCTCTGAGTTCGCTCTGCCATATAATGACGATGTCGCCATCTTCTCAAACAACTAGAAAGAAGATGTCGAGCATTTACGTGTCGTGCTGAACAGGTTGAAAGATACTGGTCTTACTGTGAAACCTACTAAATGTCACCTAGGGTGCGGCGAGATGTCTTAACTGGGACACGTTGTGGGGCGTGGCCGGCATAGACCTTCAGAAATTAAGGTAGCCGCCGTCAGTGAACTATCCACAACCAACCACAAAATCTGAGATAAGGGCTCACTGGCGCCTAGCTGGATACTATGAGCATTACGTGCAAAGCTACTCTAGCATTGCCAGCCCTCTAAATGACGCACTTCGAAAGTCCGAGCCGCTTAAAGTAGTGTGCGACTAAGACAAGGAGAATGCGTTTTGCCAGCTGAAACAGGCCCTAAGCGAAAAGCCCGTTCTCATGGCACTCCATTTCTCTAAGAGTTATGTTTTCAATGCGACGCGACTGATTGCGCCATGGGAGCTATATCAATCAATCAATCAATGTTTTATTATTAGCAATAAAAATGTACATCATTGTGAGTAAGTACGCAGGAGGGGGTCCCAAGGTAGAAAACCGCAGGCGGGACCTCCTATATTAATACAATGAAAAAGCTAAAATTTGTATAACAAAAAAGCAAGTCACAGAACATTTCGAACTTTTTGCAAACAAAGCAAGATATCGAAAATTAACAAAATGCAGCAGCTATACGTTTATGAGAGACTTTTTCAATTTTCTCCTAAAAACATGAATGTGCCTTAAGTCTTTCACATCATGTGATAAAGAATTCCATAATAAAATTGATGAAAAAAACAATCATCATTTTCCATAAATAGTGCGACCATTTGGTAATAACAGGTTATGGGCGACCGCGAATCTAGTATTACTGAAATTATCCAACAAGGTAATATGAAATATGTAGATAGTGAGGGTGTGGTGTAAATTGTTGAAAAACAAAACACACACATGATAAACGTACATTTGGGTGATGGGATAATACGCAAGCTGGCGAAAAATTGCATGTATGGCGCTTGACGTGAAGTGAAAGTTATGAGTCGAAGTTGCTTGTTTTTGCGATACCTTTAACGGCCGAATGTGCACCGAATATGAATTACCCAGGAGGGTATTGCAAGTCCCCCTTGCAATATATTGTGCCAGGAAGACAGTGCTGGTAACGAAAGGCCAGTTTTGTATTTAGGTCAAAAACTCAGTGGCAGGGAAGGGGCATACAGTACCTCTGAAAAGGAATGCTCTTGCTTCGTGTGGGCCGTTCAAAAGCTAGCCTGTTATGTCTTCCGGTGCGAGGTTTGGGGTCGAAACGGACGACTGTCCTCAAACTTGGTTAAATAACATGTCGCCTAAAAGTAGCCGGTTGTACTCAGATTTGGGTGCACGTTAAAGAACCCCAGGTGGTCAAAATTTCCGGAGCCCTCCACTACGGCAGTCTCTCATAATCAGAAGTGGTTTTGGGACGTTAAACCCCACAAATAAATCAATCAAAGTAGCCGGTTACTTAGGGGGAGCAAGATAATCCAGTAGCACAACTTTGACGTTCGCTACAAAAAAGGAAAGCTAAACGCTAATGCAGAAGCATTGAGCCATGCGTTGAGTACTTTCGGTTTCTCGCAGGTGATTCGGGTCAAAGTTTTGTCCTCTACACGACATTAGCTGAGCGCTCTCGTCCAGAGGGATCTCAAGAGTCAACTTTATGTTGTATTCTAGTTCGTTACGTTGTTGTACGTGTACAAAAATTGAGTTTTCATTTTAAGAGTCTTGTGCCGACATGTGCCTCTTGATGTAGACGGAACAAAACTCTGATAGACACGTAGCTAGATCAATGTTGTACAATACTTTGTCTGGTGTTCTGTCGGGTGACCAAGGGCCCTCGCTTGTGTCGTGTGTTATCTCTTGTCGAACCGTTCTTGACAAGCTGCAGAACAATCGACAAGTGCTGAGACCAAAATCGTCACAACAGACGAGCGAAGCTGGCTGGCAAGGTGTGGTGACAAGCCAGTGGAGCCGAGATCCGTCCTTATGAATGGAATGTGTTCACGGGACGGAGCCTGGAGCTGCATTCTCCCCTTGGCCCTGGAAACGAGGCTGGAGGGACCTGGCGAACGAGCACTGCTTGACATCCGAGCCACGTGGAAGCAGCTCGTTTTTCCGTCGCATCTTCTGGCGGCGGGGGTGCTGTTACGCCTGCGTGTCCTCGCTGAACGTCAATGCCTCTCAAAAGGCATACTGTGTCAAGGCCAGCAATATAGCCCACCTGACGCGATCAACTCAACGACGTCATCAAGCGGTGGCGGTGGTCTGTCACGCAGCGCACCGCGAGCTCCCTCAGCCCACGAGCCTATTGAAGCTATCGGCGCCTTTCCAGTCTTGTGAGTCTTAAGCAATGCGTGGGAACGTCAGTCGCCCTTGGCTGCTACCACGCGCAAGCAATCGGTGCCTTCCAGTCTGGGGAGTCTTACGCAAAGCGTGGCAACATCCCTCGTCCTTGGTTCAACCACGCGCAGCGGTGGGCCCCATTGGAGGATTCCGAAATCGCGACTAGCGGCGCTTCTGGTTGGAGGTTTGGTTACTCAAAGAATACACCCGGTGCCTATAAAAGAAACCCTGCGGCGTGTCACCAGCAGTAGACCTATGCATCAGCGAAGCCTCGATGCTTCGAGACTACACGCAGTCGGCGCGCCCGGTGTCCTTGGCAGTGGCGAGTTCCGTGGCGCCCATCGTAACCTCGTCGATGGTGCACTTCGTAACAGCGTGCGAGAGAAGACGTCTCGGCTCTTCGAGTCCCTGAACTGTCGGCTCTAGGGCCGAATTTGTAACGCCTCTCATTCTATGCTTTACATAAACCTTGCCTTAACTCACCGTCGTCTCGTCCGCTCGTCTATCAGCTTTGTGCAGAAGCAGTTGTGAGCTGAATAACACACGCTACCAAACTGCTGGTGACCGTGTCGGCGCAGTTTGGAGTGACTGCGCCTTCGGGACCGTGTTGGCGTCACACGTCTTTGGAACAGCTGCTTAAACAAGACTGGGGCCCTCCCGTGCTTCCTCCTAGCACGCTTCATTATCAGGAGCGACTTCCAGTCAGCTAGACGCTCTGGCGAAGTCTCGGGAGGAGGCAGTGGCAGCCAAAGCAAAAGCTTAAGCAGCCCGAGCTGAAGTTCCTGTCCTTCGAGAACACATCGCGAAGCTGGAGGCCCAAATAAGTACTCTTGCCCCAAGCAATGCCATTCAATCTACGTCCAGCTGCTACTACACACCAACCTCCTGCGCACAACCCACCCACCACCTCTAGCATATCTTTCACACCCAGCCATGTCAACGCCACATCCTCTTCTGATTTGCTTGAGTTAAATATCGACACAGAACTTTCTCGGCGCCCAAATTAGGAGAAAACGCCGTGTCCCTCCACTCACAGCTCACTAAGCGATATTCAACCATTCCAGTGACTAGGAGTCCCTCTCGAGCTTTCAAAAAGAGCGGAAGTGCGTTTCTTTCGCTCGCGTCTGCGAGAGACGCTCTCGCGTCTGTTGCAACGCTCCCGCTTTATTTCACGTTGGCTTTTTGCCAGTGCTTTAGCATTTCTCCCCGCGTTCCTGCTGTGCCCGGTTGCTCCCGACATGGAGTACATGATTGAAGGAAGCACACTTTCGGCAGAAGGTTGGATGGCTCTTGGTAGTCATCACCTGGTTTTCGCGCCCAGGAGAGGAGACGCCTCGAGCCTCCGCCAGGAAACGCCGCACCTGAATGGCACCCAGCAAATGACGCCTACATGTAACGACCTGAAACCGCACCCACCGCCCCTGCGAAGACACGGTCCACTTCCTAGGATGCTGCCTGATATCATCCACAATGTGGGTTGGCCCAATAACTCCCGTCGACCTTACGAAGCTGCCACCATGGCAACTGTACGAAGTCTTGCTGAAGGCCGCGTCACTACAAGACCAGCCACGAGCGTCCCACGTTAAAGTGCGGGTTCACTCCACAAACAACACCTTCAGCTTTAATCGTGCGAGAATCTGTCCGAAGCACAAGCCTACCTTCGCGTCACGTCACTGCAGATCGGAGTCCGGACCATCAAATTTCACGTTTACACCACACTTTCGACGATGCTGTCTGACGACATCGTGTTCAACGCCTATGACAGCTTTACTGATGTAAAAATCTTGAATTATTTGCAAGAGAGCAACCACATCATGCCTGTCGTGGGTGGCTGTCGCATGGAACGGACCAACCACGAACTCGTCACAATGCTTGGAGTTTGTTTGCCACGATGGATCTTCTATCACGGCGTCTACATTCGCCGCTACCCCTTTAACCCAAGAGTAGAAGCATGTTTTAACTGCCCCAAGGTGGGTCATTGAGCATACGCTTGCCCTAATCAAAAACGCAACCGCTGTGCGCGTTGTGGCGAGGAACACTCGCCGGTACCACAGAGCACCCAACCGACATGCCGTGCCCGCTGCATCGTTTGTAAAAGCAGTCACGCAACGAACAGTTCAAACTGTAAATACCGTTTCGTTAGGAAGCCTACCACATCCGGCCACGCACCGGTGCAAGCAGCCGACGAAGAGCCACAACCGCAGCAGCCCTCAATCCTTCACACCAATCACTCACCGTCCCAAGAGCAATCGTACCCGCCTCTCGGCCAGCTGCAGCAACAGCAACAAACCAGCCATTCCGGACCCCGGAACCATGGCAGTTGCCGGTCAAGGTCTTGGTCCAGGCCCCGGTTCAAGTACAGGTCCAAGACATGGTCCAAGTCACGATTCAAGTCATGGTACAAGTCCTGATAGCGGTCCCGTACAGTAGCTACCTCAACCCGTGCTCTTCGCCTCTCTACCCCTCCCCTGGTTCGTCCCAGGGATTGCCACAGTAATCATTCGTGCCTGGTCCCAAGAAGCTTGCCTGGGCCCAAGGACCCCCAGCGTCACTCAAAGCATCACCGACGTTGCCACAGGATCCACAGGTGAGGGAGTTGGTCAGGGAGAACTCCTCACTTAAGGCACAAGTTTCCTTGCAGCAGTCTCAGCTCTCTAAACTAATGTCACAGATAGGAAAGCTCACACAAAACATCCAGTCATTGAAGATTGATTGAAGATTGTTTATTGTCTCTTTTTCAATTTCACCAAATACATGCATGAATGTCTGGATCCTTAGCCTATTGGCTAGTAATGGATCCATTAAAAACATAATACAAATGAATCAGGGGCTATGTATGTACAATCACATGTTTGGGGGGGAAATGTAGTATATACAGGTGTTCAAAAAATTGTCCATAAAGAGCATGTGTATGAATAGGAAAGATACATTCAAGATAAATTACAGTGCTAAAAACAAACGCTCGGTTTATACAAAAACTATAGATAAGACAGCTGTGTATAGTTCTCATTGCAATAACACACATACAGAAGACCACACGTCAGGACTGCAGTACATCGTCAGTGGTAGAGGCTGCAAATTTTTATCGTCATCCCCAAAACAGCAGCAGTAGGAAAAACATGTACAAGGTATTATAAGTTGATGTTATTTTCCTACTTTTTGTTCTTCGATAAGCTGGATGTTGTGTGATGCAAGAAAAAGTCTTTTAACGCCTGATCTACCCTGGTTTGTTGTAAAACGGATGACGGGAGATCATTCCAAACTTTAACCCCGGCGTACTTGAGACGGCGTTGTCCGTATGTGTTATGAGAGAGAAGGGATTAAAAATTTGCCTTCGGAGGCAGAGCGACTACTTTTACCTGGTGTTTGGAAAATAGTTCTAGGAAAGAGGAAGTTGTTACAAATTATTTTATATGCCAAGAGAGTTATACGATAATCTCGTAGCGTAAGCACGGGCATTATTGCGGTTTTGGAAAATAGAGGCTGAGAGGGTGTACGAGGGGAGAACATGGTTTATTATTCTCAAGGCTCTCTTTTGTAGGCATATTATGTGCTTGATGTATGTGTGATAGGTGAATCCCAACCACTCGACGCAATATGTTATCTGAGATTGGAACAGAGAGAAGTAGATGGTGCGCAAAGATATCAGTTTCAAAATGCTGTCGAGCTTTGGTCAGGGTAAAACAGACAGAGGAAAGTTTCTTCCCCAGTGTGTCTAATGGGGCTTCCAGTTTAACGCATCGTCCAGCATTACGCCTAAATATGAGATCCTACCAACTTTTTCTATTTCTTTATCATTGATCTTCAGCTTGCCCATAGTGAAGTCTACAGGCTTGCAAGGGGATTTCAAAACTATATATTTGGTTTTATCGGCTTTTAAAGTAAGCCTATTTGTTGTGAACCACTCGCTGATTTTTAAAAGTTCGTCGTTTAAAATATGTGCCGCAGTATGAAGTGACGGGGTTGTGAAAACTAGCGCTGTGTCATCCGCGTACATTACAGCACTTACCCTAGAAAGACAATAGGTTAAATCGTTCATATATAACGTAAAAAGAATGGGTCTGAGAACGGAGCCCTGTGGTACTCCCGCATCTACTGGTCTTAAACTGGAAACATGCTCGTCAATAACTTACGCTTTGGTATCGCCCATTTAGATAACTTTTAAAAAACTGGAGGGACTGGCCTCTGAATCCGTATCGCTCAAGCTTTTGGCTTAATATTTCAAGATGAACTGTATCAAACGCTTTTCTAATGTCTAGAAACACACCTATAGCAAATTAGGTTGTTGTTGAGGGCCTCATTAATTACATGTGTCACGGAAAGTACTGCAGATAGAGTTGATTTGGTTTTCTGAAAGCCATGTTGGTCCGGCGATAGAATACCGTTTTTATGCAGGAAATTTTTTACTCGCATCGCTAGTAACTTCTCGAACAACGTATTAATGCAGCTTAAGACGGATATAGGTATGTAATTGTTGAGTTCATTTTGGTTTGCAGTTTTATAAATTGGGGTTACTTTAGCCATTTTTAGAATTTCGGGATATATACCCGTAAGGAACGCTTTATTAAAAAGTAATACTAAGGCTGGAGCTAGGATTTCTATATTTTTTGTAAGGACCGAAATAGGTATGCCATCAATGCCTTTAGCCTTCCCTGAATTCAAATTTTTAGCAGTTGCTATAACCTCTGTTTCAGTTATGTCGATGTAACCAAATGACGGACCATGCCAAGGAGGTAAAGAAGGTTCTTTTGGTGAACTTAGGCCACTATGCAGGTTTGAACCGACAGAACAGAAGTGCTCGTTGAACTGATTTGCAAGATTCTGCATTTGCAGCATTTCAGGAAGGACTCTTTTTGAAGGAGTTGGCTGTATAATAGAGTTAATAACTTTCCAAAGTTTGCCACAGTCATTGGAAGTTGAAGTTATTGTTTCTTGTAGTGGAGTCGCTTCTGTTACGCATAGCTGCAACTGCTTCGTTTCTACTATATTCTAAACTGGTTATTGTAATAAGAGTTCCCTCTGTTTTGTTTCATTTCGGTGTACCAGAAATCATCGCGTTTTTATAGCATTTAGTACGTTAGCTGTCATCCATGGACATATTGGATGAGTATGGTACGTTTTCTTTATTTTTTTACTGCTGTCCTTAATAATCGACTTTATCCGTTCGACTAGGGTCCGACAATGTTCGCTAACATCCATACCGTTAAGGTCCTCAGAATTGGCTGCAGAGAGCAGCTGCGAAATCCTGTTCGTAATCAAGCCGTGTAGTATAGCCATGAAAATTATTGCTGGTTATGTGGTTGTTGCCGAGGCGATATAGGAATGCTATTGGCAAGTGGTCAGCTACAGGAATGTCGTATGCTCCTGAAAGGGAACTGACAGGTTTGAAGTTGCATAGGACATAATCGAAGCATGCAGCCCTCAATCGCAGCAGCCCTCAATTAGAAGCGAAAGCTCGACAAAACCCTTGAGCAACCAGCCGCGACCGCGTCGGAATCGATGGAGGCCGTCTCTTCCGCATCCCAGCCGCAATCGCAGCCCGCAGGTAAGCGCAAAGTAAACACCTCCACCGCGTCGCTTCATGCCGAAACCGATATCGCCATAGCGGTCTCCATAGCAGTATCTGTGGCTCTCCCGACCCTAGACGTGAAATTCAAAGTCCGTTTCAACACTCTTCAACAAGATATTGCGGACTCGAAAACTTCACGGAACGTCCTGAACAGTACACGGAGGGCACCAATAATTCACTGAATGCTCTCAAAAATTACACGGAGTCCATCACCGCCAAAATCCATGCACGCCTCGAGCACTGTGAGCATCCACCCACATTCGGCCAACCTTGCCACGCTGCAGGCGAGCCCCAAGCCTGCAATGGCTTAATCATCACGTGCCCCACCCTGACCATATGGCAGGAGAACTGCAGGAGGTACCGTAAAAAGTGGAGCCACCTGCTGCAGCTCGTACAGAAACTGTAAGCTGATCCACAGGTGACGGAATTGGCCCCGGATGTTATCGCCTTGCAAGAGACGTCTACTCTCATCACCCTCCCCGGTGACGTGGCCTACGATCAGCTTCATACGCATGCTTCCCCCTGCACATCCACGCTCGTTCACAACAGCCTCACAGCTGTACAGCACGAATTAGCAAGCAACGGGCATTGAGCATACGATCTTAGAAATTCTACCACGCAAACTCACAGGCAAGTCGCTCTTCGTCCTGAATGTGTACAGTTCACCTCGTGAGAAAGCGGCAGACTTCTCTCACCTCTTCACTGAGACGCTCACTCTCGTTGGAGACGCGCAGCTGCCCTTTCTCCGTGACTTTGACGCACCACATCTCGATTGGGGCTACACGCACACGTATCCGAAAGGAAGGAAGCTACGGTCGTCAGTACAAGACCTTCACCTTATCCTACTTACCGATCCTCAGCAGCTGCCCACACGCATAGGCAACAGCATAGGCTGTGATACATCGCCGGGCCTAACACTGTGCAAGAACGTTACGCGCATCAGCAAGAAGCTAAAAGCCATGGCTTATATAACCGATTGGCCGAAATTCCACCAGTTGCGTGAAGAACAACCCTCCGACACCATTACGGACATCAATGAATGGATCGCTTCCTTGCAAGAGCACGTGCAAGTCACAACCCGTGAAGTGGAGTCTACCACCGACTTGCCCACAACCGACTCTCACCTCCTCCACATGTGGGACGCACATGTTGGCCTCACGTGCAGGTGGCGCTGGCAGCGTCACATTAAGAAATTACGCGGCGCATTGAAGGGCTAGCGCGCGAAATTGAGAACCACAGCCTCGCCCTCACGAGACAGCAGTGGTGTCAGCTGTGTGACAGTCTCAACGGGCAGATGAACTCCAAGAGAACGTGGCACCTTCTACGACACTTGCTCAGTCCCTGTGCGTCCAGTCGTCTGCGCAAAAGCAGCTTCCCCGGCTGCTAAACCATTACCCTGGCACAGACGCCGAGCTGCTCGAAGATTTGTCTCGTCGTTACGTGGACATCGCCCAGTGGAACGCGCCGCATGAGCACTTTCCCCCAAACAGTCACGAAGCGGACCGCTGACTGGACGAAGATTATACGGAGGCGAAATCTACGCTGCTATGCTCAAACTTCGCACAACGTCGGTTCCTGGTCTTTATGGCGTAAGCAACAAGTCCCTCCGAAATCTTGACGTGAAATCGGTGGCTGCACTCACGCGGTACGTTAACGAGTGCTGGCGCTCGGGACACATATCGCAAGAGTGGAGACACGCGAGGCTCGTATTTATCCCCAAAGCAGGCAAGAAGATGGACATTGGCATCCTACGCCCCATATCGCTTACATCTTGAATTTTCAGGCTAATAGAACACGTTGTACTTGCCCGATAACAGACTCACCCTGAAGAAAAATGACCTTATTCCTCCCACGATGCTCGGCTTTCGTGCCCACCTATCGACGCAAGACGCGCTAGTGCAATACACCACGACCTCCTTCGTACCACGCCGAAGGCCGGCACTCGCACCATGCTCGATCTAAATCTTTGTAAGGTATTCGACTTGGTGCGACAGGAAGCCTTCGCCTCAAGCCTTGCCGCTGTTGACCCGGACGAATGTACGTATAACTACGTATGTAACTTCCTTTCGAACTGTACCTTTGAAATATCGTAAGCCGGTGGCTCCGCCTCTAAACACCTCACACTCGGAGAAAAAGGCACCCCTCCAGGAGCGCTTTTGTCTCCATTTCTATTGAATACTTACATGCACACGCTGCTTTCTTCCCTCGATGGCATCCCGGGCCTTCGTCATGCTATCTATGCAACGACATCACGCTGTGGACGACTACGGGTTCAGACGGCGAGATAGTGGAGACCCTCCCACGTGCGGCCGACGCCGTCATAGCCAGGCGACGCAGGCAGGCCTCAAGTGCTCGGAGAGCAAGTCCGAGCTCTTGCTGCTTCGTCCTCCCGACCACCGTCGGAACAAGTACCCTTTCAAACCGGTTATCCTAATCTATGCCAACGGTGTAGTCATATCACAAGTTGACCACATGCGCATTTTAGGCCTATTTATTGAATCAAATCAACGAAACACCGTCGCACTGGAGCGCCTCATCGTCGCCGCCATTCAAACAACCCACCTCAATGCTCACGTGTCCGCTCGAAAGCAAGGTAAGACAGAAAAAGAGCTACTCCAGCTTATCTACGCCACGCCTTCATAATATATCGTCTCAAGTACGCGCTAACCTACCTGTGCCTACTAGGATGCGAGAGGGACAAACTGGACCAACTTATACGCAAAGTGTACAAGACGGCTCTTGGACTCATTCGCACGACCTCTACGTCGCGTCTCCACAGCCTCGGCATCCACAACACTGTCGACGAACTGATCGAAGTGCATCGCACAGCACAGATTCAGATACTTTTCTGTATCAAGACCAGACGCTGGATACTCACTCGCATATAACTCACCGCCTCGCCTTCGAGTGCAGAGCCGGTCTCAATACCTCCAACTTTACGTCGATGATTTCTCATCAAAGCAATGCCGAAAAACATGCTTGTAGGACACCACGACAATAGACGGCGAGCACGAGCCCAAGCCTTACACGACGACTACGCCTCGCAGCGCGATGTGGCCTATGTGGGCGCAGCCCGCTACCCCTCTCAACGAAGCAAGTACGCACTTAGCGTAATAACTACACGCACCCCCTCAACCACGACTCAATCTTGCGAGTAGCAGGCTCTGTCCTTCCCCTCCATCTCGCCGAAGCCGAGGAAGCTGCCATAGCTCTCGCGGTGTCCTCCGGGTTCACTACGATCCTCAGCGACTCAACAACCGCTATCTCCCGCTTCACTCGCGGTACCGTTGTTCCCTGTACCTTACGGCTCCTTAAGTCCCTCGCCTACCTCGAAGATGTGGATCTGCCTCCCATATCCCTTATCTGAGTCCCGGCGCACGCAGGAAAGTCGAGGAACGAGGCCGCCCACCGACAAGCTCGAGAATTTGTTAACCGAGCAGTGGGCCCCGCCACGAACCCAGAGAACTATGGTGAGCCCCTCATATTCTATCACCAAATTGCTCAGCACTATCGCCTGGCACGTCGAACAATACCACCACCGTATCCCAAACTCACGAAACCACAAAAAATCACATGGCCGTTCCCGCGGGTATAAGCACACCTTTACCCCGATCTGTTCAGTCCGCATTGCTCAGAGTGTGGCTCCGTCGCCTCCCTTTCTCATATACTATAAGACTGCAGTGGGAATCCACCCCCATTGATCTCCTGTCCACTCCCTCGTCCGAGTCACCAGAAAAAGTACTCCGAGATACGAGCCTAGAAGTACAGCTCCGGGCCATACAGGGAGCTGAAGAGGTGGCGGCCAGGCACGTCCTGATCGCCATTCCTCTGTGAATATTTTGTAGCGTTAGCTACACTGGCATCGCTGAGCGAAATTTGCGTGGCACTGGTTTGGGTAGTGGTTATTACATTACCAGAATTCTCTTACATATGCATCTACCTCGCAGGGCTCCCAGAGGTTCCACGTTCAACAACTGGGATTTTTCCCGCACTTATAGGGAAACGCGCACAATCGCCTGTATCACGGACATCTGTGAATGGTCAAAACAACTACTGAGTGATGTCTGATTCGCAACTCGTATAGTACGCTAGTACTGCCCAAGCGACACAGCTGACTCCTATCTGCTACATTTATGGAATGATAAAGCAAGCCTACAACGACGCTGGAAAAGCCAGGGCTAGAACCGAACTCTTAGACGTCGCTTCACCCTGCTGAGCAAAGAAAGACCCATTCAGCCACTCGTTCAAGACAGGTCTGGGAACCGCTTTGCAATAATGTAGATGGCAATATGAGTTTGCCCCAGACTTGGAATTCTTTCATACACTTATTCAATCCAACCATGTAAAAGACTAACCAAAGACAAAACCTCACCACACTCCTACATACTTGCGGTAAACCTCCACCTGAACTCCTCCAGAAACTTTGAAATCAGTACTTCCCAACACTACCCGCCATATTGCATCCCAACTATATAGGTCGTTCTAATGCGCTCCTATACCAACCCATTATAGTAGCCGAAATTCAAGTCAAACTGCTAAAATAGGCACTTCCTCAGGTGCCGGTGCGGACGGTATTCACAACGAAGCACTCCGTAATCCGAACAGCCTATTAATTTCCGTCCTTACTGAGTAATTTAATGAGTGCTGGCCAAGGGCATCCTCCCACCACGGTGTAAAGAGGCCACGGTAGTCTTTATAACCAAACCTGGGAAACCTCTCCTAACGTCTAACCTCAGGCCCATATCCCTAGCTTTTTGTGTCGGCAAACTCATAGAAAATGTACTTCAAACCGGGATCTGCTAGTACATAGAAGGCAATATCTCTTTCTACTTGCATGTTTGAATTTCTCCCTGGGCTTTCCACACAGGAAGTTTTTCTTGCAATTGAAACAACACATTCTTGACTCCTAAATCTTAGATACCAGAGCTACCTCAGGAGTATATCTAACAAAGGCATTCGACAACGTTACGCACTCAGCTATCCTAGAGAACCCTATCACCTTGGGTGTCGGCGCAAAGACGTACAACTACGTCCGAAGCTTTGTCAGCCACCGCACAGCAACCCTAACCTTTGGCGATTACAACCTACCAGGCATCAAACTTTAAGCACGTGGTACGCCTCAGGGAGCAGTCTTTCACCATTTCTCTTTGACATAGGACTTCAACTGCCCCAAAAGCTGGGTCAGGTCCTCGACATCCACTTAATCTTCTACGCCAACGACATCACCGTCTTGGCGAACCGTAATGGTGACGCTGAAATAGAAGAACACTTACAACTGGCACTAACCACCATCAACACATATGTTCGAGCACGTGGCCTTACCAGCTCGCCTTCCAAATCGGGGCTCTTTCTTTACTTACCGAAACAACATGCTTCAGCCATTCACACTATCTCTCTCGCGCTAGATGTCCACCCCATCCCAATTGCTTCGAAAATCCAGGTGCTAGGGCAAGTTCTCTACTCACATGGTGCACATAGAGAAGTCATCAGGATTCTCCAAACACATCCTCAGCAGACCACTCGACTGATTTATCGCACAGCGAACCGTAGGGCTCGCCTACGCAAGTGAAACACGCTTCACTTCACCTAGGCTTATATCGTGAGCCGCACCTCGTATGCCGCCCCCCCTTACCTGCCTCCCCTACAGAAGGAGAAAGACCGAGTTAACGCGCTTCTACAAAGTTGCAGAAAAACGGCTGTAGGCCTTCCCCCAAGTATATCCAATGAAAGACTCTTCAAGCTTGGCGTACATAATACAATTAAGGAACTCGCTGAAGCCACCTCTTCGGTACAATGATGTCTGTCCGATTCGGAGGCTAGCCATGCTATTTTGTCCAAATTGAACTTAGCCGCAACTGCACACTCACCCGAGAGCTCCGTCTTTATTCTAACCTCCGCTCTCACCTGAGCGAGCCCCACATATCAAAGAACATGCATCCTGTGCACGTCGAAAAATGCAGAAAGTCAAGGGATCGGGCCATCCAGAGACAATATGGCGAGGACGAGAACGTGATTTACGAGGACGCAGCGGAATATGCGTGAGGATCCCGCATGACCCTTGCGGTTGCTGACAATCAAAACAAATCTAACTTCGTGCTCGATTATCACAAATTTCTCCACAGAGGCAGAAAAGGCAGCTAAGGCGATTGCCCTCATCTCTGCACCCGCCACCACAATCATTAGCGACTCGAAATAAGCTATTCTGAACTACGCCAATGGCATGATTTCTCGTACGCTGCTCACTTGCTACGCCTAAGCATTCCACAACCCTCTTCGGGACGCCAGCACATGCCGGCCTCCTTGGCAACGAGGAGGCTCATTCTCTAGCCCAAGGTCTCACATTCCGGGCAGGAGAAATGGAGCCCCCTCCACAGGTCCAGGAGCTCTTGTTCTCTTTTCGTAATATTATATCGTATTACCGGGATGAAAGAATATGCACAATCCCTGCCCTATTCCTAAACATAGCGCAGGCCACATATTGGTGCCGCCTACAAACACGTACGGACTGCATTATACCCCGTATTACTAAAAGCCCGTTACCCAGACCAATTCCCCTCTTCATGCAAATTTTGAGCAAACCAGGAGACTTCCTCCACATCTTCCTCACATTCCCTCCTTCCCACATACCCCAACTCAGGCTGTGAGAGTGTCATACAAGGAGACCATCGTAACCAGCAATTCTGCGTTCGATCAGCACGGGACTCGCTCGCTGGAGCGCGTGCCGACTGGTTGTGCCCTCGCGATCTCCGATGACAGTGCAGCTCTGGCCGACTGGGCCGGTCCTACGCCGTCACCTGACGCCGGTTCCCTGTGACGGCGACAGCATGGTTCTGGCCGACAGGATTCGCCCTACGCCATCTCCTGATGCCTACAAGAGCTCTCATCGAGTGGTGCTCCTTCCTCGTACTCCCGCTAACTTGTCCATCTTTCCTATCTTCTATTTACTTCCGTCGCTTGCTGTCTCTGCGCCTCACTCTCTCCTGACTTAATCTCTATATATACCTGTTAATCATATCCTTTTAACTTCTCGTTACCATCAGCCCTTGAGTTGTCGCAACAGATGCAGACAGATACGGGGCTCACTTTTCTCTTCTCTTCCCTTTAAGAGCCACATAAGATCAGTGCCGGATCATCTCGTGCGCAAGGAAGAGGATCCCACTTGAAGGGCTTTTCTTTGCTTTTTAAGGGCGCCTCCTCACCGTGAGGGTCCACCCACGTGCCATAAGAGGGCTCGGCCGTCGTGCTTTAAAGCGACAATAAATTTTTCTACCACCAGCACCTACGCGGCACATTAATAGCAGACGCTCTCAGCGTCCTACGCTGTTGCCCCGAAGACTCATGATCGTCAGCTGGTATTTCGGTGATTATGAACAAACTTTATTTATTTGCAGAAAGATCCATCTTCCCTTTCCGGTGCGAGAGGAGAAGGGTGGACCAAACCTAGACGACGGCCATGATCTCATGGGCCCTAGCGGCGTCTTCGGCCTGCCGTATTAGGCGGGCTTGTAATTGAGAGTCAGAGCTGAGGAGTGCGGTATCCCATCCACTCCCGTCTGCAGAGTCACCTGTCAAGGGGACCTGTGGGCATGCCCCTAAATTGTGGCTTAAGTCTGCCCTGTTGTGGCTAAATTTACACTTGTCCGAATGAAGCTTTGGCACGCAGTGGTTCATTGTTACTGGAGTGGGAAACGTATGGGTCTGGAGTAGGCGCCACACCACCGCCGGTCCTTTGTTCAATGAAGAGTGTGCGGGAGGGTAAATTTTCCTGCTTAGCCTGTAATACTGCGTCATATCTCTGTAAGTGGTCATCCGCTAAAATTTCTAGTCGTTCTCTCCGCTCGACCAGGGCAATCCAAAGGCTCAGTCTGTACGTCCTAGAGCTGTCTGGTGTGCAGCCTCAATGCCGGGTGAGGAGGAGTGAGTGGGTGCTCAGACTATATAGTTCGTTGGTTTTTGCATCCAGCCAATATTCTTAAAGCTATTTGGGACATTTGCCCTTGTGCAAAGTTTCTCACTGGTGTCTGCAAGTCGCTAACAATTAGTGAAGTCGCGGTGAATGCTATGGCCATTGCTATAGCTGCTTTCTCCACCTCTTCTGCAATGCTCGTTCTCACCGAGTTGCTGACCTTATAATTTCATTTATAGTTCACCACTGTTTTAGTCATGTTGTCATTTCCTTTAAATTTGGCCGCGTCTACATATTTTGTTTCCAGTAAATCTTTTACGTCGTTATTTATATTTTTCGCTTTCAGCTCTCCTTGCCTTCTGATGGTCGGGGTGCATGTTTTTTGGGATCGGTAAGATTACTTAACGGTTCCCGATCTTATACGGGATATCTTTTTTGGCACCAAACTGATTTGCGTACTTTATACCCAGTTTCTTTAGTATGGCTCTGCCTGTTTTTCTCTGCGCTTGTCTTTCATATTGTGTGATTATTTGAGCTTCTATACGCTCTTATGATGTGTTGTGAAGCTCTAATTGAAGTAATTTCTCATTATAGGTAGTTATTGTAAGTCCGATCACCTGTTTGAAAACTCGTCTAATGATTCTGTCAATCCTTTCTCTCTCGGCCACTTGCCGTCTGAGGTATATACGGAATCACATATACAATACAACTGATGACAAAAGCCAGTACCAGTCTGGCATTATTTTCCTTCACACCATGGTGCCGGTTTGAAATTCGTTCATGTAGACACAAAATTTGCTGCGCACTGGTTTCAAGTAATCTAATCGCCTCTCCATTATGCCCATTCAAGCTGATTTGGAGTCCCAGAATTTTTATGCTTTCGACCGTAGGTATTTGCGTTTTTTCAACAAAGACTTTAATGTTAGGTTTTTGTGGATACTTTTCCGACCCCTACATGTCGGGTTATAGAAAAGAAGTTCCAATTTTTCCTGTGAACATTGTAATCTTGTATGGGTGACACATTCTTCTACAATATTCACTGCGGTGTTTTGTAAAGTTTCCTCTATGTATTCGAAACTACCCTCTGCCACCCATAAGATAATGTCATCTGCATAGAGGCTATGGTGGAGTCCTGGAATTTCCTTCAGTCTGGTAGGGAGACCTATCATGGCCACGTTAAAAAGAAAGCGGGATAGGACTGAGTCTTGCGGCAATCCTCTTGGGAGTCTGCTTCTCCTGGTATTATTCTTGCAGTCCGGTCAGTTAAAAAGTATTTTATATAATGGTATACTCTTTTTTTTACCCCTAACGCTTGAAGATTGGCAAGTTTAGCTTCATGTGTGGTATTATCGAATGCCTTTTTAAGATCTAGGCCTACTATGACCTTTGTGTCATGTGTATTGAGACCCGAATCAATTATTTGATGTTTAGTCTTAAGCATAACGTCCTGTGTAGACAGTTTTGCCCTGAAGCCTACCGTCGTATGAGGAAAGAGTTCATTGTCTTCCATATACGTTGACAGGCGAGTGAGGATGACAAGCTCTAATAACTTTACTATGCAGGATGTGAGGGAAACAGGCCTAAGGTTATCAAGATATAATGTCTTGCCTGGCTTGGGAATCATCATGACTGTTGCCATTTTTCATTGCTTGGGTATCTTACCTTTTTTTCCAACACTTGTTCATATACTCGGTAAGGGCTGTGACCGATTTGTCGTCAAAATTTCTGAGCGTTTTATTCGCGATCCTATCAGGGCCCGGGGTGGATGTTGTGCTAAGTTTCTTTATTTCCGATCGTACCTCGGTGTCTAATATGGGTCGGTCTAGGCAATAATTTTCTTTACCTCGGTAGGAGCCTAATTGCTCTTGGGTTAAATCCCCAATGTATCTCTGTCTGATTTCTTCAATCAGTTCTTCCTCCGTGCCTTTGTATTTATGTACAAGTCTAATAAAGTTTGGTTGTTGTGCTATCTTGCTCGCTTCAGAGTCTATCAGACATCTTAACTGGTTCCATGTTGTGCAGAAACTTATTAGCTTTTTCGTCGCATCACCTTTTGCTCCCATTGTTGTCTGCATAGTTGCTCCACGTACTTCTCAATATCTTTACTGAAGGTGGCTATCTTTTTCTAAGGCATTTGTTGTATTTTTGCGTTTTCCACTGTTTTTCTAGGCTTTTTTTGCCTCCCGCATATGTAGAAGCTTACTGTCTGTGCTTCCTAGTCCTTAAGTTTTTGAAATGGTTTTAGTGCCATTTGAATATTATGCTTAAGGTTCCCTAGCCATTCATCTAAGTCTTCGATGACATCGCATGCTTCCTTCTTTCTGAGGTTTCTAAAACTATCCCATTTAACCATCCTTAATTCTTTGCCTCCTCTTTTACGTGCGCCTGCTTTAAATGTAGTCTCGATCATATAGTGGTTACCGCCCACATTTTTATGTATGTTAAGCCGATAAGGTTCGACGATATTCTTAGTAAACGTGAGGTCCGGAGACGTGTCTTTGGATACGCTGTTTCCAATCGTAGTTGAGGAAAGGGTGTCAGTTATTAACGTAAGGCCCTCCTGTTGAGCGGTTGATCCAGAGATTTCTGCCTTTGATGTTTTCTTTGTCATAACCCCATGCCGCCTGCAACGCGTTGAAATCTCCTACTATAACCAGTGCTTGCTTTTTAGTAATGCTGATTGTTTTTCTAAAAAAGTGACCTAAATTTGGTTTTTTGTCTAGGGATGCTACAGAATTTACTATGAATAGACTGTCACCACTCTTCTGCGATGGAACTAATTTACAAGAACATGATCGACATAGCAGATTTCTGTATCATGGTCTACCACTGTGAGATTTCTCCACACAAGCGTTGTTAAGGACGTTTTTTCATCAGGGGTACCAAAGGATTTGTAATTCGACAATTTAGCCATTCCTCCAGTTGCGTGTAAGGCGATGACGTCTGGCGCCTTCTTTCGTTGAGGAACTGTTGTAAGTTACCCGTTTCCGGCGATACCCACGACAGTTCCACTGCTAAATTTTATATTGATTACGTCGTGCCTTGTCTAGGAACGGTCCCTTCTCCTGCTCTTTTGGTTACTTCAGTCGCAGTTGGCCGGTTGTAGCGTTTAGTAGTATATTTAACCGGTCATGCTCTTTCAGATGTCAAATCTGTTTGCGTGTTCTCCACTAGCATTAGTCGATTTTCTATGCTACCTATTCTTTGTTCTATTTCCACTAGCTGCAACTGGAATCCTGCAAATTGTTGTTGCATTACCTTAGTAAGTTCTCCGAGCATATTCTCGACTTTCTTTTCCAGGGGTTTTGAGTGGTCTCCATTTCCTATAGGAGACATTTCCTCTGCTCTTCGTTTCGTTGCTTGCACTCCTGACTCCTGTGCAGGCGCAGGAGTCAAAATTCGACTGCACGATGCTAAGGAGCTAGTTGACTCGCGCAGCTGATTTTGCCTGAGTTTAGCATTCTTTTCCTTTAGTTGTTTTATTTCGTCCTTCTGTTTCGCATACTCATGGGTGAGTTGCTCAAGCATTTTCTTATTGTGGTTTAGCTCTTGACCTAGGGTGGACCCTTCTGCCACAACCTCAGGCAAACTCCCAGACCGGAGAGACTCCCGTGATACCTCGCCCACCCAGCTCACCGTTTGTCGACTGCCCCGACCACCGTCGGGACCCTCTTGGGACTGTCCTTGAGGTGATGTCAATGCCCTTGTCTCGGATTTGGCTCATGACCTGGATCTGTGTTGAAGAGTGGCCCTTGATCTGGATGGGGATCTGGGTTCCTGCTGAGTCCCTTCTCTTTCCCCTTCGGCCAGTCGCGGGAATGAGCAGGAATGGTCACTGCATCATCCTCCTGTGTCCTGGGTGGCATTTCCATTCTCCTCCGTTAGATTTTCTTGTGTATACTCTTTCCTCCAGGCCTGTGTTGCTCTAGTGTTCGACAAAATCTTCATTTCTCTTTGTTAATCGCCTTGTCATTGTTCCTTTTCCCACCATCTTTTCTTCAAAAGGTACGGGGTCCTAAACCGTTCTTTCCATTTTTTGTACCCTGTAAGCTGATCTTTCCCGCAAAGACTGCACCTAGAATCTCACTTGTGGTTTTTTGTTGGTTTTAGCATCCCACAACCACGACATTTCTTGCTGTCAAGAATAGGAAATCCGCCCGATGTCCAATTCGTTCACAAGTAGTTCATGTTTAATATTGCTTCTTGTATAGGAAGCACCTATATTCGGCACCACGGTAGTATACGAAATACGGCAGAAAAAATCCTTCGAAAACAATGACCACTGAGTCCATAAATCCCAGACGTCGTGCATGCAGAGCCGTCGGGTTCCTCTGATTGAGAAAGCTTTTTCTATGTCTTCTTCATTATCATACTTCGGTATTTCTTGGATAACGCCTTTGGACGTGTTTTATGTTGCTGTTACATAGGCGGCTGTAGTGTAGCTCTTGTCATGGATCTTATTTTAATTGATGTTGCTGTATTTCTTTGCGTTGGCCAGACTAGGTGTGCTCATGATTATGCCATATTGTCGCATGCTGATACTGAGAGTGTCTTCCCCAGCAATGTCAGGCTGTACTTTTGCCGCTTGTAGAACACCGTCTCTTATGAGCGCTAGACTCTGTCGCATGAAGTCCAGACCCTCTCTTGGACGTATTACTACCTTGTAATCGTCTTCTGGTAGTTGCGGTTTTTTTGGCACTGGCCGCCGATGCGAAAAAATCCTTCAGTCTCCCAGACGCCTCCTTGCACGCACCTCCCGCGTTCGTGGCTGCTACCGCGTTTCTCTTGTCTTTTGCCTTCTTGTGTCGTTCATGGGCCACAACCCATCCTTGAGTGTCATTGTACTCTTCGGGAGACAGCGTCTCCCCCTCAATTTCCACAACATCAACTTCACAGCCTTCAAACAAGCCGGAGACCTGGCTTGTAGCCTAGTTGCCAGCGCGTCGATTGCACTGCGTTGGCACTGCGATGGCGTAGCTAGGATGACGCCATTGTGGGAACTTTAAAAAAGTGTCACGGCTCTAAAAAAGTAGGCTCACCTTGTATATCCTGTTCTCAGACAAATTGGGTGATCGCCTGGCGACAACAGCGATGGTCTTGAATCCCCTGGTTTTCTTTATTCAGCCGCGCAAATGAAAACCTGGAAGAGCCCATTCGAGAGGCGTCCGAGTGGCTCGGCCTCCTAGCGGCAGACCTTGACATTTCGGTGAGAGTTTTAAATGCGAAGCATTTCTTAGCAAACTTCGGGGACCTTGCGCGAATCTATCTATCTATCTATCTATTTATCTATCTATCTATCAATCTATCTATCTATCTATTCTATTATATCTATCTATCTATCTATCTATCCAGCCGCAAAGGACATTTAGCTGTCCTGGCCGTTCGAATATGAAACTTGATAGGGCATATCTTGACTGCATAAAAGACATATTTGACTAGTCATGAGATGAAAATCATAATATGTATGTCAAGAATGTCATGTTTCACGTTTCATGGTCCTGCAGCTTTTGTGGTGGTTTTGTTCACATGGCATGTTGAAAAACTGGTACGGCGAGACATTATTGCATGGCGAACATAAGTGACAGTCTCTAATATGGAAATCATGGCATGCATATCTTGTAAGTCATGAGTACACAGTACGCTCATGGTGCGCTCGCAACTGTTTCGCTAGCATCACATAAACCAAATTTGATATTACAGTACATGAATGTATGACGCATGTATGTGACTGGTCGAAACATGATAACCATGAGATGCATGTCATGTAACAACATGTCTACATACCACGCTAATGATGCGCTGGCTACCGTTTCGCTAGCTTCACATGTAACAATTTCGGTACTACGTGACACAAATGAATAATGAATGTATGTGACTGGTGCAGATATGATAATCACGACATGCCTGTCATGTAACAACATTACTGCATGCCACACTAATGATGCGCGCTGCCGTTTCACTAGCTTCAAATATGCGAAATTTTGGATTACGTGACGCACATGAATGACAAATGCATTGTTCGGTGCAAACATGATAATAATAAGATGCGTATCATGTTACAGCCTGACTACATGCCACAATGCAGGCGTTAATACATTTCGACGTGACGCGGTGCGCGTGCTCGTCAGCGTTCATTTCGTGGCGTACCAGCAGGGTATCCACACCAGGCGCTGGTTCTGCGATGTACTCGCAGGCGCGCGCCGCGCTGTGTTGCTTTGACGCATGTGCCTGTCAGCGCGTCCAGCGTCCCTTCGTCACGAAAAGAGGGAGACGCAGTGTTCTCTGAGTAGCGCATCGGTGCGAAGTTCAGCATGTTGCATTTCGCGCCGGTTGCCGTCAAGCCGCGCCGATGAACGCTGCTCGCGCCAAGGCGTCAGACTATAGAGTGCTCGCGTTTTGATAACCTAGCGTCGCTGTGCCCACGGTGCGCGCGCGTCAACGCTACATTGGAGTATATTGGGCCGTTCATGATGCATTCGCGGCTGTTTCGCTAATCCAACCTATACCAAATGTGGTGTTACGTGACGTTAATGGATGACGAAAGATATGATTGGTGCAAATATGAAAATTCTGACATGCATGTTATGTAAAAACATGACAACATACGACACCCATAGCGTGCACGCGGCCATTTTTTAGCTTCAGATATGCTAAATTTGGTATCGCGTGGTGTGAACAGATGACGAAGGTAAACGACGCATCCAAACATGATAAAAATGACATGGATGTCATGTACAGCATCAATTACCTTAGCCTTCTAATTATGTGTTAATTTTAAAGGGACATATAAACATTTCTCATTCGTGCTTCGCATATCATCGATTCCCACTGTACGTGGGATCGGCCTTTTTTTATGCGAAGGTATTACTGACTGCCCAAACACAACGAGAGGACAACGAAAATAGAAAAACTGAAAACTGTATGATAAGAGTGTTTCGACCCCCTGAGGTCCCTACACCACCTCATGGTTCCATGCCACGTCTACACGACCATGTATGTTTTTTGCAGCGATGACATCGGCGGCCCGAATCACCGAAGCATGCTGAAATGCCGGGTGAGAGGACATCTTCAATGTTCTTGAGCTTGGTTTGCGGCGAGAAAAGACTGCGCGTCACAGCGGTCTCTGTCGGACTGCTAATGGCTGTGGATATATATCGACAGAAAGACGCGCAGGGAAAAAAACGCTTCCTTGAAGCAACTGGCGCTGCTAAAAAAAAGCTGAATTGATTATTTAAAAATGCGGTGATTGCACACCACCATCTAAACTTGAAAACACACGCTGCGTTTACAACACATGCCACATGCAGCGGACGTTTGCGTTGCAATGAAAGGCGCCTTGCGCGCAAACCAAGAGGCATCTCAAGCAAAAAAGCATGGATCTTTCACCATGGCTACCAGAGATGTGTTTGAAAACAACTTGAATTAAGTTGCGGATCAACATTACAAATAAGTGCAAAAATTAAAGTGTGGCCCATAGAATAACAAAAACCTAACGATGTTAGCAAACTGCGCAGAGCCCCTCAAAAACGTCGACACGGTTTGAAGTAATCCCACCTGAATCTTTGTAGCAGGGTCTTCTACCAAGGCTTGTTTCACTTCTCAAACGGAATCTGTGTGTAGCGTGCGGTCAGTTTAACGTACGCAGTAATCACTAGTGCACCAACGAACAATCGCACACTCGTTATGGAGAGAAACCATGCAGCAGAAGTCCGTAAAAGAGGAGTGAAACGCCCTCCACTAACGTGAAGTTCATCGTGCTGGGCATTTCTAAGGAGCTCGAACTTAAGAGAAACGAAAAGCAAACAGGAGAAATGGCGCGTGAGTGGCACGTGAAGGCGTTCGGCCAATGGGAGCAGCGAGTGTCGAGAGAAAGCGCAGGAGATGAGGACATAAAAAACTGGCAGATCCCGCGTATAGTAGGAATCGTATAGTAGGAAGCACGAGTGAGAAATGTTGATATGTCACTTTAAAATCAACACAACTTTACGAGGTGGAGATGAATGATGCTGTACATTACTTCTGCGTTATGATCATCATGTTTAGATGTGTTGTTTACCTTTGCCATCTAATCACGTCACGTGACACAAAATTTATATATGTGGAGCGAGCAAAAGAGCCACGAGCACGCTATGAGCGTGGTAGATTTTCATGTTCTTACATGACATGCGAGTCAGAAATGTAATGTTTGCACCAGTCATATATATCGTCATCCACTGACACTGCTTAACACCAACGATGGTATAAGTGAAGCGAGCGAAATGGCTGCGAGCGCGTCATGAAGGGACCATTATACCCTGATGTATACTAAGCGTTGACGCATGCGCATGCTGGGCACAGTGACGGTGCGTTAGCAAAACGCGAGCACTCTATATTCTGACGCCAGGCGCGACCAGTGTCCGTCAGCGCGGCCTGATGGCAACCAGTGCGAAATGAGACATGTGCCGGTGCGTCTTCCTATTTTCGTGAAGGAGGCACGCTGGACGCGCTGAAACGCGCATGCGCCAAAGCAACGCAGCACGGCATGCGCCTGCGAGTATAAGGCAGGGCTGGCGCCTGGCGTGGCAACGCCGGCTTGACGGGACAAAATGTACGCGGGCGAGCACGCTTGCCGCGTGAAGTCGAAATGTATTGGCAGCTTGACTGCGGTATGTAGTCACGTTCTCACATGACACGAATCACATGATTATCCTGTTTGCACTAGTCACATACCTTCGTCTTTCATTAACGTCACGTAATACGCAATTTCTCATAGGTAAAACTAGGCGAAACGGTCGTGAGCGCATCATCAGTGTGACATGTAGTCATGTTGTAACATGACACGCGTGTCGTGGTCATCATGTTTAGATGTGTCATTTACCTATGTCATCTGTTCGCCTCGCGTAATGCCGAGATTAGTACATCTGAAGTAGCGAAACTGCCGCGAGCGCATCGTGAGCGTAGCGTGTAATCATGTTGTTAAGTGACACGCATTTCATGTTGATCATGTTTGCACCAGTCACATACCTTCTTCATCTACTCACGTACTGTAATACCGAATTTGGTATATGTTACGCCAGCGAATGGCAGTGAGCGCATCATGAGCGTGGCATGTAGTCATGGTGTTACATGACACGCATGTCGTGATTTTGTTGTAAGGGTCTGTCGCTTACATTTACCATGCAATCACGCTATACCATACCAGTTTTGCAACTTGCCACGTGAACGAAACCACCGCAGGAGCTGCAGAACCATGGAAAGACACTCATGACATTCATGACATAAATGTAATAATTTTCATGTTATGACTAGTCAGATTTGTTCTTCATGCAGTCATGTTACGCCATACCAAGTTTGTTATCCATAACACTATCAAAACGGCCAGTAGAGTTAAAAGTCGTAGGCGGCTAGCTAGCTAGCTAGCTAGCAAGCTAGATAGATAGATAGATAGATAGATAGATAGATAGATAGATAGATAGATAGATAGATAGATAGATAAAATCACGAGTATATGTGCTGAAGCCTGGTTCGCTCGTCGGGCTTTGCGAAATGAACCATAGAGGCTGATGGTCCCAAACGAAAACTACCACTTCATTACCATGAATTTCACAAAACTAAACAACAACAAAAACACGCACACGTTGAAAAAACACAAAAAGATGTCTTAATGACGAGCGTTTCAACGCCCGATTCCGTTTGTGTTCTTTAGTTCTCGCATTTACAGCTGTGGCGTGGCATCCGGTCCGCTGGGAGTCCCTCTGATGATGACACGTCATATTGATGCTCAACGGTGGCGACGATGTTGAAGAACCACTACAGTGGCAGCTCCAGTGGTTTCTCGCCGAGGCAGGTGCTCAGGCGGGATACACTGCAGACCAGGGTCGGCGGTGGTTCCGGGGCGGCTCGCCGAGGTCGGTGCTCGGGCGGGAAACTACAGCCCAGTGTCGGCGGTGGTTTCGGGGATGGTCGCCGAGGTCGGTGCTCGGGCGGGAAACTGCAGCCCAGGATTAGCGGTGGTTCCAGGGGCTGCTCGCCGAGATCGGGGCTCGGGCGGGAAACTGCAGCCAAGTATCGGCGGTGGTTTCGGGGCTGGTCGCCGAGGTCGGTGCTCGGGCGGGAAACTGCAGCCCAGTATCGGCGGTGGTTTCAGGGCTGGTCGCCGAGGTCGGTGCTCGGGCGGGAAACTGCAGACCAGGGTCGGCGGTGGTTCCGGGGCGGCTCGCCGAGGTCGGTGCTTGGGCGGGAAACTACAGCCCAGGATCGGCGGTGCTTCCGAGGCTGCTCGACGAGGTCGGTGCTCGGGCGGGAAACTACAGCCCAGTATCGGCGGTGGTTTCGGGGATGGTCGCCTAGGTCGGTGCTCGGGCGGGAAACTGCAGCCCAGGATCAGCGGTGGTTCCGGGGCTGCTTGCCGAGATCGGGGCTCGGGCGGGAAACTGCAGCCCAGTATCGGCGGTGGTTTCGGGTCTGGTCGCCGAGGTCGGTGCTCGGGCGGGAAACTGCAGCCCAGGATCAGCGGTGGTTCCGGGGCTGCTCGCCGAGATAGGGGCTCGGGCGGGAAACTGCAGCCCAGTATCGGCAGTGGTTTCAGGGCTGGTCGCCAAGGTCGGTGCTCTGGCGGGAAACTGCAGCCCAGGATAGGCGGTGCTTCCGGGGCTGCTCGCCGAGGTCGGTGCTCGGGCGGGAAACTGCAGCCCAGGATCAGCGGTGGTTCCGGGGCTGGTCGCCGAGATCGGGCCTCGGGCGGGAAACTGCAGCCCGGTATCGGCGGTGGTTTCGGGGCTGGTCGCCGAGGTCGGTGCTCGGGCGGGAAACTGCAGCCCAGTATCGGCGGTGAGTTCAGGGCTGGTCGCCGAGGTCGGTGCTCGGGCGGGAAACTGCAGCCCAGGATCGGCGGTGCTTCCGGGGCTGCTCGCCGAGGTCGGTGCTCGGGCGGGAAACTGCAGCCCAGTATCGGCGGTGGTTTCGGGGCTGGTAGTCGAGGTCGGTGCTCGGGCGGGAAGCTGCAGCCCAGGATCAGCGGTGGTTCCGGGGCTGCTCGCCAAGATCGGGGCTCGGGCGGGGAACTGCAGCCCAGTATCGGCGGTGGTTTCAGGGCTGGTCGCCGAGGTCGGTGCTCGGGCGGGAAACTGCAGCCCAGGATAGGCGGTGCTTCCGGGGCTGCTCGCCGAGGTCGGTGCTCGGGCGGGAAACTGCAGCCCAGTATCGGCGGTGGTTTCGGGGCTGGTCGCCGAGTTCGGTGCTCGGGCGGGAAACTGCAGCCCAGGATCGGCGGTGCTTCCGGGGCTGCTCGACGAGGTCGGTGCTCGGGCGGGAAACTGCAGCCCAGAATTCGCGGTTGCTCTGTGAGCTGCTCGCCGAGTCAGGTTCTCGGGCGAGAACCATTGCCGTCCAGGGGCAGCGGTACTTCCTTGCGCTGCTCGCCGAGTCAGGTGCTTGGGCGGGAGCCTGGGGCGAAACCCAGTCTGAACTTCCACTGCCCTTGGCCCCTCGAACGCCACGTCCCGGCTCTCACGTTCCTGTCTCGCCCCCGCGCACTCTTCTTTTTTTCCTCTTCTTCCCCCTCATTACAGCATTTAAAATAATCTATTCAAGACTTCTTTCTCTTCTTTTCTTCATCTTGTCATTCTTGACAATGGCCCCTAATTTTTTGAGTTTTCGCTCCACGAAAAGTGTCGTCTCCACAAGCGCCATACACTTCACTGTACCACACAACACTTCCCTGCACGACACAGCACTTCACAGCACATCTCGGCACTTCCCTTCACCGCACAACAAGTCACTTCACGGCACATCACGTCACTGCACGGCATACTTAAGTCCACTGTGGCAGCACTAGTCTTGCCTACACTAACACGCACATCCATCTTCGTGAGTCTTAGTCACACTTCATTGTCATCCCCCATGAGCAATGAAAGAATAATACTAGGTATGTGTCCGCATGGAGTGTCCTCTGTGGGACACTGGTTTTATAGGTCCTACAATGTCTACTGCGACTCTTTGAAAAAGTTGCTCAATAATAGGCATAGTCCTCAAAGGTAGCTTTGAGACCAAACTTTTAGTGTGGTTCTCTGACATGTGCCACAAGATCGCACAAACCTTTTAATGTCGCTTTGCATGCACGGCCAAAAAAACTCTTCAGCGACCCTGCTAGTTGTCTTTCTTACTCCCTGATGGCCAGCCATACTAGTGCGATGTGCCAAGTCTTGAACAGCCCTTCGTAAACTCACCGGCACCTGTTTCTTTTCCCCTCCCTCATGGGTCTTCTCTATTCTGTACAACAGCCCTGAAAGCTTCTTAAACTTATGAACGACCCGGCTCCTCTTACAATTGATCCATTTGCCCTGAATCTCAAAACACCATCGCAGCGTACTGTCCGCTTCCTGCATTCTCCCCATTTCTGCTGCAGTTATATCCATGGCTGCTACTGAGTTGTTCTCCTTGATGCTCTCCTTTTCCTTTTCACTCTGGTTCCTCGTAGCTTTCTTAACAGCATAGGCGGAATCTTTCCTGGTATGCTGATCAACACATCTCTCGTCTCGTTTATCCTTAACCTTATGAGGTTAGAACTCCGTACCCTCAGCGCGCGTTGTAGTAGGCAATCTCCAGAGGGGATCCGGATCGTCAACTCCTCTGACCCCTGGCATATTACCGAGAACTACGTCATAAAGAGGGTCTTTGACACATCGGGCTTCAATTACCGCAGTAATACAGCGACAAAATCAGTACCATAGCGACTGGCATCCACCGTACTGTCCTATCAGCCGACCGAACCGGCTTTTCTGTATCCGTGATATCCGTTTCTGGCCCCATGGATTCTCTTACAAGTACAATTTTGGCACCCGTGTTTCGAAGTACCGACACTTCACGTCCGTGCAACATCCCCACGACCACTGGCATCGCATCTTCGGCTTCTCTTGCCTTGACAGATGTAACAGCTCTTGTCATATCCTTGTCGTCCTGGTCACGTTGCGTTTCCCTGTCCGCATTATCAGAGCTTTCGTCTGCAAACCATGCAAGCCGTTTTATGTCCTGACCGAACCCGACAGGTTTCTGTTGTGTGCCCACGCTTTCCGCACAGGTCGCATATCGACGATGAAGTGTGAGTGTGACCCGCGGCACAATTTGCTGCTCTATGCCCAGTCTTGTCACGAAGGTACCGTTTGATTGCACTCCGGATTTACTCTTTCTCCTCCAAACCTTTCTCATCTTGGGCTTTCCCTAAATTCTTTTGACCTTGAGCTTCCAAATAACGGTCGGCGTGTTCAGACAGCTTTGCAACCGTCTTCAAGTTCCGCTAGCAATTCTTCCGCAATCATGCTATCTCTTAGATACTCGAATGATCTCTATATGTTAGCCATCTCAAACCACCGGTCGAAGTAATTGGAGATTCGAGCAACGAACTGCTGGCCTGTCTCATTTTCCTGTGGTTTCGAGCTGCGAAATGTCTTTCGGAAACCGTCGGCAGTTAATCTGAAGCGTTGAAGCAGAGCCCTTTTGACTTTGTCGTAATCTAGCGCATCCCCTGCTGGCATCCGGCTAAAAACAGCCAATGCCTCTCCCGCAAGGGACATGCCAAATCTAGTCGCCCAATCACTCCTCTGCCAGCCTTGTCCTATCGCTATTCTTTCGAACCTCTGTATATAAGCATCGAGGTCATCTCGCCTTTCGTAAAAAGGTGTGATTAACTTACGTGGGCTCACTTTTGGTGGCTGGGGTACCATCTCTGGCTTATCTGATACTTCCACACTAGTGCTTGCGCGCAACTACAATTTTTTTTCAGTGAGGTCCTTTTCCAGCAGTAAGTTTTTATAAGTTCGCTCTTCTGTGGCTTTCGCTCTCTCTTCAGCGGCTTTCGCTCGCTCTTCATCTTATTTCGCGGCCTCTCGTGCCTCTGCACGCTCTTAACTTCATCTTTTTTTATTCCCCATGATAGAGCGTCATTATAGCCTCAGCCGATTATCCCGCCGCACTAACGGCTGCCATCAAGCGTTCCAGATCCATTTCACGGCTCCCGACAGACCTAGGCCTGTGACAAAGGTACATGGATCCTGGCAGGCTCGCTATGGTCACGCGTATATGTGCTGAAGCCTGGTTCGCTCGTAGGGCGTTGCGAAATGAACCATAGAGGCTGATGGTACCAAACAAAAACTACCACTTCATTACCAAGAAAATCACAAAACGAAACAACAACAAAAACACGCACACGTTGAAAAACACAGAAAAGGAGATGTCTTAATGACGCGCGTTTCAACGTCCGATTCTGTTTGCGTTCTCTAGTTCTCTCGCTTACAGTTGTGGCGTGGCCTCCGATCCGCTGGCAGTCCCTCTCAGGCGTGATGAGACGCCATATTGATGCTCAATGGTGGTGACGATGTTGAAGAACCACTACAGTGATAGCTCCAGTGGTTTCTCGCCGAGTCAGGTGCTCGGGCGGGATACACTGCAGACCAGGGTCGGCGGTGGTTCTGGGGCTGCTCGCCGAGGTCGGTGCTCTGGCGGGAAACTGCAGCCCAGGATCGGTGGTGGTTCCGGGGCTGTTCGCCGAGGTCAGTGCTCAGGCGGGAAACTGCAGCCCAGGATCGGCGGTGGTTCCTGGGTTGCTCGCCGAGGTCGGTGCTCGGGCGAGAACTATTGCCGTCCAGGGGCAGCGGTACTTCCTTCCGCTGCTCGTCGAGTCAGGTGCTCGGACGGGAGCTTGGGGCGAGACCCAGTCCGAACTTCCGCAGCCCTTGGCCCCTCGAATGCCACGTCCCGGCTCTCACGTTCCTCTCTCGCTCCCGCGCCCTTTTCTTTTTTCTCTTCTTCCCCCTCATTACAGCATTTTAAATTACCTATTCAAGACAACTTCTTTCTCTTCTTTTGTTCATCTTGTCATTCTTGACAGATAGAGAGATAGATAGGTAGATAGATACGCTCAAAGTCGCCGAAGTTCGCTAAGAAATCTTTCGCATTTAAATAAATTGTTAGCATATCGACGGAGTGAATGATCGAGAGTGGGGCGAAGCATCCGTCCGTCCATTCGTTCTTGTTTCCGTCCGTCCATGCGTCCGTCTGTGTGACCATGTATGGGTCCATTCGCCCGTCCATGCGTGCGTCTGTTCGTGCGTCCACACGTCTATCTGTGTGTCCGTCCCTGCGTTCGTCAATGCGTCCTTCCGTCGTTGCAGCCATCCATGAGTCCGTCCACGCAACTGTCTGTGTGTCCGTTCGTCCATCTATTAAACACTCGGAAATACCCGGCCGCGGTGGTGTAGTGAGTAAGGTACTCGGCTGCTGGCCCGCAGTTCACGGGTTCGAATCTCGGCCGCGGCGGCTGCATTTGCGATAGAGGTGGAAATGTTGTTGGCCTGTGTGCTCAGATTTGGGTGCACGTTAAAGAACCCCAGGTGGTCGGAATTTCCGAAGCCCTCCACTACGGCGGCTCTCATAATCATATAGTGGTTTTGGGATGTTAAACCCCACAAATCAATTAATAAATCATCAATCAATACTCCCAAATACCACAATCTCGCATCTTTTCATCATATATTCCGCATGTGCACCATTATTCATCGGACATTGCAAAGAGTACACGAGAGGTGGCACACGCACACTTTCTTACTGCTTGCGCTTCGTGTCTTCTTCCCACCACTAACCACCTCGAAGTTCATGGTATATACTAGTTCACTGTATTCATCGCACTGCGGCCCAACGCTCGCTAAACCTTTCTAAAAGCAAGCAGATTATGCCCAGCGAGTATAACGTCACAACCCTTTCTTGTCAGATAGTGCTCAATGTACATGCCAATGGCTGCTAAGGGGGAATGAGAGACAGGAGAATTCAGCTTTTAGATAACGCACACGCTGCGAATTTTTTATTGTTCAACAACGCACAGAAGAAATCTCTCACAATCCCCACCTTGGAGGTCAAATTTTAAGACTGTTTACACACTATGACTACTACTACGACTACGAGGAACAAACGGGTGCCGCTATAAGGAACTTCGCCCCTAAATGTGAAATGGCAGCAGCCCCCCTTAAATATAAGCACTAGATCGCACGTTAGAAATTCAGGCAAGGGCGTCTTGCCTGTCGCTGTACGCTGAAGGCAACGCTTCTCTTTCAATAAATCGAAATAATAAAGAAGAAATTACAACGCAACGTGCACGTGAAACCCCCAACAATCGGTGACGCATTTACTCGAGCTTTCTGTGGACAGGTGCAGGTGGCATTTCTTCTTTATCATCTCGCTTTGCTAAGCAATATAGAGCGCTCAAAATTTGTCATAAAACTACACAATGTACAGAGTACACACGGTGACTAAGTATTCAACCTGAGGGAAGTCAGTATTCTCATGAAATTTCGCTTAATGTAACCAGTGGCTCCAGTTTTGAGAGCCATTCATGTGGTTTCGAAACAGTTCATTGCGATAGTAATTATAAGAAAACTCTCGTCTGGATTTCGCCGCCAGCGTCTCGGCGTTGATCTCGGCACTGCCGTCACTCACCGTATATATATATATATATATATATATATATATATACTTAGGAATGAAGGAGCACACTTACGAAAATTTGATATTTGTTTACTCTACGTTTCGGCCGTGCCACAGACAAAACGTAGAGTAAACAATTATCAAATTTTCGTAAGTGTGCTTCTTTATTCCTAAGTATATTTGCACCGGACGCACAGAATTTCTTTGTTGAATCATATATATATATATAAAAATATACGTACACACAGACATATATATATATATATATATTATATATATATATTATAATGTTAATGCTAGGTAAACAGCGGTAGCGGCGTCGGTACCGAAGCAGCAAGAGCGAACGAGTGAGTATACGGGCAGCGTCGCAGCAGCAACCAGGCAGTCTTAGCTCGTGCCTCGCGCCAACGTGTCGATGTCACTGCAGTAGTGGGCATTCCTCTTCATTACACTTCGTCCCCCGTCAAAAAAGGAGCCATCCTGGCGACTCACGGTGAACAGAGTACGAGCGGGTCGTAATAAGGTTTCAGCCGCTGTACGTGAACAATTTCACGTCCCCGAAAGCGCTGGTCTGTGGATGGCGTAACGGGTTCGACGATGTAGTTAACTGGAGAAGTCTGCGAGACAATGTGGTAGGGTCCTTGGTATTTTGAAAAAAACTTCGAGGAAAGGCTTGTAGGCACAGCGAGAACCCAAAGCCAAACAAGAGTGTCCGGAACAAAGTTCGGGTACGGGTGGTTATCGTCACGCCGAGATTTTTGTCTCCATTGGTCGATTGTTGTCAACGACTGAGCGAGCTTACGGCATTCCTCGGCACGGCGGGCAGCTTCAGAGATGGGCGTAGACTCGGAGGAATCGGGGTGGTAGGGCAGAATGGTATCTAGTGTGATGGAAGGGTCTCGGCCATATAACAGGAAAATTGATGAAAAGCCCGTAGTCGCTTGTGGAGCAGTATTGTAGGCGTACTTCACAAAAGGCAGAATGAGGTCCCAGTCGGAGTGGTCTGAGGCAACATACTTTGATATCATATCCCCTAGGGTACGGTTGAATCTTTCCGTCAATCCATTCGTCTGCGGATGGTAGGCGGTGGTGGTCTGGTGAATGATACGGCATTCGGCAAGGAGTGCGTTGACGACTTCAGAGAGGAATACATGTCCTGTGTCGCTGAGAAGTTCACGTGGTGCGCCGTAACGCAGAATGAAGCTCCGCAGGAGAAAAGATGAGACGTCGCGTGCTGTGGCAGCAGGCAAAGCGGCTGTTTCCGCGTATCGCGTCAAGTAGTCGGCAGCGACAACGATCCAACGGTTTCCGGAAGCCGTGAATGGTAGAGGCCCACACAGATCAATTCCAACGCGGTCGAAAGGCCTCGCTGGGCAAGGGATTGGCTGGATCGGACCAGAGGCATGATGAGGGAGAGCTTTGCGTAGTTGGCACTGAGGGCATGACTGAATGTATTTGCGCACAAAGGTGTACATGCCTCGCCAATAAAACCGGGAGGAAAGCCGAGCGTATGTTTTGAAGACGCCCGCATGTGCGCACTGAGGGTCAGTGTGGAAAGCTGAACATATTGCAGCACGAAGATGGCGAGGAATGACGAGTAACCACTTTCGGCCGTCGGACTCGTAGTTCCTGCGATAAAGGAGGCCATCGCGGACCTCAAAGTGAGCCGCTTGACAGCGCAACATTCGAGAAGATGGAGAAGTCGTCAGGTCTGAAAGGAATCGCAGAAGAGTGCTGATCCAGTCTTCCTTACGTTGCTCAGACGCCATATCACAGTTTTCTGGGAACGACACCATTTCGTCCACGGCAGATAGACATGCAGAGCTTTCGGAGGACACAGGTGAATGTTATAGGGCGTCGGCATCAGTGTCACGTCAACCAGACCTGTAGACAACACGCATGTCGAACTCTTGCAACCGCAAAGCCCAGCGAGCTAAACGGCCGGAGGGGTCTTTCAATGTGGATAACCAGCAAAGCGCATGGTGATCGGTGACTACGTCGAAGGGGTGACGAAGGGGTCTCCACCAAAATATAATATAAATGCTAGGTAAACAGCGGTAGCAGCGTCGGTACCGAAGCAGCAAGAGCAGGCCGAGTATACGGGCAGCGTCGCAGCAGCAACCAGGCAGTCTTAGCTCGTGCCTCGCGCCAACGTGTCGATGTGGCTGCAGTAGTGGGCATTCCTCTTCACTACACTTCATATATATATATATATATATATATATATATATATATATATATATATATATATATATTGTGATATACTAGAAAGAGAACAAGAGACAACACCCGATCCTGGGGCAGCTGTTCTTCTTCTGACTTCGTTTTTCTCTTCCTCGCCTAGCATGCGCGTCTGTGCCAGAGTGCCAGTTTCGGTCTTCGTCGTCACACTCGGCCATGACTGCAAGCATTGTCGGCGGGCTACCCGACAATGTTCACGTGGGTCAGGCTAGCTGCAGCAGCTGACATTGCTTCAGGTGGGCGGGGGTTGGCTGCATCGTCGTGGTCGGCCCCGACCACGCCGGAAGTTTGGCCAAATTGGCTCCGGCGGCCGACACTGGCTATGTCGCCCGGGTCGCTCGCCATGTCGTGGTGTGGACCGGGTTCTGGTTGGTCCCTCTGTTGATGACTCCGTGGGATGACATTGACTGTCACGTGGCAGTGTACAACCTCGGCCACGCTGTGACTTTTCAGAGAAAGTAGTTCGACTCCGGTTTTCCTTTGGTGTACCGAGCAGGCATTCTCGTGGTATAAGTTTCCTGCGGTGGTGTGGTTTTCTTGGAGATTGTTGTGGCGGGCGGCCCCAACTGGATCGACATGGTCGCAGGTTGATCACAGAACGCTTTCCTTTGTCCCACCACATTTTAGAAAACAGGGCAGGAAATGGTGGATCGTGAAACGAGACAAATAGCATCTTATACAGCCGTCTGCGCAATTTTCTGTGACGTGGCTTCAGCGCCATGACGTGCGTAGTCCGTGACTTGTGCAGCGTTTGTCGCTATGGGGCTCCTGGACGTTGTTAAGTCAGCAATTCTTGAAGCCACGCTGCGGAAGCCGTTCCGAAAATCGGAGACTCTACCAATTCAGGCAGTGCACGCGTCGCACGCATATCCTCTTCCGTCTGGTCAGATGGGATGTTATTAGAGTCAGCGGAAAGACCTGTCTTTTTAGTTGGTAGAATGTCCAGTATGATGGGGGCCAGTGCCTCTAAGTCTACCGGACAATTTGCGTTGGGGCCTCTTGCGGAGCGTTGCGCGAAGCTTGCCATCAGGGACCCGCCGTACACAACTGCACTGTCAGGCCGGTGCTCCTCAGGAGCTCTAAATACGACAGTGCTCCTCAGGAGCTCTAAATATGCCTGTGCAAGGCAGAGTTACACGATTGCGATTGTTCCCTACATCTTGGTCACCAAGAGATTACAGGATGATAGGGGCTCGAATCGCATCCTCTAGGTCGGGCTTTTCTCGAGTTCCTTCCTGAGAGAAGGTCGAGTTACATGGGCAGGTGGCACAGGGCATCGTACCGAAAGCAGCTATGAGCTTGACGCTCCACTCCGCCCATGATTGCTGCTTCCATCCTTCATACAGGTGCCACGCCGCTGCACCTTCCGGAAGACGGTCTATGGCCACATGCCATTCCTGATTCTCCGTCCAGGCCACGCGCATTGCTAGCGCGTTGACGGTTGCCACCCAGCTGTCGGCGTCGTTCCGGACCCCGTCGAATTCCAGCAGGTCGCATGTGGACGGCGATGGTGGGCGGAACTTGAGAATGCGGATATCACAGAGGCAACGCTGTCGAGCTGGTCTGAGAGCTGCAGGAGGGTGCCCAAAAGCTGCCTGCGTTGCTCCAATGAGCTTGCCACAAGGTTGTGCCAGGCAGCTACATCCAACACGGCGTTAGTGGCACGCAATTCCGGAAACATTGTAGGAGCTCGCTCGGAGATTGACGCTGTCAGTTTGTTAGTCTTGACGCGGAATAGTGTGATGGTACGCCGCAGGTGCGCGACGCTGTCATGTGTGAAGTCCGAAGCGTTGGTCATCGCGGTCTTCGAAGGAGTAGTGGTTGTAGCACTCACGCCGGTGAGGTTTACGAGCAGGGAAGCCTGGACGGCTTTCCCTGGCAGCTCTTATGTTTAAAGAGTTCTGCAACGGGAATATAGGCCAAGGGAAGCGTGAGCGGCATTCCCAAAGGACAGAAGCCGGTGCGGATCCCTGCCGTGAAATGGTGTCAGGGTGTCAATAAGGTCATGCCCTACAACCCCAGGGGAGGCCTGGATGCCGTCCACTGGTGGTTTGAAGGGTAGCTGAAGCAGCGGGTGGGACCCCATTGCCAAGGTAGCGTGAACGGCGTTCCTCGATGGAGAAGTCTGCTCTGCCAACGAAACACGAATACACGTACCGGTGGCTTCCCGCAGAGGGTTCACTTGTCGGCTTGCGATGACGGCACAATCCATCACCAAGGACGCGTGGATGGCGTCCGTGTGAAATGGTACTGGAAACGTGCACTCTAGCCGCCGAAGAGGCCTTGACGCCGTCCCCGAACAGTGGTGGCAGTGGCGGCAGGTGAACAGCTGCTGAGGAGGCCTTGACGCCGTCCTCAAGCGGCGCTTATCGCGGCTCTCCTGGATGACGAAGGTGGGACGTAAGACTTCTTCTTCGTCGACTGCGCCATTGTGATGTACTAGAAAGAGAACAAGAGACAACACCCGATCCTGGGCCAGGTGTCTTATTCTGACTTCGTTCTTCTCTTTCTCGCCTAGCATGCGCGTGTGTGCCATAGTGCCAGTTCCGGTCTTCGTCGTCACAATGTATATATATATATATATATATATATATATATATATATATATATATATATATAGGAGTCTTGGTAGTCTTGGTTGCGAGAGCGTTTAATTGAGGAAAGACCTCGCAAAGCGAACGGGCAGAACAAACGTGGACAATCTCTGTGCTGCGGTAGCGGCGGTCTGTTGGGGCGATGAGTGGTGTCACACGATAATTAACCGGCGAAGTCTGTTCGAAAACAATGTATGGCCCGATGAAGCGTGGTTGGAATTTCCCTCAGAGACCAGGAGTGCGAATAGGTGTCAAAAGCAGCACCTCGTCACCAGGTTGGAAAGACACAACGCGGTGGGATTCGTCATAGATGATCTTCCGCTCGTGTTGTCTCGCTTCAGTATTGATGCGAGCCAGATGGCGAGACTCGGCAAGGCGGGAAATATATTCTTCGCTAGAAGACTGACATGAATTTCGATGGCTGCTAAAGAAGGATACGTCGAGAAAGGTAGTTGGTGTGCGTCCGTAAACGAGGTAAAACGGTGAGTAGCAAGTTGTTCGCGAATGGCGGTGTTGTAAGCGAATGTCAGGAATGATAAAAGAGTATTCCGGTTTTTGTGGTCGGGTTGGACGTAAACGCCTATCATGTCTGCAAGGGTTCGGTGAAATCTTTCTGTGAGACCATTTGTCGGAGGGTGGTAGCTTGAAGCTGTCTTGTGAGTAGTTCCAGAAGCGCGCAGTGCTTCATTTACCATTTGTGACAGGAACACTTTGCCGCGATCACCAAGCAGTACACGAGGAGCCCCATGACGTAGGATTGTCGCGTAAAGAATAAAGTCCGCAACTTCCACAGCTGAGCCTGTAATAACAGAGGAAGTCTCAGCGTAGCGTGTCAGGTGGTCAACGGCGGTCACTATCCATCGTTTGCCAGCAGATGTGACGGGGAGAGGCTTGTAAAGGTCAACACCTACAACCTCGAAAGGCATTGAAGGGAACGGAAGTGGCTGTAGAGGTCCAGCAGGTGTAGACGTGGGGAGTTTACGACGCTGGCATGGGTAGCAGGAACCGACGTACCGCGTACACTAGAAGAAAGGCCAAGCCAGTAATAATGACAACGAATGCGGTCAAGAGTTTTTTTAAACCAAGATGACCAGCAGTCAAGTCGTCATGGAAGGCTTCGAGCACCTGAAGTCGAAGAGAGCGTGGCAGTACAGGAACCCAGCGCTGACCGTCAGGGTGGTAGACGTGGCGGTTTAGAGCTCCATTGTCCAGCTTAAAGTGCAAGAGTTGACGACGGAGTCGCGCGTTTGGTGGATGAGAAACTCCCGAAAGGTGGTCCATCATGCGTCTGCAGTATGAATCGGACCGCTGGCGGGAGATAAATGTTGGCTCGTCGTCCGAAAAGGGTTGTGTTATTGATGCGAGCGTAAGAACTTTGGTAGATGTGGCGGTTGAGTTCTCACCAATGCTCATATGGGTAGTTGGAAGCGGGCAACGAGATAAAGCATCGGCGTCTTGATGTTTTCTGCCTGACTTGTAAGTTATGTCAAAGTCGTACTCCTGCAAGCGTAGTATCCACCGACCCAAGCGTCCAGACAAGTTCTTTAGTGTAGAAAGCCAGTATAAGCCATGGTGGTCCGTAACGATTGTGAAGTGACGGCCGTGGAGATAGGGATGGAACTTCTGGACCGACCATACCACAGCTAAACACTCTTGCTCAGTTATAGTGTAGTTCTTTTCAGCGGGGGTGAGTACGCGACTGGCATCTGCAACAGCTTTCTCAAGCGAAGACTTGTCGCTTTGTAGAAGAACGGCTCCTATACCAAGGCCGCTAGCGTTGGTAGGAAGAATAGTCGGTGCGGCTTCATCGAAGTGGCAGAGCAGAGGTTCAGACGTGAGTGCCCGCTTCAACAGCTCCAATGCCGTTTGACATTCTTGAGACCACAGAAAGAAGACGTTCGAAGCTAGTAGTTGGTGTAATGGAGCAGCAATAGAAGCGAAGTTCTGGGTAAACCGGCGAAAATAGGAGGCGAGGCCAAGGAAACTGCGAAGCTCCTTTGGTTTTTCGGGACGCGGAAAGTGAAGAACTGCAGAAATCTAGTCAGGGTCGGGCCGGATGCCATCTTTGCTAACGACATGTCCTAAGACCTTGATAGATTTGCTAGCGAAAGAGGATTCCTTACTGTTTATTTGAAGCAACATTTGAAGCAACAGGAAGAAACATGCTCACCTTGAATGCGATGGCCTGAAGTGGCGTGACAAATACAGGCTCGAAGTCGGCAACACAGGCCACAGTAGTGCCCTGTGGCAGTAAGATCTTCTCCGGTGTAGAGTTGACAGCGGTGACAAGTGCAGAGCCATCGCAAAAACAAATGACACCGGACGGAAGAACTATACCTTTACGAACGCAAAGTGGTGACGGTGAGACCAATACATCACCGTGATAGATGTCATTGGACGTAATGCTGACAATATGCTCTTGCAGTGGAGGCAGTTTGATTGATTGCTTGATTGATTGCTTTATTTGCTTCGTCACAGTACAGTGTAACAGGAGGCGGAGGGAAAAGCCGTAATGACGGCTTGAGGGATCCTCCGCCCCCTTTGTGAACAATGGCAGCAGATGAAGGACATCACAATATCATACACTTTCACATTGTTTTACGTAAAGATCATGCCACAAAGGAAGGAAACCTGAAAACGTAGTTGATACATAGCTTACACAACAAAGGAACTTGCAGCAATCTTCTGCACCTGAATAAATACATAGTTTATAGAACATATAACATAGTTTGCTACATAGTTTATAGAACAAAAAGAGCCGCTAATTCTGCGACACTTAAATGAGACACATCTATAGCTTTGCTATTATAAGTATTCAGAATTCGCGGTAGAGTACATCGAAGCATCTGAAAACCATAATTAGTGCGAAAGTACGGAACGTTCCACATTTCTGTATTTCTTGTTTCATACGCCTTTTCTTTTAAGCAAAGATTCGCCATTTCCGTAAACAAAAAGTTTGCGCGTTTGCAGCTAAGGCAGTACTCTCGTAGTAGTCTGTATTGATATAGGTCATTCACTTTGATTATCTTATATTTTTTAAACAGTGGGTCACTAGGTGCTAGAGCTGTAGCGTTGTCTATCAGCCTCAGTATTTTCTTCTGTATTCTCAGTAATTTTGTTAAGTTTGTTTCTGTAGTTCGATGTCTTTCGCAGCGACCAGACGAAGTGGCTTGTGATTGTCGTCGTCAAGCATGTAGTCGGTGTCAGCGAAGTGAACGATGCGTTGTCCACAACAAATTGCCACGGAAGCAGATGATTTGATTGATTGATTGATATGTGGGGTTTAACGTCCCAAAACCACCTCGAGATTATGAGAGACGCCGTTGTGGAGGGCTCCGGAAATTCGACCACCTGGGGTTCTTTAACGTGCACCCAAATCTGAGCACACGGGCCTGCAACATTTCCGCCTCCATCGGAAATGCAGCCGCCGTAGCCGGAATTTGAACCCGCGACCTGCGGGTCAGCAGCCGAGTACCTTAGCCACTAGACCGCCGTGGCAGGGCAGAAGCAGATGATAGAAAATCCCATCCTAAAATTAGTTCCCATCCTAACTTAGAGGCACACCGCTCGCTCTTATAACATCTTACCTGCAACACAGAATGCTATGTGTTTGTATTGAAGGCAATTTATCTCGGCACAAGGCAATTACCTCAAGTGTACCTCAAGGAAGCATACTTGGACCACTATTATTTAACTTCTATATAAATGACATTTCTAAAACTAATTATGGAGCAAAGTACATAACTTATGCAGATGATACAACTATTTTCTTTCTCAGCAATTCTTACGAAACTCTTCAAAATAACGTTAACATAGCTCTGCGCGACTTACACAAGTGGAGCGTACTCAATTCTCTTGAAATAAACACAGCCAAAAGAAAAGCTATTATCTTCACACCCCGATAATCACCTGTAACACCCACTCTGAATCTTACTTTAGGAAATTCACGTATCGAGATTGTTGACTCAGTAAAATCACTTGGTGTATTTTTTCAAAAGCATCTATCATGGGGCATTCATATAAATCATGTTGTTACACAGGTAACAAAGGTAGTAGGAATTCTGGCGAAATTCAAATTCCACTTGCCAACAGCTCTCAAGCTTCATATTTATAATGCACTATTTCTTTCTCGCTTAAATTATTGCTGTCTAGTCTGGGGCACAACAACGTTAACAAACCTGAACCACCTGTTTGTTTTACAAAAGAAAGCACTTCGCCACATTGCATGCGTAGAAAAACTGCGCACACAAAAGCCCTGTTTATCAAATATAACATCACGTCCGTACACAATTTGTATCCATTAAATCTAGCCAGAAAATACAAGCACGATACAGACGGACTACGTCGTACATTTTCTGAGTTGACAAGGTCATATATTTCACGCAATGATAATATCTGGAAAATACCTTTTTTCACGCATTATGATAACAAAACAAATGCTTCGTCATACCAATGTGAAATCAATTTAGAGACAACTGGGAACAGTGCAATCAAAGCATTCTTTGCCGCCAAGGATTGATGCTCTTTTTGTAAAAAGTATGAATTCTGTTCAAGGAGTTTCAAGTTTTAACTGTTTTCTCTTCTTTTTGCCTTTTTTCAGTTTTTTTTGCATGAAGAAATGCTGATTGCGATCTCATGATTATGTGAATGATTTATCATTAGATAGTGTGCACATTTTGTATTGTATAGTGTTTGTTGTAAATATTGTATTAATGTGTTAGTATAAGTATTGTATTATAGCAGTACTGTATATTCACTTCCATGCTCTCGCTGTATGCCATGTAAAACTGGGGCTCGAGGCTTCTCAAGTGGATAAATCCACTTTTTCTTGCGCCCTCCTGTTCCACAACACACACACACTTGTGGACGAAATAAAGTTTTTTTGAAAGTTTGTGGGAGCAGCAGGACAGGAGAGCAAACTGGACATAATGGCGGATGCCGTCGATGAGAACACGCACAGTACAAAACGCGGAATCGCGAATGACGTTCCCCTGGGCAGCAACTAACGTTGGGCCAACGTAAGGCGTCATTACTTTCCTTAAATGTTCACACAAATCAGCACGTATCACAGACAATGATGCACCTGTGTCCACCAAAGCATCGACTTGCACTCCTTCCACTTCCACAGAAAGCGTGTTACATGGGCCTGATGAAGGAGTTTCAGTTCTAATTCCGAATGCAGTTTTGTCTCCACAAACTGCATCACTTAGTTTCCCGAATGAATATCAGATGAGAATGAGGTAGGCCGAAGTGAAGAAGTGGAACGGCGGAAGGGCGAAGGCGAGCGGCGTCTCGTGTTTCGGCTGTTTCGTGTTGCAGTAAAAGCCGCAGGAGATGGAGACTGGTGAGGGAGAGATGAATAACGCCGACCTTGATAAGACGCCCCGGTGTACGAATCCCGTTAGCGCACGTCGTTCCAACTCTCATCTTGCTGGCGCTTCGGCAAAAACGAGATATGTGGCCGCGATAGCCACAGTAGTAGGATACAGGGCGAGACGAGCGCCACTGTGGGGAATAGAAGGCATTCGGGGCAGCTGGAGATAGTGCGGTCAGGTGGGCCGGAGGTTCGGGGAGCACGGAATGGTAGTTTACCGGGGGAGCGGCAGCAACTGATGCGTAGGATAGACGCAGCAATGTCGCATGGGCGTCACTGGGAGGCATGCCAGCAACTTCAGGGTACGTGGGTATGGGGCGTGAAGCAGGTGGCTGTACGGGCGCAACGCCGGTCAGCGATGTAAGTTCCTCCCTGACGATGTCACGCAAAGGCACTCCCGAAGACTGTGTAGGACGTGGTGTAGGAGGCGTGAAGCCTTCGCGTATAATGTCCCTGATGAGGTCACGCAGGTGGCCATGGGACGTAGAGTATTGGTCGTCATTGTCCAGTTGGAGGCGAACAGAGTCCAGCGTATTAAGGCGCTGGCACTGTCGTCACGACATCAGCGATGGTACCTGGGTTTTGCACAGGAAGTGCATCAAAGGCAACAGGCCCACTGCCTTTCAATATGTGGCACACTTTGTCCGATTCTGGCATGGATTGATTGATCCGCCGGCACAGTGCGAGGACATCCTCGATGTATGCAGTGTACGATTCACCAGGATGTTGTCGGCAAGTATCAAGTGTCCTCCTCGCGACGGCGGATCGAATGTCCGGGGTCCCAAAAACGTGTCGCAGCTGCTGCTGGAAGGTAGCCCAGTCGGGTAGGTCAATGACGTGGTTAAAATACCATGTGTTTGCGACTCCGGTCAGATAAAAAGGGACGTAACGCAGTTTGGCGGCCTCGTCCCACGAATTAGCGACACTTACGTGGTCGTAGTCGTCGAGCCAGTCTTCTACGTCTTGTCCACAAAGACCAGCGAAGAGCGGGGGTTCCCGCTGATGTCCGTGTATGTAAATAGGAGGGGCAGCTTGCGTTGGTGCGTGGTTGATGACATCAGCTCCGGTAGGCTCGGTCTGGGACATGCTGCCTGACATTGGGCGCAATCGGTGGCCTGAACGAAGATCCAGCGGGTAGAGCGGGCTGCAGGAGGTAAGAGGACCGAAAATCCACATCCACCACGTATGAAGTCTTGGTAGTCTTGGTTGCGACAGCGTTTCATTGAGGAAAGACCTCGCAAAACGAACGGGCAGAGCCAGTACACTAGACGATGACGATGATGATGACCCAGAGTGGCAATGAGGAAAATAGAGACAAGCGGATGATGGTGATTGTGATCATGCAGGGATGAGGACGATGTATGTAATAAATGCCGACAATATATATTATATATATATATATATATATATATATATTTATATATTAACACGTAAGAAAAAAACTAATTCACAAAAACACTACACGTGCGCGTAATCGAACGTGAGACCTCTCAATGGTTAGTGCGAAGCATTAACCACTGTGGTATGAAGGAGCACATGTAATGATTAAACAGTAAGCTATTCATATCTACCACCTGCCGCTGGTGACGGGCATCTCAGAGAGAACAATCGTGTTTTTCTGCATCGACAGCAAGATGGCGCTATAAACCTGAGTCACCAAGTCGTCACGACGCGGTGGCGTGCGCTCTTATCTACCACCCGTCCTTGCCCCATGAGAAGGGAGCGTGGTGGACGTTAACGTGTGCACTGATTTCGTGGTAGGGACAATGGTACGCCTTGATTGGCCTTAAGCTTTGACCGGAACGATTCTGTTGTAATTACCCGGCGCACAAAGGTCACCGCAACGATTGCACGTTCTCCCTTTGCAAAAAAGGTGCGCTTTTCAGACATAGTGAAGTACAACTGAGACGCTTATTTCGTGTTCATAAGAACCGGTGAGTATGTTTCGTGCGTCATTTGTGCGTGAGAAACGCGGGGCATCTTTTGATGTTCTTGACATTCCGTGTGTGACCTTTCAATTTGTTGCTAACGCGTTCACTTCTTCGCCTTTGCGGCAAAGCTTTGAATTTTCGTTAATTTCTAAAAACCAATGAATACTTTCTCTGAAGCTAGCTGCGTTTATTTATCTAAGTGGTAGGCTGCCATTTTCAATTGCTATAAAAGGCGCGGGCTCATGAGCATGGTGGCATCGAGAGGAACAGGAAAATGCTGGCACTACCGTATTGAGGCGTGCTCCAGAATCGCTGGACACCAGTTCTACTGAATATACGCTACCTCTAGTGTCTAGCAAAGGAGCGGTGGTGACACCGGTAGACGCTCGCCCGAAGACGACAATCATGGTTATGAACACGACTAGGAAGTGGCTAACAGGCGCCGCACGACCATCCGAAGTACGTTATAGTGAAGAAGGCATGGACTTTGCCACGAAAACCCAGGATGAAGCAGCACTACCTGAGAACTGCGACACGGCATCCAAGCACGTCGACGCAAATTCTCGCATGCCAACTGAGACTGACTACACAGGAGAGGGCGAATATCCTAATCACTCAGAGTAAGCAAGTACCAGGGAAAGGAGCGCGAATTTCAACAAGGAGGAGACTTCTGCACAGACAAGATACTTACGACAACAACCAGCCAAAGCAATGAGCGCACCTTCAGGACGCAACCCCCACACGACGCAAGGGCGATATGAAAGTAGCAATCCGACCTCACCATGGACTACTTCTGAGAAGTGCGATGTCCCGAGCGATCTGCGATGCTATATTAGAAGCTTGCAGAGGAATGATCAGGTGAAATCTTTTTATTCTCCTTATGCAACCGGGCTCAAACAAAGTACAAGCGTCAACTCCGAACACTCGCGATTACGATGACAGGTGCGAAGTCTTTTAACGTCAACAAAATACCACACTCGGTACAAGTCGACGTTTTGGCAGGTGAAAAAACCAAAAAAGTGTTATATTTTTAACCAAAAAAAGCCACACACCGCGCGTGAGACCATCAAAGAGTGCATCCGTTTTAGTACCCAAAGGCCTAATGCTTGTTGACGCTTGCATGTCGAGAGACTCTTATAGTGGCATATAGACTTTCTTCGGGAGCGTTCTTCCTAGATAAGTTCACTTCAGAGGAGGTGAGAAGTGTATTCTTTTTCGTAACACCATCGCATTCTTCCGGACATCAGTGGAAAATGGCCGCCACACCGACGTGTGCCCGCGGCCACACGCACCCGTGTGCGGTACCTATGGAAAGCGTAACTCTGAGTAAATCACATCTGCATTCCAACATGCGCAATTTGCTCGGGAAACCATATCATAGGGGGCCGCAGTTGTCTGAAACGCCTCCAGCCTGTTTGCAACTAAGCCGCGAAAGTACCCAAGAAACCACACAAGGCAGCCCCACGCTGATTACAGTCGGCGGAAGAGGAATCGGAATAAAAGTGCGGACAATGTGCGACCAGAAGAGGCATTCCAGAACACAGACGCCGTCGAAAAATTATGCCGCGGAGACAGCGCAACAAGGGCGACAGCATCTAAGGTCGACATTGATGCCAGAAGCACTCTCCAAGTACAATACAAACGCGCAAGCTCTTCCAAAATGCAAGCCACTGGGGGCCTGCCCTGCACATAGCAACCCACTAGTGGCGCAGTAAACTACGCGCAAGCTTTATCTCCCACTGCTGAACGTAACCTCATTACTACACCTTTCACAGAACACCCAGAATAAAAAAATATTCTGGGAGTAAACGATGATGAGGGGAGCGAAGCGTCCGTTAGTCCGTCTGAGCTCAGGTCCTTCTGCTCCTTCTTGCTTCCAACCGTCCGTCCGTGCGTTTGTTTGTGCGTCCGTCCGTCAATACGTTCGTCTGTGCGTCCGTTCAGCCGTACGTCTGTCAGTCTGTCCGTGCAAGGACCCGTGCGCCTGTCCGTGCGTCGATCTGTCCGTGTGTCTGTGTAAGTGCCCGTCCAACCATTCAAGCATTAGTACGTACATTTGTCTGTCTGTCTGCCCGTCCGTCTGGACATGTCTGTCGGTCCGTTCATCCATTCATCTGCTTCTCTGTATGTCCGTCCGTGTGTCCATCTGAGTGAACACTCCAAGAACCACCATCTTGCATCTTTGATCATATATTGGATAGATTGATGGATCGATGGATGGGTGAATGTATCCGGCCGTGTCCTTTATATCAGGCGATGGCTCAGGTAACCTAGCTATAAAATTAAGCACTATCACTATGTGTTTAAGGATCGAATTTCACTCGCGCCTTGATTGTACCTACCAATCAGTTTGCCTGGCTAGTTCTACTCATTTAAAGTCATTTTTGCCTTCACTGCCCCTAAGCCATATGCTTTGAGAACTCGCCCACCATTATCTTGGACTATACAGTGAAGCCGCTCCACGAAGACGACAAAGTTGAGAGTGCAGCTAACTCTACACTTGATCTTCTATTTTTCCTTTTTTTGTGTTATTTGCCGTCGTTCTCGCGAAGACGTCTGCTGCATTAAGAAGATTTTACCCTTACCGGACCCATTCCGAGAAGCAGCAATCGAAAAAGGGTTTGATTTCAGGACTTCGGCCGTGACCCAGCCATGCAAGCGACCAGGACAGACGCCTGATCCATCCCACACGCCATCTCAACGACCAGACCAACGAGCAGGCGAACGTAACTGCGCTGACACCAATGAACCTACCAACGACGGCGACGCATCCACAATAGTGGGACTCGACGAGAAGGTAGACGATTGGTCGGACATAGAGGACGACAACTTCAAGATGGTAAGCCACCGCAAAAGCAGAACTGTGGGTATTCCGGTGAATATATTACTTGTGCAAGCGAAAAAGACTTAGGACAGGTAAATCCTATTGCTTTACAGTCTGTGGTGACATCAGTCATTGACGCTGAGCCAGTTTAGAATTATTTTACTGCTCAAGGTTTGCTACTGCTTGACGTGGCCACTGAAGAACAAGTAAACGCGCTTTTCATTTGTGGCAAGCTGTGTGGTGTAGAAGTTAGTGCTCGTCTTACTAATGCCTACCTGCGAAACAGCTACTTGATGAGAGGCGTCCCGAAGTGGTACACAGAAGCGAATCTTCCGGGATACATGAAACACCAAGGCGTGATTCACGTAAGCAGGATTGTTAGAAGAAAAGTTTCTTCTACGAATGAGTGGAAAGTTAGACCCACTTACGCGCTAGTGCTTGCGTTTACTCCAAACCCCAGCGACCTCGGACTATTAACCTTGGCTTCACTCGACATGAAACCGCTGAATACGCGAAGCCACCACCAAGATGTTTTAAATGCCAACGCTTTGGTCACGTGGCGAAATTCTTCAAAGGAGAGCTGCGATGTAAACACTGTGGAGGTCCACATGACTCCAAAACTTGCAAGCGGACTTTAAATGCGCAAACAGCAATAGTGTCCATCCCGCGAGTTATAGTGGTTGCCCAATCCGAGTGAGTGCGCTGCATAGACGAAAAGCCTTTCTTACGGGGTCTATACTAACTGAACCAACTACTGCCCAGCCAGTTGCTCAGTCACCTGAGGATTTGCCTCCATTTGTGAAAGAAAGAATATCAGCCAGTACAAAGATTGTACTTAAGGTGAATCAGAAAAATGCTACCTGAAAACAGCGGGCAATGCGGGTCAAGCAAAATAGGAAGCCATGTTAACTGAGTCTACTCAGAACCTTTCTACAGAAGCTACATATGCCAGAGTACTGACACAAGAATTTGAGCAGAAGACAAAGGGACATGAGGAAAACATCCATGACACTGCGTAGATTGTTGGAGTTCTGTTTGCCGCTCTACGTTCACACCTAGCGACAATGCCACCAGGTACTGCGAATACCATGTTGCAGGCCGTGCTGGCTCTAGAATCAGTGCTTCTTGGTTGTTTCGGGCCCAACCAGCAGTAGGATGCCGAAGGCCAAGCCTCAGTGCACATTATATCGCCGAAAAGTGCCTTTCATAATGCAGTGGAATTGTGCTGGTATTGTTTCTTGCATGAATGAACTAAACCTGTTTTTTGAGAGAATATCAAATTCCGATCTTTGCTCTGTCGGAGGCCGGATAACCAAAACAAAGATAAATTACTGGATACGTCACTCACAAGAACCCCGCCATAACGACTTTCCTAAATGGAAGCGCCGCTGTGTATGTACGAAGAGAGATACCACACGTAGCACTCAATGTGGTGGACTTGTGCACAGATGTTAAAGAAGTTTGTGCGATCCGGGCACAGATAGGAAACCGCAAAGTCCGAATTGCATCGGTGTATGCGTCTCCTCGCAAGAGAATTTCGATCGAAAAGTTTTCGGAAGACCTGTGTCATCGCTTCCCAGCTCCGCGCATCATTTGTGGTGATTTCAATGCGCATCACACGTCATGGGGGAACAGTAATTTGGATGCACGTGTACTTTGTCTGGGAAGGGCTATTGATAAGCTAGACTTATGCGTTGCGAATGATGACAAGATAACAGTCTTTAGGCCCCCAGCTTGCACAAGTATGATGGACTTGACGTTGCACTCAAGTGACGTTCAACTCACGTGTTGCACAGCTCTGCACAGAATGGACTGTGATCATTTCCTTATATTGATCAATGTGACTGGCTACCATTTGACGGTAGCTAAATCCTGCAAAGTAACTGATTGGGATTGCTACCAAGAGCATCTAGATCACTGATCGGGGGAAATGTTTCAGGATATACCGGCGAGCAAAGCGGCTGCAACCACTAAGCTCAAACGAGCTGCACACTTTCTAGCCCCGGACATTTTCCAGCCTCAGCTCCGTAATTTGTGTGCGGCCAGAAGAAGGGCAGAGAAAAGGCTTATGTGAAGAGATGGTGAACCTGCTAGCAAAGCTCAGTTCAACAGACCTAATGCATGAATACAGAGATACAGCAACAAAGTTCGGAAGAAAGAATGGGCAACGTTTTGTAAGAGTTTAAGTGTATTCTCTCCACTGTCAAGGATATGGCGAGTAGTAAATAGGGTCGGAATCCCGCCCGAGCCTTTGAGGCCATTTATTGCCATCGCGTTACACAAAGATACATCAATGCCGTCTCTAGCCGAAGAGTTTTCTGATTTGTATGTAATTGGAAGAGAAAGGGAACCACCTTACCAACTTCCGCCTCATTCTACATCTGCCATCTACGCACCTTTCAAGCTGCGGGAACTTACGTCAGCCATAAGTTGTCTCCGTCGACGCTGTGCTTCTGGATCGGACGCAATTATAAACCAAATGATCTCAAGTCCACGTGCAGAAGTTAAAAGGAAGGAGGATTTCAATTCATTTCAACAACAGCAAACTCTCTAGCCGAAGAGTTTGCTGATTTGTATGTAATTGAAAGAGAACGTGAACCACTTTACCAACTTCCGCCTCATTCTACATCTGCCATCTACGCACCTTTCAGGCTGCGGGAACATACGTCAGCCATAAGTTGTCTCCGTCGACGCTGTGCTTCTGGATTGGACGGAATGACAAACCAAATGATCTCAAGTCCGCCTGCAGAAGTGAAGAGGAATGAGGCTTTTAATTCATTTCAACTAAGTTTGGAAGTCGGGAAACATTCCTCAAGTCTGGAAAATGGCCGGGGTTGTGCCAGTGCTGAAGCCAGGTAAAAACAGAACAGAACTGGCATCATACAGACCCATATCACTAACTTCGTGCGTAGCGAAGCTGATGGAGAAGCTGGCCTGTGTTCGGCTGACATGGTAAATGAAAAATCACAAGGCCCTTTCAGCATGTATGACTGGGTTTCGGCAACGATTGAGTGCACAGGACAACTTCTTGGACTAGGTGCGTCACATAGAACACCAACGAGCATACGGCTGTCTACTCTGGCAATATTCCTGGACATTTCAAAAGCATACGCATACGTGTTCTAAGGTGCGATAATTAGTGGTCTTGCATCTACGAGAATAGCGGGGCATCTTTTACGTTTTTTTCAGGCGTTTCTTAGTGATCGCTCGATGCAGGTAAAGTTAGGAACAGTGCGCAGTAGCTCAAGGAAAATGACCAGAGGAGTGCCACAGGGCAGTGTCCGGTCTCCATTGTTTTTCAATGTGGCCATGGCTGGTTTACCTAATGCTCTCAAGACTGTGATCAAGGCAGTAAAATATCCATTTATACCGACGACTTTGTATCTGGCTGTCTGGATATCAGCAAAAGCGATTGGAAATGATCGGCCAAAGAGTTCTACTCTCCACACAAACCTATTTTGAATCTATTTGACTAACAATATCAGCTGAAAAGTCTAAATTATTGCTATTCCCAGGTATGCAAAGATGAGAAACAAGGATAAAAATATCACTTCCTGATGCATCAAATAACAAGTTAAATACATGAGACTCCTCTGAGTCGCACTAGACACCAAGATTAATTGGCGACGGGCAGTAGATAAGGCAATGCCAGCGCTGTCACCTCGTGTAAACATTCTTAAAAGGATGGTAGAAACAAGCTGGGGGAGCCACCCAACATCAATGATAAAGTTACACGAGGCATTGATTGTCAATCGTGTGCTTTTGCAATCGCCTCTGATCTCTTCTAGTGAGTCACAGTACGAACGGCTGAAAAAACTTCATCATCGTAAAAGTCCAGAGTTGCTTTGGGAGTACCAAAGTTGGCAGCGAGCATAAAGGTGCTTCATGAAGCTCGTCTTCCGCCGTTACGTCTTCTCGCTTCTTAACGACTGCTGACACAGATTTGCTGACACGGCGAATCGAGCCCAGGACGAGCGTGACTCAGTTGCCTTCGGCGACGCACGGGATTGCGAGCTTTCGTGGCCCTCAACACCCTCCGCCATCTTATCATCGATTTTTCGAAACAAAGACAACTTCGCCAAGAACCACCTTGGTCACATGAGGATGTTGACTCGCAGGTGACAAACCCACGGATGCACAGCAAGCATTCCACACCGACAGCAAAAGTACGTTCTTTTTTACTTGAATATATTGAAGAAAAATACGCCAATCATTTGAAAGTTTTCACCTATGGATCAGTCGACATAGTGTGTGGAGCAAGCGCTGGAGTTTTTGTGGTCCCGTTTCCAAAGACGTCCTGGGCAGCGCGACTCGAGTGCGTTGTTTCATCGACAGCATGAAAAAGCGTGGCAATTCTGGCAGCCCTGAAGAAACTGAAGCTTTGTAGGCAGACACAGATCGTGCTGTTTTTGTACAGTGAGCTCGCTTTGCAGCGGCTAAATCATGAATTTCTTTTGAATCGATGCACTCAAAGATCACTGCGCATCCTAAAAGACCTGCATGGCATTGGCATGAACATTAAGTTTCAGAGGATTCCATCACATGTGGGTACAGAGGGTAATGAGGTGGCTGACAGACTTGCCCGGAGTGCTCTGGAGCTTACACCAATGAAGAAGGCTTCCAAAGACAATTAGTGTATCTTACGAGAGGCTGTTAATAAGCATTTTCACTCGTTATGGCTGACGCCTCACCAGCCATGTGTGACACAAGGGCTATCAAGGCAAGAGGCCTGTTTGCTTCAACGCATCCGAATGGTATCAGCGCGTACACCAGCATGGCTCCACAAGATCCGACTATCCACGACGCCGTAGTGCTCGAAATGCAAAAAAACGGTGATATAGAACACTATTTGCTTAAATGTCGTGAGCTTAAGAAGGAACGACAAGGTTTATTTGAGGAACTGCCACAGTTAGGCTCGCCATGTGACAGCGTGACTGATATTATGTTTCCGCGTGGTTTCTCGATCTTCAGTAAACAGGTGTCGCGACTTCTCTTGAAATTTTTAATTTCTAAAGACCTTGCATGTGGCTTGTGATAAGGGACAATTATGTTGGGGGTATAGCGCAGTGAGTTGGAGTACTGGCACAATAGTGCAAGTGGAATAGAACAAAGGCCGCCGTCTTCTGCAGGGTTATGTTGCGCTAAGCAGGGTTTTTATTTTAAAAGCCTGCTCATGCTTAGTTAAAAACAAAGAACAATAGCTACAACTAGCAAAGAGAAAACTAGGCGCGGCAATTGCCTGCAAATTATGCAAGGCTAGATCCGCCGGCTACCTACAACATCCTCAATTTCAACCTCTTATAGAGTTAAGCCCTTTCCAGTACATTATCAATGGTTCAGCCGTTTTCTTCTCCTCTCCACATGCACTACTAAACGTGCCTGTGCCTTCGTACTTGGCTCGGTACGTTTTAGTCCGCAATACTCCTGTTCTGGCCTAGAACAGCAGAGAACAAGCCTGAGAATTACCGTAAATCTTTTTTAGGGGCGAAGCTTCTTATAAACGCACCTGTTCGTCCCTCGTAGTCGTTGTAGTAAGTAACAAGTATAACATTTTGACCTCTAAAGTGGTGCCGGTGAGAGATTTCTACTGTGCGTTGCTGAACAACAAAAAATAAAGCTCAATGTACATGCCAATGGCTGTTAATGGGTAATGAGAGACAGGGCATTTGGCTTTTTTAGTCATCGCGCACGCTGCTATCCGCTTTAGCAGCCATTGGCATGTACATTGAGCACTATTTGTCAAGAAAGAGTTGCTACGTTATACTCGCTGAGTGCAACTTCCTTAGTTCTAGAAAGGTTTAGCACGCGTGGAGCCGCAGTGCCGTGAATACAATGAACTAGTATACACTTTGAATGAACTCGAGGTGGTTAAAGGTGGGAAGTAGATACGGAGCGCAAGCCGTAAGAAAGTAAAAGCCAAATTTTTCTGTCTCTCATTTTCCATTAGCAGCCATTGGCATGTACATTGAGCACTATCTGATAGGAAAACATCGCTACGTTATACTCGCTGGACGTAACCTCCTTGGTTTTAGAAAGGTTTAGCGAGCGTTGGGCCTCAGTGCCATCAATACAGTGAACTAGTATATAGTACTTTTATGTTGAATTCTTTCCTTTATCCTTTTCTACGTTACTTGAGTGCCTAACATGTACTTGCTACTTGTACCGTGCCCACCTGCCTGGATCTGTGAAGGTCTCCAGTGTACATTAAAATAAATAATAAAATAAATAAATATCATGAACTCGAGGTGGTTGAAGGTCGGAAGTAGACACGAAGCGCAAGCCGTAAGAAAGTGTGCGTGAGCCTCCTCTCGTTCAGTCCTTGGAATGTCCGCTAGATGGCAGTGCTTCTACAGGAGGAATATATGATGAAAAGATGCGAGATGGTGGTACTTGTAGTGTTGAATAGATTGACGAACGGACACACAGACAGATGCATGGATGAACGCATTAACGGACGCAGGGGCGGATGCATGGACGAACGCAGGGACGGACGCTCGAACAGACGCACGCATGGATGGGTGGATGGACGCATGGACGGTCACACAGATGGACACACAGACGGACGCATAGACGGACGGAAGCAAGAACGAACGAACGAACAGACGAATGCTTCGCCCCACTCTCCATCATTACTTCGTGAATATGCTGCCATTTTTTGCAGTTTTCTGCTGGGAAGTTTGTATGTATTCAGTCAAGATTTCGTATACATTGCAATCTTCCACACGTCCTTCTTTGTTTCGTTCACCATATTCTTAGCCGATTTTTTGTGTTTTGTCTTGGTATTCTGCCGTTGTCTAAATGCTTGCTTGACAATTTTCTAGTTCGCTTCCTCCATGTACTATCAGCATTCTTTATGTACATTTAGCTGAATTAAACTTGAAACCTGAAACTTTAAACTTCCTACCTCAACGCTGCCTGCGTTTTTTTCTCAATCGCTCATGCAATTCTATCCTGCTGCCAGCTTCCCTGCACACGAACGAGGTCCATTCTATGTCACCCTGTACCCCGTGTTTGGAGTATTCTCATGTGCTCTCAAAGCGAGTCTACCTATTCTACGTTGTTTATTTTCCAATCTTGAATAAATCTCAGATCCCGTACACAAGATCGCATTACCGAACGTCGAAACGAGGACTTGTCACACATATTGTAGTTCCACATTGCTTTACTTTTCAATACAGCTGCATTCCTGTTAGCCTTCGTCATCACGTATCTTTCGTGCTTCCTTAGGCACTCAGTGCCGTTACTTATCCATATGCCCCAATATTTATATGTAGTAAGACACTAAGTTAGGCCAGTTAGTTGGGATCCATCATTAACTTGTTACCAGCGGAACACTTGAAACACAGGACAGGGAAGGAGCAAAAGAAAAAAAGGACGGTGCTGGGTATCCACTATTTCTGGCGTGGCTTCCTGTACCTTATGCTCATTTTCTTTGTTACCAATAAAAATTATGATTGCCTATTTTCCCTGACGAACTTCAACTTTAACCCATCTTGCTCATTACCACAGATGTCTGTCATTTCCTAAAGATCTTCCTTGCTGTCGGCTATTATTACTATATCATCTGCCTCTATGAATGTTGGTAATGACTGCTCAATGTGCCTTCCTTCTTTGGCAAAACAGAGGCTGAAGCCGAGTCGACGGCCTTATAATTTAGCTCATAGTCCCTGTATATAAACCATCAATAACAAAGGTGACATGGGACATCCCTGTTGAAGCCCGAGGTGTACTTTTATAGGTTCAGATAGCTGTTCTTCCCACTTGATGACTGCCTTGTTATTTCAGAGATATCCTTTAGAATATTACTTACTCCATCTTGCACATTTAGTGTGTCCAGCACTCCCCACAGCTCTTTTTGAATCACACTGTCGTGAACTCTCTTGACATCTTGAAATGTCAGCCACAGGGGCCAGTGTTTTCTTTCGCTATTTCAATACACTGCTTCAATGAGAACAGATTGTCCTACAACCTCCTTTATTTACGGGACCCATTTTGTAGATCTCCCACCACCCTCCATTCTCCACCCATGTCTGTAGTCTTTCCATTACTATCGGCGTCACCATCCTGTAAACTACTGAATTTACTCTTAGAGTATGGTAGTTGTTTATATCGGCTTTGTCCCTATTTCCTTCATAGATCACGTTCATCCTGTTTAGTTTCCACCTATACGGGTCTTCACCAACCATTATAGCTTTGCTCGCTGCCTTTCTTGATATTTGTTTAGAGTTTGCTCCTAGAGTCTTTATTACCATAATTTTGATGACCTCAGGCCTGTTATTGTGCAATTAGGAACTCTTTTCTCTGCCTTTTCTCACTCTCATTGTCACAGTGGAGCCACTGCACTAATTGGTTCTTTCTAATTTTGTACGGTGCACTTGTAGCTTTCTTGGTGTTTAAAATTTTCTGTCATCATTGTTTTATATATTCTATTGCCTGATCTCGTTCTAGTCTGACCCCGTGAAGTAAGTATAAACTTCTGTTTCAGGCTTGTCTTGTTTCTCAGAGATTTGAGATGATTCAAAGCTTTGCAGCTTTTTTTCTATTTTTTTCACTCCCAACACCTATTGGGCCCCCTTTCATTCAATCTTTTCACTGATAAGATCAGACGTTTTCCTTCTGCAGCTCAAAATGTAATCTTATTCTCTTTTCACAATATCTTTCGGTTCACCCATCTGTTTTGCATACATGTGTTTTCTGGAGGCTCCCTGACGTCTCACTATAGTTATCTTAACTTCCTCATCCCTACAGCTCTATGGTTTGTGCCTCCTTTTTTGGTTGATTGGACTCGTACCTTAGCAAGCTCTAACTCAAATTATCGAGTTATTTTATGTACGTTCGCTCTATTTTAGTATCCTCAGTAACTATTTTCTCAATCTCTTCAGTTGCTATTTCTATTTGCCTTTCTGAATAAGTATCGCGGATTACGAAGAAGTGCCAGTGTGGCCGAATGCCAAATGTTTCAGTTCAATGACTTTTCGTGAATAATTTTAATTTCGTCTTTAAGGCGCGGTTTTCTGCAGGTGTGCGATGGAGGCAGAACACTACGTAAAAATGCCGTACACCGGAATGACCACGAGTGTTGCTTCCAGGAAGCGCCACAGCTCCGAGAGCGACACTGACAGTGATGACACCGAACCCTACAATGTCAGCAGTAATGAATCAGGGGACGACAAAACCGAGCTCGTGAGAAATCGCAAGGAAAATAGACGATTTATGAGCATGTCACTCAATTGGAGTGAGCCCACTTTGCGATCTTCGCAGAATAGCGAAGTATTAACCATCCTTTTATGCCAGTTCTCGCTCATGCCAACATGGGACGCCTTAACCGGCAAGCCGTGGCAGTACAGCTAGAGGCACTGGTGCCGAACGAAGTAAAGGAAGTCTGAGTGAATAGCCGCAAGAACGTCCTAGAGATTGACGTCAATCATGTGACTGCACTTGACAGGTTGCGTGATGTCAAGGAACTTATTGGGACGAAAGTCCAGTCTCATAAACCACTGGGCAAAGAAGTGACACTGGGGCGATATATGATGTTGCCGAAGCCATTACTAAGTCAGACCTACCAGTCTTGATAAGCCGCCTTTGAAATATAATATTATTAGAAGTATATGTCGTATCGGGACATCACAACGCATTAGAATTACATTAAAGGGCGAATTACTTCTATCACTTGTAAATGTGGGTCACTTCCGACACAGACTTTGCCATTTAATACGAAAACCACTTCAGTGCTGGAAGTGCATAAAATTAGGTTACGTAAGTGGTGTGTGCATCAACTCTACTATCTGTTCCCGATGAACTGGGCGCCACAACAAGGACACGTGCCGAGCCACGACTCTGAAGTGCTCAAAATGCGATGGGCCACATGATGCCTCTTCGAAAGACTCTCCCTTTATTCGAAAGCAGCTACCAATACTGAAGAAAATGGCCAGAAATGACATCTCATACGAAGAAGCAGCTGCATTTAATAGGCGACGACGGTCCCGTCACCTGCGCTGCACCAAAGTCACGAAAACCTCGTCGCCTTGCGAAGCACTTCCAAAACTACCCCCACGTCCCCTACTCTGGCCAAGCACTGTTGGTTCCAAGAACAAAGGCACTTCTGCTTGCAGTGGAGCTGACGCTTCATCCTCGTTACCCAGTAACAACGCAACCATTTTAAAGGGAAATGATGCCTCTACCAGCAGTGCAGGTAACGCTTGGCCAGAACTCCCAAAGATACAGGCGCCTGATGAAAGGCATCAGATTTTGGCGATGACGGACACTTCATCAGTACCTCATAACTTGACGGACGAAGGACAACTTTTCGGCCTGGTCAGCGCTATGCGCGTGCTGCTGAGCAAGATGCAAACACCTACAGTTGAAAGCGTGTTGAAACTGCTTCACAATATTCACTCCAGTTCTCGCAAGTTTTCAGAAGTCTGCTGCTTGAGAACACAAGCGGAACCAATAGGCTTCACCATCGGCATGCTTTTGGGTGCATAGAACTGCTGATACAAGTTAACTCATTGAATGTGCTCAATTGATTAAGACACGGATGTGAATCACTATCTGTGATTTCAAGCACGTAGCTGCCATTTGGTCGATGGCATGAGTGACATTTCTCTCCTGCTTTCTCTTTTTTTACAACTTTTCCTTCTCTTAACCTCTCCCCAGTGCAAGGTAGCCTACCGAACTCAGCCAAGGTTAACCTCCCTGCCTTTCTTTTATTCTTATTCTCTCTCTCAGAATAAGTATTACACTGTGGTTGCACAAAATGCCCTCATTTACCTTTTCATTTTTCTTCTATACCTCAACTTTACACGTTTGTGATCCCTACCTGACCTTCTGCACCCATAATAATCTATGTTCATTACCCTTAGCCGATCATACATCCTATGTGACTTCATTGCGTCATCTCTCGTCGACTGCAGCCCTCCCAACTCCTATAATATCTGCTTTTCGCATTTCGTGGTGCTGTTGCAAATGATCAAGTCATGCCTTTCACATATATCCATTAGCATTCTGCCTGGCAGTCAGCATATCTATACATATCTTCATTGTGCACATTGATATTTCCGAACATAATTACTTGGCACTCTGCGCCTAGTTAGTGAATGTCATTTTCTAAGCACTACCCCTTAATGGATTTTCCTCTCTGGCTTTTGCCCCGGTCCACAAGTATACGAATCCCCGGAGCGTCATATGCCCTGCCACTTTTTCATTCAAGAAGATGAAGGGTGTGTTTAATGAGAAGAAGGAAAGATAGGTTGGCATTGACAGCGGGTTTCTGGCCTTCCGGGAGTAAAGGTAAAAGGGAAAGAAAGATGAGGATATGATGAGGGGTGATCGTGGTATAGCGCAATGAGTCACTGCACGCATTATCTCGTTTGTTGTAGTACGCACACAAAAGTCTCTACATTAGCAGATTCTCTTATGGTGGCAATCTAAACCTGTCTTGCTTAGAAATGCGAGCAAGGCCTCTAAACTACGTTGGGGGTGATCCACAAGTTCGCAAGCACCCAAAAGATTCTCTTCCGAAAAGGATCGGCAGTCTAGATCATCTGTGAGGCACTTGAGAGATTTTCTTTCAACTGCGTATAAACGGCACACATACAGGATGTGATTAATAGTTTCTGGCGTGTTACACAAGTTGCGGTTAGGATTTCGCTCTTGTCCAATCATGCATAAGTATCTTCGCGTGTATGCAACTCCCAGCCGCAGTCTATGTAGTAGCGCTTCTTAATCTCTCCTTAGTCAGAACGGAGGACGAAAAACACGGCAAGAGTAAAGCCTGTAAATGCACTTGTGGCGGTAATACGGATCATTCCATAGTACTTGCATAGACGCCTTCATACCTTCAGACAGCAAGGCGTTGATGTCATATCGGAAAAAGGGAATTGATATAAGTTCGGTACTAGTGTGCGCCATTTTCGCTTCTGCAGTCAGCTTTTTCGTTCCCAGCTATGCCAAAGTGACTAGGAATCATTGCAACGTAACGGTACGTCCGGATTAAAATGCCTCATTCAACATATTCATTATGTCACACAGAAGAGGACTGTATGCAGTGTCTTGTTTCTTGTAGTTTCTAACTAGCTAAAGTGCCAGCTTGGGGCCACGAAGTAATGTCTATTTCGCTGGACTCTGCCGTAAAATGTAGCACGCAGCTAGTCGAATTCCTGTCAGCTCGGTGGCGATAGATGATGTCCGGTGCGCTATTTTGAAGCGCTGAGTGATTCCGATTTGAGGCACAGTAAAAGCTGCTGCTGAGGAGGTCTGCATGACATAGCTGTCTGCAAAATGTGTACGGTCTATCCGTACATATAGTCAATATACAAAATAATGAATAATGAATTGAAGATAAACACGAGCTGACAAGCACGTTCTTTTGCAATAGTGCCCCATGTAGAAGTGCAATGAGGTACTCCTAGGCGAATTCTTAGGGCACGCGCTTGAGATCCGTCGAGTATACGACCAGCCGATTTTCGAGCACGGAAGAGAACAGCACTGTAGCGAAAGCATCCGAAAAAAATTGCCTGGTATAGCTGCAGAAAAGATGATTTCGATGGTCCCCATGACTTTCTAGACATAAAACAAATGACCTGGACAAAGCTGTCTAGTTTTTTTCTTAGCTATGAGATGTGCTTCAACCAAGACAAATCACGATCGATGATAACTCCGAGGAACTTGAATGAGTTACCGAAGGTAATATGTTCCCATCAATCACTATGGGTTAGCAAGCCACGAATTTTCTCGTAAATGGCAGGGTTGCAGTTTTCGTTGGCGAATGTTGCAGTCCGCAGGTATTGAGGTATTCGTACGTTGTCGATACCGCACGTTGTAGTTTTTTTTTACTTGCAAACGTGTTAGACTCGTGGTCCGAGTGCAAATGTCTTCTGCGTACAGATGCACCGAGATTTTGGCGCCTAGTTTAACGAGCTCTTAACGAGGCCAACGAGTAGCGATAATATGTGTTGGGCTGAGGACTCCAGATTGAGGCACGCCACAATAGACAGTATACTTATTTTTGTCACCGTCAGCAGTAGACATGAATATAGTTCGTTCTTGAAGATAACTTGCTAATCATTGATGCATGCGGCCGCCAATTTTATAGCATTCAAGAGCATTTAGAAAGGCGTCATGCAGAACATTGTCGAATACACCTTTGATATCAAGAATTACTGCAGCCGTTAATCAGTGGCGCCGTTTCTGATGTTCTACGGTTGTTACCAAATCAATCACACTCTCAATTGACAAGCTTCCCTTTTGAAAGCAAGTCATGGCGTCTGGATATACTCTTTGCTTCTCTAGGAACCATTCCTAGCACATGAGAACCATTTGTTCCATGAGTTTTTTTAAAGAGCTTGCTAGCGCCACTGGTCTGTAGGATAGCGTATCATGGGGAGAATTGCCAAGTTTTAGCAATGCCACGATGTTGCTAGTTTTTCAATGTGCCAATACAGTTCCACATGCCCGAGAAAGGTTGTACAGAGACAACAGTTCTTCGGTTGCCTGAGGACCAAGGTGGCGCAGGGTAGCATAGGTGTAGCATTGATATAAGGCACAGACAGGAGCACCAGTGAAAGAAGAGAAAGAGGAGTGTTATTGCTGCTCGCGCTCGCTTCGCTTGACAGGTGGTTGGCTTTACCTGTGCGTTTACCTCAAGAAAAGTGTCATCGGCTCACTGCTGAAGTTGTACTAACAAGTGGCGGAGAGTTCTGGACCCATTTCCCATCCTGTAACTCCGCAATTAAACTCTACCTTCGCCGTCAACGATGTCCACCGACGTTGCACAACAGACCATTCCTACATCCCCACAATACCGCTGTACCGGTGTCCCGAGAGAGCATAACCTAGACATATTCAGCGGCACTGATTAGCAGGACGTCGACAACTGGCTCTCTTCGTACGAGAAAGTAAGCGTCAATTATTGGTGGGAGGAAAACAACAATCTTGGCCGCGTCCACTTTTACCTGAGGAGTAGTAGAGCTCTGGTTTAACAACCATGAAGCTAAGCTTACCGACTGGGCCACTTTTAAGATCACCTTCACGGACGTGTTTGGCTGACCACCAGTACGCAAGCTCCGTGCAGAACAGCGCTTGCGAGAGCGCGCCCAACTGTCTGGAGAGTGTTTCACGTCCTACATCGAGAACGTTGTGAGACTCAGCCGTCACTACAGTCCCGACATGTGCGAAACTCTCAATGTCAAAAAAATTATGAAGGGCATCGAAGACGATGCCTTCCACAAGCTGGTGGCGAAAGACCCGCGAACAGTGGCGGAAGTTATTCAGCACTGCGAAAACTACAATGAGTTGCGAACACTGCGCGTTTCAGCGCGACGCCCTACTTTCGACATGACGACCAGGTCACCACTGACCGTTGGTGCAATTTCACCGGAACAGACGCTGTTGACGCCGCAAATTTAACAGTTCATCCGAGAGGAAGTGGCTCGCCAGTTGTCTGTTGCGCCCTTCCTTCCCAGCAATACTCAAGGGCTGACCTCGTCGCTGCGCCGAACCATCGAAGAGCAAGTCTTCGAGGCATTCCTGCTCTCTTACCAGCCGTCGCCTGTGTACGCTCCCCTGACTTACACTGACGTCGCCCAAAGGCCGGCACATGCGCCGTCAAGTGTCGTCGACTCTGGCCACCAAACGAACGCCTTCTACGAAACACGCGTACCGGCAGGTTCGCTTGTTTCCCTTTACCTCCGTCCTTCAACGTTTCCCAACAATCCTTGGCGCACATCGGACAACAGCCCAATTTGCTACTACTGTCGTCTGCCTGGCCATGTTCAGCGGTTCTTTCGCCGGCGCGTCTCTCATCTAGGTACCATCGATGAAACGTACGGCTACGCCCACAATGAGCCAACACAGATGCTGCCTCTCGATGCTACAACGCGCACCCCTTCACCGAGCCACCGAGCCTTCAACCAGCACCGATCGCCCTCCACACCCAGACGTTCGCCTTCACCGATGCTTCGGCGTGCACCACCTGCCCAAATAGAAAACTGACCATCGCAGTTCCGGAGGCAAGAACTGCGCCACTGTCGAACTCTACAAGGCCTTATCCTCTACCCACTAACAAAATAACTGTTTTGATTGAAGGTGTTGTTGTTCAGGCAATAAACGATACTTGAGCTGCCGTGTCCGCCATAAGTGAAGCAATGGTTCCTAAGAGTAAGAAAGTCACGATTCCGCTTTCTGGCTTTTTCTTGCGTACGGCAATCGCGCATCAAGTAAACGCTTCTATGACGTGCCCGGCTCGGCTACTCATCCAGGGTGTTCTGTACGTGGTCGAATTCATCGTTTTTCCATACTGCTCGCATGACGTGATATCAGGCTGGGACTTCCTTTCCACACATCATGTCGTTGTTGATTGTGCCCGGGGCGAACTGCAATTATCATCACTCAACAACGAGTATTCGAACAAGCCTTTCATTTCTCGCGTTGTCGTCGCCGCAGACATGGATATTGCACCTATGTCTTCCGTTATTGTGACGATATCCTGCGACCATGCTGCTTTTTCGAACGTCATGTTCACGCCGCCTGAAGCCTTCACATCTCGAAAAAACGTTCTTCTACCTTTTGCTCTTCTGGTGGTCTAAAACACTTCCGCAAGCAATTACGCCACGAATCTCCTATTAGTTCCAGTCACATGAATCAGTGGCGAATGCATCGGTCGTTTTGAGGACACTGATTGTGTTTGCACCTGTAAACTGCTCGATTGCGCAACAAGCTTTCAGATTACCAGTGTTACTCCCACTCCGACGTCCACCACATCTTCCCTGGACACCTTCCTTCCAACGATTAATTTGGACCTTCTTCTTGTCCAACAAGCCCGACTCTTGACACTTCTCAACGGCTTCCGGACGTCTTTCGACTTTAAGCAAGGCAATTTGGGCCGAACATCTGCAATTTTTCATCGTATAGACACCGGCGCCCACGCACCATTGCGTCAGCGTCCATACCGGTTTCTTACTCTGAACGCCACGTTATGGACGATGAAGTGTCTGATATGCTCAGTCGTGGCGTCATACAGCCGTCCAACAGTCCTTGGGCCTCCCCAGTGTTACTGGTCAGAACGAAGGACGGGAACATTCGATTCTGTGTTCATTACAGGCGCCTTACCAAGATCACGCGCAAAGATGTTTGTCCACTCCCGAGAATTACCGACGCTCTCGACTGTTTACAAGAAGCAGAGTTTTTTTCCTCGCTGGATCTTCGATCAGGATACTGGCAAGTACCGATGGATGAATCTGACCGCGTCAAGACTCCGTTTGTAACTCTGGATGGCTTGTACAAGTTTAACGTAATGCTGTGCGGTCTTTGCAACGCCCCTGCCACGTTGGAACGTCTGATAGACAACATACTTCGATGCCTCAATTGGCATATATGCCTTTGCTATCTGGACGACGTCGTCGTTTTTTTCAAAAAACTTTGATGTCCATCTTCTGTGCCTCGCAAGTGTCCTTGAATGCCTCACACATCCTGGGCTCAAACTAAATTAGAAAAAGTGTCATTTTGCCACCCGGAGACTCACCATCTTAGGGCATGTTGTCAGCAAGGATGGCGTTCTACCTGACACTGCGAATCTCCATGCCGTCGCCTAGTTTCCTAAGCCATCGACACTAATGGAACTCCAGATCTTTATCGACTTACGTTCATACTATCGTTGATTCGTCCGTAATTTCGCAACCAGAATAGTCCCTTTAACACGGCTACTTTCTTACACTGAAGGAATTTCGGCGTGGTCCCTCCGCTTGCGATGACGCATTTGCGAAACTACGTCATTTGCCGACGTCTCCACCGATTCTCTGTCACTTTTACACAGATGCCCCTACCGAAATCCACACCGACCCTAGTGGAGTCGGCCTTGGTGCTATTCTTGCTCAACGCAAGTCTGGCTTCGACGAGTACGTGCTTTCTTATGCCAGTCACACTCCTAATAGGGCTGAAGAGAATTACTCTGTCACAGAAAAGAAATTCTGGCCATCGTTTGAGCAATCACCAAATTTTGACCGTTCATCTATGGCAGTTAATTTGACGTCATGACTCATCAATACGCCCTCTGCTGGTTATCGTCACAAAAAGACCCATCTGGCCGTCTGACTCGTTGGGCATTGCGTCTCCAAGACTATGATATCTGTGTCATATACAGGTCGGGCCACCGACATTCAGATGCCGATGCTCTTTCCCGCTCTCCACTTCCCATGAACATGGAAGAGCGTCTGTTTCCAGTCTCGATGCTGCGGCACCTTCGTTCACTGACATGGACCCCGAGCAGCACCAAGACGTTAGAATAGTCTCTATGATAGAGGTACTGTCTCAGCCACCCCAAGGTACCGTCTATTGTTCACTACGACGTACGACTGTCACGAGGCTAGTCAACCCACAAGCTCTCGTGTAGGTTCTTGTGCATACAAACCGGTGAGAAAACCCACATCGGTAAAGAGAACACGAGACCATTTATGCACACAAGAAAAACAACTAAATATATTTTCAATAAACTAGATAAAGAGAAAGGAATAAGAGGAAAAACAAACAAAGCACACAAATTCGAGAGAAGTTAACCTAATGACCGCGAAATGCTAAGGATGCGTAAGTTCCGCAATAGCAAAAGCGACTGTCACCGTTCGGTGGCGGCACTCTTGTAGACGGCGAGGGTTGATGCGATGGGGTGCAGACAAGGTAGATCAGAGGTCCAAGCGTTGCTCGTGGTTGAAGGTAACTCCGGGCGCACCAAGGTCAGTGACCTCTCAGCGTTCGTCCTCCGATGCTGGGACGTAGCCCTGGAAACGGGACGAGCCTGGCCAAAGCCAGATGGTGAGAAGCCTGGCAAACGCCAAACGACGAACAGCCTGGCCAACGCCAGACGACGAGCGGCCTGGCCAACGCCAGACGACGAGCAGCCTAGGCCGACGCCAGACGATAGATGATCCTCGGGTGCCCGACCAGGTGGGAGCCCGCAGCAGCCTTGCCTCAGGAACTCGGCCGCCACCCCCGCGCCCTGGTAGCCTGCTTGCCTCCGTCGCGTCCCGGCCACGTCTGCCCCGTTCTTCCTTCGGGCTTCTTCCAAACCAGCGTGGGGGCCTCTCATTGGTTCGAACTTCACGCGCCTCGTCTGCCCATCGTCTTTCTCACCGAATACATCGCGAAAGCGCGCGTCCACACCATTGGTCGTCGTCGTCTTCTTCCCTATGCCGGTGCACTCGCGCACATTTTAAACCGAACACTGGTTGCACTCGCGCACTTCACGAAACGCGCACTTCACTTATCGCAACATTCCCCTTTTTCGAAAAGTTTTTTCCCAACGGAAAAAACTGCCGGATGCGTGTTGCACCACACAGGATACGTTCTTGGAGTTCAGCATGAACACACGCACACTGGTATCACTGCAACAAGTCTTAAGGAGCACACTTACAGGAAAAAAAATCCACGATATGGTAAACAATGTTCCGATGGTTGGTTGAAATGGTTTGCCTCCCATCTTTAGCAACACCTGAATTCGTATCTATGGCCGTAACCTGCTCATGAAGTCGGCACCTGCGTTTTCAGAACCTTGGATATGTTGAAAATGAAAAGTGTACTCTTGTAGTACTAGACTCGACCTTAGCAACCTACTGTTCAGGTGTTTTGCCTTCGCTAAGTATTGTAGCGGGTGATGATCTGTCTGGACGATAAACTGTACTCCGTACAAAGAAATATGAAATGTTTCCAACGCCCATACTAGCGCGAAGCATTCTCGTTCGATTGTCGAGTAATTCTGCTCCCGAGGCAACAGCTGGCGGCTGGCATACGACACTGGGTGCAACAGCCCCTCGTGTTCTTGCATGAGGACTGCACCGATGCATGTGTCGGATGCGTCTGTACGGAGTATGAACACACGTTTTGGGTCTAGTGCCTTTACGATCAGCCCAGAAGCAAGGGCTTGCTTCAGCGTTTGAAAAGCTCCTTCTGTTTCAGGAGTCCAACAAATCTTGTTTTTCTCCATTTTTTCTAGTTAGCTGATTTAAAGGCTGTGCTTTCTCCGCATAGCGAGGTATTAAATCTCGGTAATACCCAGCTAGTCCCAGAAAAGATCGGAGTTGCTTCTTGGTGTCAGGTAGAGGTGCACTGGCTATCTTCAAAACCGTAGTTTCCACGGGTTGAATTGTCCCGCCTCCTAGACGATGTCCCTAGGAGACTATCGACTCCACAGCAATTTCGCACTTCTGAGGCTTGATGGTTAAGCCAGACTTTCTGCAACAAGCGTTGCAAGGTGTGTATGTGCTCTTCCCAGGTGTTCGTGGCTATGAGAACGTCATCGATGTAGTGGACTACATTTTCAAGGCCCTGTAGGAGTGTTCTCATTAGACGCGTAAACACCGCAGAAGCTGTCTTTATGCCAAACGGCATGTATATAAATTGGAAATGACCGGATTGCGTTGATAATGCCGTTACTGGCCTCGATGTCCGGTCAAGTGGGACTTGCCAATACCCGTTTGTGAGATCAAACTTTGATCTCACAAACTTTGATAAAACTTTGATCTCTTTGTGCCCACCTCTGTAAGCACTAGGTCGGTCCTAGGTATGGGTTCAGCGTCGGAAACCAGTATCTCGTTGATGCGACGGAAGTCGACGCATGTGCGATAGGTGTTATCCGGCTTCTTAATAAGTACCAAGGGCGAATTGTAGGGCGAATGGGATCGCTCAATCACACCCAGTCTTAACATGTCCTGAACTTCTTGTTCTACTACTTCCTTCATGGCCAACGGCAAAGGATACTGCGGTGTGTTGATCGGTTCAGAGGTCGTCAATTGAAGTCGGCATTCCAACAGATTTGTCGTTCCCGGTATCTCAGAGAATACATCTTGGTAGGTGGTTAGAATCTTCCGAAGTTCTGTACGTTTGTCTTCTTCTAAGCTACTGCCGATCGGAATCACTTCTACACCCACAGTCGGCTTAACTGTGCAAGCTGGTAGAGGGGTATCTGTCTCCTTCTCTTTCATAACCACAAAAGATGCTGTTTGTGGAATTGTGTCTGGTTGCCGGTCTTCATATCGTTTTAACATATTAATATGGAAAACTTTGGCGTTATGCCCCAAGTCCAGCCAATAGTCGTAGTCGCCCTTTTTCCCAATGACCGGAAACGGCCCTTTCCATTCCATCAACAACTTATTCGCTGTTGTAGGAAGCCAAATAAGAGCTCGGTCTCCAACTTTCAGCTGACGGCTCTTGCTCTTACGATCATAGAGATATTTTTGAGTCGTTTTCGCTCGTATCAGGTTCTCATGGGCTAATTTTAGCGTTCTTTCCAGACGATCCCGGAGATCGACGACATATCCGTAGGTCGTTTTCACCAGCTCTTTGATCTTTTCTCCAGTCCACAGCTCCTTTAACAAGTTGAGTGGTCCTCGGACATATCTCCCGTAAATGAGTTCGAAAGGAGAGAACCCCATGCTGGCCTGAGGAACTTCTCGATATGCAAATAGAAGTGGTGCAAGCAATCAATCCCATGATTTTGGATCCTCTTGGCATAGCTTGCGCAGCCTTTGTTTCAAAGTTCCATTAAATCGCTCTACTAAACCATTGCACATGGGATGATAGGGCGTCGAACTCAGATGTTTGATTGCCAACAGATCGTTTACTTCTCTCATCAGGTCCGACGTGAAGCACGAGGCTTGATCGCACAGGATTTGGCGGGGAAATCCAACGCGGGAAAACATTTCGACCAACCCGTCTGTCACAGTCGCGGAGTCAATCACCGGCAAAGCAATGGCGTCAGGATAGCGCGTAGCGAAATCGACCATGGTCAGTATGTATCTGTTGCCCCTATTTGAGACCGGCTTCAAGGGTCCAATAATGCCCACGGCCACGCGCTCAAAAGGAGTGTCAATCAGGGGCATTTTCCCAAGAGAAGTCTTTCCTACTTTGTGCTTTGGATACATTCTTTGGCGCGTGTCACAGGACCGCACGTATCTTTTAATCTCTTCCCGCACCCCGGGCCAATAGAATGAACCTAACACCCGATCAATCGTTCTTGTTACTCCTTCATGCCCGGACATCAAACTCTCATGGGCCATCTTCAACACTTGACTTCGCAGCTTGAGAGGAACTACGACCTGCTGTATCAATTTGCCAGAGGATAGTCGGTAATTTCGATACAACAATGACTTCTCCATGACAAAGGAATACTGGGTCGATCCTCTGCCGTAAAAAACCTGCCCTACTTTGTCCCTGCAAGCTTCCAGGGTCTTGTCTTCTGCTTGGGCCCTCTCGAGCTCCCTCCTGTTCATCTTCAAACTTCTGACGCTAACTGCAGCTGAATCCGACCGGACGCTTGTGCCCTTCATACTACCAAGTGATGCCTTTAAACGATGGTCTTCTTTCTTCTTATACAAGGTCTCGGCTACGCCGTTCGGAGTGAAGTTCCCTTCAGTCAGTTTTTCTTTCCATTTCTTGTCAGGGTCATCAGCAGCACGAGATCCTGGCACATTGCCAACGATGATGTCATATAGCGGGGAGGACATGCATTTCACGATACACGTGCCTGAAAAATATGGCGAAAAAATCTCCACCTTCGCCTCGGGTACCGTGATCCGGCTCCCGTCTTCTAAGAACAAGGCCGTCATGGTTCCTGTCAGTGCTTCACTTGGCACCAAAGAACGCCGAACCACCATTGTATTGCTTTCTGTATCCCGTAGGACGGAAGCAGCTTGGCCGAATATAATGCCCTGCAGCACTGGCATCGGATGTTTTTCTGACTTTGGCTGCGTATTTACCGCACTGATCATATTCTCCTCCTGCTTGTCCGCAGGTATATCATTCACTACTTCTGCCTTTTCCTCTGGCGACAAGATACAAGAAGTCCTCTTAGTGACGTTCTGGTTTCTGGTACATACAATAATATCATGCCCCGTTTTGCGACAGTAGTCACAGTATGGTCTTGTCCGAGCACGACATTCTGCTGCCTTGTGACCTGTTTTATCACAGACAAAACATCGAATGGGAGACTTCCCTGCTGTACTTCCGCATTTTTCTGCGGCGCCGTTCTCCGTTTTGTCGCGAAAACCCAACAAATTTGACTGTCGTTGTGCCTCTAGAAAATTGTCCGCAGCCTCGGCCATTTCATCTAGCTTACGACATTTTTTTAGACGTAGGAAAAGCGCCACGCGGTTATGGCATTGATTGATAAACTGTTCAGCTACTATGAGATCTTGAACAGACGAATATTCTTTTGCTGTCTTGGACATCTCCACCCATCTGTTGAAAAAACTTGCCAATCTGGTTGCATACTGCTTGCCTGTTTCTCCATCTTGAAGTCTGCTATGCCGGAACTTCTCCCGGTAGCCCTCCGCCGTGAAACGAAAACGCTGCAGTAATGCTAGCTTGGCTTTCTCGTAGTCAAGTGCCTCTTCTGGAGACAAGCGACCAAATACTTTGAGAGCTTCTCCGCTCAGACACAGACTCAGTGCCGTGGCCCACTTATCTTTAGGCCATTCCTGACCGGTGGCCACATTCTCAAATCTCTTGAGATAAGCATCAAGGTCATCCCGGTTTTCATTAAATCCGGGTATGAAATTGTGCGGGTTAACGTTACACGGTTCTCGCACCTGTCGACCATGGTCCGACGTCACGGATCCCCTGGCCCCTTCCACCTGAGCAAGTTGAAGACGCAGTTGAATCGTCTTCTGGCATTTGGCCTCAAGTTTTCGTTCCAACTCCGCCTGTTCCATCCTCTCCTTTCTTGCCTCTCGCTCAGCTGCCTTTCTTCGCGAGCTCGTGCCTCACGCTCATCAAGCCATGCCTTCAACTCATCGCCCTCTAGCCCCATGCGTATCGCTAACGCCGTTAAATCAGACGTACGGTTCTATGCAGATGATTGTCTCTTGTTTTGTCATGTGAAAATATGCAGATGATTGTCTCTTGTTTTGTCATGTGAAAAGTGTTTCTGATCAAATGCTCCTCAATGATGCTCTTCGATGTATTGACAACTGGTGTGAAAAATGGGACATGAAAATTAATTTTGATAAAACTGTTTGCATGACAATTTCAAATAAAAAAACCCCCTTAACTATAAATACACAATAAACAATAGAGAAATTAAGAGGTCTAATGAGTTTAAATACTTAGGTGTTACTATATCCAGCCGTTTAAAGTGGGACAAGCATATTGACAATATTACAGGACTGGCGAAGCGAAAGCTGGGTTTTCTCAGAAGGAAACTCCGTAATGCACCGCCCTCTGTTAAATTGTTGGCGTATAAGACTATTGTTAGACCAACGCTGGAGTACGCAGCTATCATCTGGGATCCGCGTACTAAAACTGAAATTAACAAACTTGAACGAGTACAAAGATTGGCCGCGAGGTTTATTCAAATTACATGAGAACACAGTCTGTATCACTTTTGCTTGCTAGGGCTGACCTTCAATTGTTAGCTACACGTAGAAAATAGCTCGCTTAAAATTTATTTATCACCTGTATCATAAGAACTACAAGCTGGATCCCAGTCTATACCTGCGCCCCCCAGGACGAGTGTCGGCTCGTACCAATCACTCATTTTCTGTCCAAGCTTATGTACCGCAGGTGGATGTATTTAAGTTTTCGTTTCTGGTGCGATCTATTGTTGACTGGAATGCGCTTCCTCCCGAGGTACTTACAGGATGTAGATCCTCACAGGATTTTAGAGACGGCTGGACTTGTTTTTTGCCTAACATTGTGTATTGTCCACCTGTTCACCTCCCACCCCTGCTACAGCCCGCAAGGGCTAGCAGTATTGTAAATAAATAAATAAATTCTCTCCTTCTGTAAAACCTTAATTGCATAAACAATCTCGTCCTGCCGTGGACGCCAATTGTCACGAGGCTAGTCAACCCACAAGCTCTCGTGTAGGTTCTTGTGCATAAAAACCGGTGAGAAAACCCACAACGGTAAAGAGAACACGAGACCGTTTATGCACACAAGAAAAACAACTAAATATATTTTCAATAAACTAGATAAAGAGAAAGAAATAAGAGGAAAAACAAACAAAGCACACATATTCGAGGAGAAGTTAACCTAATGACCGCGAAATGCTAAGGATGCGTAAGTTCCGCATTAGCAAAAGCGACTGTCACCGTTCGGTCACGGCACTCTTGTAGACGGCGAGGGTTGATGCGATGGGGTGCAGACAAGGTAGATCAGAGGTACAAGCGTTGCTCGAGGTTGAAGGTAACTCCGGGCGCACCAAGGTCAGTGACCTCTAAGCGTTCGTCCTCCGACGCTGGGACGTAGCCCTGGAAACGGGACGAGCCTGGCCAAAGCCTAGATGGTGAGAAGCCTGGCCAACGCCAAACGACGAACAGCCTGGCCCACGACGAACAGCCTGGCCAAACGCCAGACGACGAGTGGCCTGGCCAACGCCAGACGACGAGCAGCCTGGCCAACGCCAGACGATAGATGATGCTCGGGTGCCCGACCAGGTGGGAGCCCGCAGCAGCCTTGCCTCAGGAACTCGGCTGCCACCCCCCGCGCCCTGGTAGCCTGCTTGCCTCCGTCGCATCCCGGCCACGTCTGCCGCGTTCATCCTTCGGGCTTCTTCCAAACCAGCGTGGGGGCCTCTCATTGGTCCGAACTTCACGCGCCTCGTCTGCCCATCGTCTTTCTCACCGAATACATCGCGAAAGCGCGCGTCCACACCATCGGTCATCGTCGTCTTCTTCCCTCTGCCGGTGCACTCGCGCACATTTTAAACCGAACACTGGTTGCACTCGCGCACTTCACGAAACGCGCACTTCACTTATCACAACAACTCGATATTTAGTCATCCGCGATAGACACATGTACCGTCGCAACTACCTTTCCGACGGCCGCATGTGGTTGCTTGTGATTCCTCGCCACCTGCGTGCTGATATTTGCGACTCCTTTCACGCGGATCCTCAATGTGGTCATGCCGGTGTGATAAAAACCTGTGCATGCCTCCGGCTATGATACTATTGGTGCGAAATGTACCGATTTGTCCGACAGTACGTACGTTCGTGTTTCAAATGTCCACGCCGAAAAAGCCCACTGAACATAGCCAAAGAACAACTGCAGCCATTGCCTTGCCCATTCCGACATTTTGACCACATCAAAATTGACTTGTACGGTCCCCTTCCCTGCAGTCCTGATGAGAACCGCTGGGTGGTTGTCGCTTTCGATCACTTGACACGCTATGCTGAAACTGCTGCGCTGCCAGAGGCCAAATCCCGTGAAGTTGGCTTGTTTAGCCTTCACAATCTAGTTCTTCGCCATGGCGCGCCTCGTTAGCTGCTCAGCGACCGCGGACGTAAGTTTTTTTCCGAAGCCCTGCAAGCCCTTCTTCGTTAAGACAACGCTCTGCATCTGACAACCAGCGCGTATCCATCAGCAAACATTCGGAATGACCGAACGGTTTGACCGCGCACTGGGCGACATGTTGTCTATGTACGTGTCCGCTGACCACAACTACTGGTACCGCATACTGCCCTTTGTTACTTACACATAGAATAGCACCACTGAGTCTACGACAGAATTCTCTCCATTCTTTCTCCTCTACGGGCGCGAAGCCTTCCTCATCCTTGGACACGATTCTCTTTTACCATCCGGACACATCAGAATCCACAACTCTATCAAAAGTGGCCACTTATGCGGAAGATTGCAGGCAACTCGCACTTGCCTTAACCACTCAAGATTAAGCATACCAGAAGGACCGTCACGATGAAAACCTGCCCCCCAGTCATGTTCGTCTGGCACGTTGGTATGGCTTCGTGTTCGCTCATCTGCTCCAGGTCTTTCCATCAAGCTACTGCCACAGTACGAAGGCCCCTACAGAGTCCTACGTCAGTCCTCACCGGTTAACTGTATTGTTGAGCCGGTTCAACCATCGACAGGCCGACGCCGTCGAGGTCGCCAAACTGTTTATTTCGATCGATTAAAACCGCACTAGGACTCACCCAACCTACCCGGTTCATAAATTGCCAGGATGGCCCCTTTCCGGGGAAGCGTGATTTGTAGCATCGATATATGGCACAGGCAGAAGCATCAGTGAAAGAAGAGAAGGAAGAGTGTTGTTGCTGCTCGAGCTCACTCTGCTTGACAGCTAGTCCACTTCACCTCTGCGTTTCCCCAAATAAAAGTGTCTTCGGCTCACTGCTAAAGGCGTACTAGCATAGGTGATTCAACAGGCCTAGGTGCACTAGAACGTTTAGAACTGGACATAGCCGCACGAAGCTCTTGCAGCGTGAAATGATGATCGAGACGGACGTCTGCCGTAGGGGGTGTAGACCAAAGCAGTGAGCCATTCGATTTTGCAGAGCCGAAGAAGTGCATTCAAAATTCTTCTGGGATCTGGCTCTCGCTGCATGTTCTTATGATGGCCAATGCCCGGAAAGGACGCAGTTGCTGAGCAGAAGATAATAGATCTCGTACGATGTGCCATATCGTAGGAAGTGGTTTTCGTGGTCCAGGGTGGTGCAAAATGACTTGCAGTTTTGGCGGCCAAGCTCTTCTAAGTACCTCTGAATTTTCTTTTGCATGTTACGAGAGCTCTTCAGGTCTGCGATCGATTTCGTTCGCCTATATTTGCGTTCAGCTCGACGACGAACTGCCCACAGCTCTTCGTATAACACATCAACCGGCTTCCTGGAATAATATGTTGTGACAACTCGCGTAGTGGTCTTTACTGCTGTGGCAATTCTTTCTTCCATTTCTGTCGGAGAAAATATAGAGCTACAAAACTTTTCTAGCTCTTCTTTAAAAGCCTCCCAATCTGTGCATCGCCTTCGAACGCTTGCAACGCCGGTATACCATCGTAGTTGTGTGTAGGTAGGAGCGTGATCACTGCTATATGTTTCAATGCCTGCGCACCACGTCGCGGATATTGAAAGGCACCGAGAAGCGATAGCTAAGTCGAGACAGCTGCTGTACGTTGAGCCACGGAGATATGTTGATGATCCCTCGTTTAGAATATGAAGGCCATTGTTGCTTGTGAAGTCTAGGAGCTGTCTTCCCCGAGTACTTATGACGCTGCTGCCCGAAAGATCGTGATGTGCATTGAAGTCCCCTACGATGACGTGAGGTCCTTGACTCGAGTCGATGAGAAGTTTCAGATGCTCAGCGTTAAATCTCCCGCTCGGTGAAATGTAACCACCAATTATCGATACCGTACGTCTTTTTAGCTTCAATGTGATGAAAACATACTCATTGCTGCTATGGATAAGTATTTGGTTATGGGAATACGTGAGCTCACAACGCACAAATAGTAAAACTTTGCTACGGTTTCCACTAGTCAGGAATGTGAATCATTCATATCCAGACAATCTGAATGATAGTCATTTTCGCCTCGCAGAATACCGTAAGAGTGAATCGATACTTCAGCATTTTCTTTTCAAAATTTCTAAGGTGACCTTGTAACCTTCGAGCCTTTCATTGAAATAAAACAGAACGACTAATTATTTCTCTCAGCGATCACGATGAGAATGCTGACGCCGTAATTTTTGTTGGATTTAGATAGCACCAAGCACTGGCTCAAGTCCATCTAGAATTTGCACTGCAGCCTTGGCAAGAGACGTCTTGACACCAACAAGCAGCAATCGCAAATCACGGATCAATTGCGTAAGCATTGCTTTGATTTGCACATCCGAAGACGAAGTCTCATGTTCATGCCGGTATTCTGCTCCTTGCACTTCAGCACCCCGAGCCGGCAGAGAAGACCATGAGGTATTATCCGTCACATTCTTCTAAGAAGGTGCGGCTTGAGGTTGAGATACCGCTTCGGATATAAGAGGATCTCTCACTGACTCACCCGGCAATACAGACTTTCGTACACTTGTCGATGCTGATCTCCTCCGGTGATTATGAGAGCGCCACTGGCGATGGTACACCTTGGAAGCCGCTTCGCTATGTGTAGAGTGACCTCGTACCATCTTCCTAAGCACGGTCATTTCAGTCTTTATTTTAGGGCAATCTTTCGACCTCGACTCATGTGGGTCCGTCGCAGTTAGAGCACTTCAGGGCAGATATCCCGCATGACGACTCTTCGTGATCTCTGCTGCAGTGGGGACAAGTCAACTTGTTCACGCACACAGCACTAACGTGCCCAAGGTTTTGACGCTTGTGGCACTGTAGTGGCCTAGGTACGTACGGGCGAACGGGTGCCTCACATAGCCCACTTTCACATGCGATGGCATCGTGTCCCCTTCAGAAACTATCCTCACACATTTGGACTCTTCGAAACGGTGCACTCTGCGATATTGACCGTCGAGGATATCAGCGTTAACAAATCACTGCTATCAATATCCTTATCCACATCACAAATCACACCAGCAATGGTGAAACCTCCATTTATAATGAAGAAGCGCACAAGTATGTTGCCTATCTAAGTCACAGCCATCAATGCATTGAGATTTTCTCGTGTAGACACGTCAACAGCGAGTATGTTCTTTCTAGAATTGATGCGGAGCTCTTTTACTTGTCCTTGAACTATCCTTCCAAGATACGCCGTGAGAACTTGTCTATTCAGAGAATTCAGGTTGCCTGTAGCAGGAATAGGGACGTAAGCAATCGTGCACCTTAGAAGCCGCTTCTATTTGGTAGAGTGATCTCGTACCATCTTCCTAAATACGGTCATTTCAGTCTTTATTTTAGAACAATCATTCGACCTCGACTCATGTGGACAATCGCAGTTGGAGCACTTCATGGCAGATACCCCGCATGACGACTCTTCGTGATCTCCGCTGCAGCGGGGACAAGTCAACCTGTTCACGCACACAGCGCTAACGTGCCCAAGTTTTTGACATTTGCGGCACTCTAATGGCCTAGGTACGTACGGGCGGACGGAATGCTTCACATAGCCAACTTCCACATTCGATGGCATTGTGTCCCCTTCAAAAACTATCCTCATAAATTTCGACTGTCCTAGGTTGCTTGGGTCATTGTGCCCTCCTGTTTCGGCGTTTTCATTGAAATGCGCAAATGTTGGAGGCGTCTGAAGGCGTCATTTGAGTTCCCTAATTGCTTCCCCCTTTGACGTTTCGCACTTCAGCTCGACGAGAGTCCTCGTAAGGTTAGCGAGTGGCTTGGCGATGCATGTGAATTTTCTGACGAAGCGCCTCTCATAAGTGCACAGGCGAAAAATCGACGCACGGCCTTGTTGTCGACGGGTGGCGGTAATGCTGGAATGGCGGCTGTCTTCTGCGGATCAGGTCTCACTCCGGACTCCTTATCCCGTGGCGCAAGAAAAAAGTTTCTCGTACGTGAAGCGGCACTTTTGTGGCTTCAGAGTGAGTCCGGAAGTCTTGATGGCTTGAAGTATGGCTTGAAGATGCTCGTCGAAGCTTGCAGAAAACACGATAACATCGTCCAAGTACACCAGAAAATTCTGCCACATCTATCCTGCAAGCACTGTGTCCATAAGGCGTTGAAAAGTCGCGGGTTCCGAGCAAAGACCGAAGGACATGACCAGGAACTTGAAAACGCCGCCTAGTGTATTAAACACATTCTTTTCTCGGTCTCTATTGTCTACTTTGATGTGCCGATAGCCTTTCTTGAAGTCCTTCGTTGAAACGTATTTGGCGTTGTGGAGTCGATTAAGGGCGTCGTCTATTCAGGGGAGGGGGTATATGTCCTTCTTCGTTATCTTGTTGAGTCGGCGATAGTCAACGCATAAGCGTAGTGTTCCATCCTTTTTCTTCACTAACACTACCGCTGACACTCATGGACTCTTTCAAGTCCGAATAATGTCGTCGCGCGCATTTCGTCGGATTGTTTATGGCCTCGCGTTCTTGCACCGAAACTCTGTGCAGATTTTACGAAGTTGTTTGGAATTTTCTTCCATTACGATTGGATGTTTAGCGACAGCGTTCTGTCGAACGATACCGAAACCATATTTTCGCTACTAACATTTCCCATTGAATACGTGCTCTTCCGACCCCATCTGGTACCGCTTACTTTCGACACCTTGGCATTTAAATGTACGCGCCTGCTTCTACCATCACCCCCCGTTTTTGAGCCGCTTTCTTGTTATGCGTACTACTCGTAGTTGTGCGGGAAGAGGTGTAAGCTGCTATCGTCGTCAAGCCTTCGTAGCGGCCGGACGTGGCGACTGTCTCCAGGCTTCCAACCGTCAAGCTCATCCCTTTTTTCGGGTCTGTAGCGGACACCATTTTGCAGCACAGCCCTCCTATTGCGTGTTTCTTCTTCCTTTTGTTGCGATAGCAATTATATAGACACTCTTGGCTCGATTTTGCCGCCGGCGTTGGCGTCGATGTTACGTGCCGTATATGTATACGTATCTAAATAACAAATCGCCAGAAACAAATCTAGAAGAAAGCACTCCGGCACGCGGAATTGAACGTGGGACCTCTGCTTCGTGAAAGCGAGGCGTTCACCACTAAGCCACTCCGGAGAACGTTCTTCACCGTTCAAACAGCAAGCTATTTATATCTACCACATAACGCTGCTGTTGTTCGGCATTTTCAAAAAGATGGCGCAATAAGCGCACGTCCCTACGTCGCGCAGCGGCGCCCGCTCTAATCGCCTACGCGTACTTCACTTGGCTTAGAGAAGGGGAGTGACACGCCCTCGCACGCCCTCATTTCGCGGTGGCGAGAAGGGGATGATCGTATGCCTTGACTGGCCTCGGGCTTTGCGTGGAAAGATTCTGCTGTAGTTACAGGGCACACAAAGGTCACTGCAATCATTGCAGTCTCCGTTCAGGAAAAGCGCGCGCTTTCAGACTCAGCGAAGTAACAAATGAGACGCCTATTCACGTGCATCTGTACCTGTGAGTACGTTTTGTGCGTAATTTGTGCGCGAAAAACGCCGGCCACGCTTCGATCTCCTTTTCGTTCTGCGCGAGACCTTTCAAATTGTTGCTATGATGTTTATTGCTTCACCTTTGCGGCAAAGCTGTGACTTTTTTCTTTTTTTTTAATACTCCCACAGTTCTGTTTTTCTTTTCCTCACCAGCTTCCGAGAACATTTTCAACTTGAAGTGAAGCAAGAACTGCACTTCTCTGCTGTGTAGTTTTTCTCTTTCAGGACGGCGACTGCCAGCAGGGACACGCGCCACCACGAGAAGACGACGTCGCTATATCCTTCTTAAAACAAATATGCTAAGAATGACAAGGTGCTTCTGAGGAAGATAGGTCCTATCAAAACGTCGACCAGCCTGTCTGAGGCACTTCCACTGTGCACCCCGTCTATCCCACTACGTGTTTTCATCGGTCGGCTCCTATCTAGATTTTGAATTGAAGTCAGTATGGAGCTGATGCGAAAGTTAATTTTAGGTCAAGTTCTGTTGAGTGAAAGAAGAGCAATTGACCTTAAGTATTTTATATATAATTGTTTTATAGGTGGGCGTGCGTATTTGCTATTGCTCATGCAACTGAACTAGGGATGGTTATCAAATGTTAGGGAAAATTCAGTGAACATGCCGATGTCGAATCATCAAATGGTACTCGCAACCCTATCTTGTCCATGCAGTGTAGCCGAGTGATTCTGAGATTGCAGAACTCTATGCACAGTTTCTTGCAATCTGGTGACCAAGACGGGCTTCCATGAGTGACAGCGCCAGGAAACCTTTGGTATCCCACATAAAGCAGATCGCGTCCACTGATTAATAATCAGTAGTTTTTTGGCTCCTCATGCCGGAAACTTAACGACGTGCTTTTCTGGAGAATGGTGCAGACAGTTGCATGTCAAAGGGAGGTTTTCACCAGCAGTTTATGTGGCGTCGGCTGAGTGACAAAACAGGAAGGCGTCATGTACAAAATCAGCGCAAAGAGGACGGAGCACAATAATAGAACAGCACCGTAGCAGCACTGTGTCATTTCGTTTTCATTCTCCGTCCTGATGTATTCGGTCCTTCTACCAAGAAGGCGATGTGATTCATATGTAAATATCTGCAGCCGCTATTTTGATATTGGCACCACGGGATAACTCTTTTTACAGGACAAGTAGGAGTTAAATGGAAAAGTAAAGTGCTAAGCAGACCGTTTTGTGAGTATGCAAATTGGTCTTTGCGGTTCTCAAGTGTTGTTTCACACTTGCTAATAGCCCCCAAATGATCTGCATGGTTTTTCTTCAAAGCTTATGACAATCACGGTTTCAAGTGTTGCCTTGTAAGACACAAAGCCGAATTATGCCATGGTGTCAGAGAGAACGGCAGTTGATATGTGTTTCTTGGTGGCTTCTTTCTAAAAAGAATATCTAAAGCCAAAATGTTGTCAATACTTCAACGATTCATACATACGCTACTTCGATCTTGCGCTTGTTTGATACAATGTTTTGACAGAAGACCGAAATATTTCGCCTTCCAGCTTTTCTTTCACCGTACGCAACGAATAGAGTACTACTCCTTCGGCGCCGGCCCCGGCTAACTTTGTGGTTTTTATCACAGCTGTTCTGAAGTCATCTGTGAAAACTGCATGCTAGCTGCGATTAGTTAATATCCTTCTTAGTAGTGTGAGTAAAAGAAATGACGCTGGTATGTTCAATGACGCGAGTATCAGCAGCGTGCTTCGCCGAAGAATACGTCAATGAATACGGACCAGTGTGTCACTGCTGTTATGGTACTAAGGGTGTCGTTGAGAAAATTAAAGAGCATTTTTTTTACCCAGACATTAGCTGACCCCATATATCTGAATATCTGCCATTTTGTCTACTATATGCTTCATCAGCACACTCACGTAAACACAAGCTTTTATCCCAATTTTATGTACTTACATTAATGTGCTCACTGTTTTTACGTTCAGGTTTGTTTTTATTGACAAGTACGCAATTCCGACTAACCGTAAGAGAGACCAGGTTTGGGCGCCGGGATCATGAGATTATCAAGATTAAGACTGCTTTACTTCTTGTTATGTACATGAAGTGACATGAAAGAATTATGATAACGGCAAATGTACATACAGAGAACTGTTCTTCTACGGTATTTAGTTTGATTGTATTGTTATCATTTAATTTTTCAACCTGTCAGCATAAAAATGACTTACTTAAACAAATTTTATTTATTTTCAGGAAGTGGATGGAGCAGCTGGTTAAAATGTAAGTATATTTATATACCTATATGTATCTGCAATGCTCTAGTCTTCACGACACGCGTGGCGATACGCGACGCGCCTCTGTGGGCCGTGGTCTCTCTTGTGCGTGTGCTTACCTCGTGAAGGGTTGATTTGTACATTTTTTGCTTTCACCACAAATTTTTGTTCAAGCGTGATAGCAGGAACTATTTAGGGACCGTTCAGTTGTAGAGAGAACCAAATCCGCTTCGCTGACCGCGGCCACGCTTGCAAAAAACTTCCACTACCCACACGACTAGTAGTAAACACTTTGATAACTGTTAGCTAGTGCTTTCACTGCGTATTCATGTGCACTTTTTTGCGCGTCTTCCTTTGTGTTTCAGCAGTGCCTGTCAATCACAGAGTTTAGATTTTTGATACTTCTTTCCCGTACTGTGTGTGTTCTTTTCGTGTGCCCTTACTGCATGAGCAGCGCACTGCAAGCTTCAAGCTTTTTGAAGTTGTTCACGTGGCAGTATGGTATTTCGCTGTAGCATTCGGTTTATCTTCCTATGGTGAAACAAGGCGCAACAAAAGCTGATGGACCTCTGCAAAAACACGTTGCTAATTTGTGCTATACCGAATTATGTGACTGAAGGATTAGCTGTGCCATTGTTGCATGTGGAGGCCGTCTCTTAGTACAGGGCACACAAACTCGCGAAATAAACAGAACGAGTGGAACATCACTATGACTGACTGTTAAGCTCAAATGTCTTTACAGTTACTTGCTAATTAGACCAAGCACATAATGTTTAATGAACTTTTTAAGCGTAATAGTCATTGCTCGTAATCCTACTGCGTTGGAGAATGTTTCTCGGGGGATCCTAGCTTGAGGGCCGCCATAGATGCGAAAAGACATCTGAATGCCATGAGTTCAACTTAGAGTACTATAATATCAATGTAATGTTCTCTTGGACCTCTCCGTCCTATGCTATAAAATATTTTTATATAACCTTAAGATTCCCCTATATTTACTGTTCCAGAGAAGAAAGAGTTGAATTTGAAGTAACTTCTCAAGAAGGTGCCACAAATGTCAACGTTAAGGTTCTTCCAGAAGGTATGCGATGTACCATTACGTCAATTATTGTATTCTTTTCATCAGAATATTTCCATTACGAGTGGATAAACTTACATATTGAGGCTATTACAATGCTTACGCTAGAATGTGTAATTTTATACGATACACGCTATTTCCTGTTGTATGAAGAAAGCTTCTTTCACCTACAAATAGTCATTTGGGCACACGCAATTCTACTATATGAAATACTTAGCCCACTCTAGACGTTTGATAGGAAAATAGTATGTTACCAAAAACACAGCAAATTTCAATAAAATAATACCAGAGTGTCACTTCCTGCTTGAACAGGCATATAATCTACCTCTCAGTGCTTGGGAACAAAAGGACTGTAATATTTTATGTCTTATAAGAAAGCAGTGAAGGCGCGTTTTAGGCATACACACCTCCATACTTTTTCCTTCCACGTATTTACCATTTTACGTGTTCAAAGGCACGCCTGATCTGACGCTCAACTATATGTAGATTTACGAACTCATTTATTTGGGGATGCATTGCAAACAAAGAAACAGTCAGCTCAGTTCGTTCATTCCCCAGTCAAAAATTTGGTCAGGCCCTGTCTGCTGTAATTTACCCGTTTTCACCAGAGCGAGAATTCAGACATGGTTTTTGGCATATATGGCCCGTCTGGCGTAGACGGCCAATTTATGGCGTGATACAAAATGCTGTATTTGGGCAAGAGCCGTAGTAGCGTGCTTTCATCAAATTCGTATGGATCTGTTCTGGTAAGAACTTGGCTGTTGTTTTGATTGATGGGTCCGTGTGTAATCCTTCTGTTTATGCAATAACTTGCATTGTGGATGAATTCATGCAATTTTACGTGGCCATGAGCAATAACAACAGGCATGTACAGTTGTGTAGGACTACAAATGACTTCTCTGTTTATTTTTTTTTGTCTTCGTCTCAGTTTGAAATTTCGGTTGACCTGCTTTGCTTCCTTTGCGTGAACTCCAGATCTGTGAATAGAGAATCTATATGAATTTTCGAAATGTCAGATAATTTTATCAGACTTAATTTATCACAGCTAATTTTGTCAGATATTTTATCACTGCCCATGCTTCAACTCATGCAATGCTCTAACACACAAACGATTGTCGAACTGTTGACTATTAATACCATAAAATAGTGAGCATTCAACCCCTTCCCTTTTTCTGGAGATCTGAGATAAGTGCTAATGACCAGTCTAATACGTGCCATTTCTAAATCTCAAAATCTCTTTTTGCGCTCATTGACAGCGTCGAAGGACATAATCACATGTGCATTTGCAAATTGGTTAGACTGCCCCTGAACTTCACGTATAGACCAAAGTTATACGGTTTTTTTTATTATATGCCACAAGGTACACTGGCAATAAAAATAAAAAATGTAGCTTGGAGCAGGCTCAGTTAGTCCACGAGTTGTGGAAAGAAACTCAACAGAGATGGAAATTTGAGAGAGACCGCTGCAGGTTAATACAAAAATTTATGATTCACTTATGCAGAAATATATAATACCTTTATTCAGAAGTGATGGCTTAGCGTGATCGGGAAACTAAAACGTGATAATTGTGCCAAGGTCGTGGGACTTCCTGTGGCGTCACCTTGGTCGCCACCAATGAGCACTGCCTCACATTGGTGGTGCTTCTACGTATGCTCAAAAATATATATCATGCACAGTGCCTATGGCACTACTGCACAGACTCTTCTGAATAAAAATACTAGGATACCAACTAAAAGATTGCTGACATGTTTCAGCACCCAGAACAAGAGCCTCTTTGCGAACAAGGCTCCCATTATGGATGTTGAAACAATACCACATTGTTAGCCGTTTTGTGTTAGGCGTCCTAGTCTTTTTACGCAATGATTCTTTATGAACAAATTAAATGTCTAATAAGCCTTAGTTTTATTCACACTTAATGAGAAGCCATTAGAAAAAAAAGGTGGCCTTCCGCGCTTGCCCTCACGGCTGCCAGCAGGGCTAACACTCTTTGGTTTTACCGCACAGTTGTACCCCATAAAGTGGACGACGAGACAACCGCTATTGTAGGAAAATTGCTGGAGCATAATTTTTGTTATTACAAGGTTACAGTTTCAGGCTCTGTCGGCGGCGAGCATTCTTTTCTTCCTCTTCAATTTTTTTCAGATTTATGTGACATTTACTACAACAACATGCCCTATACTTTTAGTGGCTTGATTGTCTGTGTGTTTTTATTAAGGTTGTGTCTGACTAAGCAAATAAAAATGGACCCTTAGATTCTCTACTATTGTTATGCAACAAACAGAAAAATTCCCACATAGTATGCCCCAAAAGGAATCCAGAAAGAAAGCGACCTACATAAGCTACCACTAATGCACAAAATTATACAAGTTCTCATCAGGTTTCATGCATATACAGTATTCTTTTGTAAAGCCTCAAATGATGGGGATAACAACTCGTCCCTGAATGAAAGGCTCGAACAGGCCACGTCATCCAGAAGTGTCTCCTCTGGAGTGTAGTTTTCAGTGGAGTGGCCAATGGCTTACATGGCCCCTAAAAATGGCTTCGCTCAGCTTCCACAAAGCTTTTTTAAACCAACCTAAGAAACTAGTTGGGCTATTCTTATCCATACCTGTTGAAATGTCGAGCTACCAACAATGCTTTTCGACACCAAGAAGGTGGTGGTGGTGGTGGTGGTGCAGCAGGCGGGGTTAGCCTGGCCTGCATGGCTGGCAATTGTTCCGCCTGAGCATCTCCTGAATTTGGAAAATATCACCACGTGTCAGACAGCCCAGTGTCTCGCAGGAAGACCAACGAAATTCGTTGCACGTTCCTCCTAGTTGCCGCGGGTCCTTCAGGAAAGATGACGTCATCAGCTGTTCAGCGCCTATGACAGCCTTTTCGCAAGATGCGGATCATCGCTGGTCTTTGCGCATCAAACTTTGGGCAAAGCCAAATGAAATGTTCAATATCCCCGATGTCACCACAAAAGGCACAGAACGGGGAAGCGTGTTTTCCAGTCTTGAATGACCAGGCCGGGGTGTATGCGGAGCCAGTTCTTATGCGGTGCAACAGCGTCGCTTCTTCACAAGAAAGTTCATGAATTACACATGCTTGGTGTGAAAACTTGTAGATCGCCTTGAAATGATTGCGTATCACACCTTTCTTGTTCTGTAAGTCTTGAGAGTTCTTACTTTAGGAAACGATGTACGTGCTTCGCATGCAAGGGCATCAGCCTTTTCATTGCCCTCAATGCCAACGTGGGATGGGATCCACTGGAACTTTATATTAAAACTCCGGCCATTTAGGTGTTTTATTAGTGCCAGAGATTGCCTGGTGAACTTTTCTTGAGGTAGGCCACGATGCAGTCTTTGTAGCGCCGATTTAAAGTCAGTCAGCACTACAACATCTCGTGCAGAAAAGGATCGCAATTTTCGCAAAGCCACCGTGATTGCAGCGTTTTCTACCGTTGTGGACGAAACTACGCGATCCAGGCGGCCCGACCATGACACGCCAAGGCAGGGTATGCAGAAAGCCGCTACGCAGCTATCCGTTTGTGTGCACACTGATCCGTCGGTGTACACTTGTAGGTAGCTGCGGTACATGGTGCTAAAGTAGTCCAGCGCAAGAAATTTTGCTTCTGCGACTAAAATGGTGCGCTTCGCTGGTAGATTGGGTACGCTGAAGTTACACGCAACATCCACAAAAGACCATGGCGGGTCCATAGGGCGCCGTTTAGGCAATTTTAAGCCTAGATATCGAAATGTGTTTAGTGCCGCGTTATAATGTGAGCCAATTCTTGCTCTTAGCCGCCGGAGGAGCGCCGTGCCTGCGAAGGACTCGCCCATGCAGTCTTGACAGCTGCGTCAATAAGGCATGAAACGCCAAAAGGCGGAGCGGATGAGACTCGGCTTCATTGGTGACCTTCGTGTTTGAAGCCGCCTGAGGGACTCTCATCGCCACACGAAGACCGTTTCTGCGCACTGCCTCTAGGCATTCGAACTGGCTTGGTGATGGTAATATCAGGGGCAGCTGATAAAGAATGCGGCTTGTTTTAAGCTCATCATTCAATTAAAAATAGGACATAGGATTGTTGCCTCAACAGACCCCTGCCATGCGACGAAGAGCGTTGATCCTTTGCACTCATGCAGTGACTTTACCATCAACCGCACGTTGCCATAATAGCTTGTTGACAATGGTAATGCCTAGGAAACGGACACTTGTTGCACAACGAATTGAGTGGCCTTGAATATTCAGCAACAGATGTGTTGACTTCTGTCGCGCTCCCGGGAAGAGCATGAAGGCCGATTTTTCCGCTGATATTCATAGGCCAAGTGTCAACAAGTGACGGTCAATGATTGAAATAGTGCTCTTTGCTATCCGGGCGAAACGTTTGTGTTGGTGCCCTGAGATCCAAATGCAGATGACATCGGCGTAGATGGATATTTTAACTGCTTTCAGAGCTAAGTGCGGAGTGTCGAGAAGGCTGGCTATGGCAGCGTTAAAAAGCAAGAGAGTTAGAACACCTCCGTGTGGGACGCCGACGAAAACGCGTCGCTCTTCGCTCGTTACACTTCCAAGCTTAACACGGACACAGTGGTCTCTGAGAAATTCATGTACGAACCGAAGAGCATTTCCCGAAACACCTATGGCTTGGAGCTCGTTTACGATGCCTGCCTGAAGCACACAATTATATGCCTTGGCAACGTTCACGAAGACGGCGAGTGTCAAGAGTCCACTGGCATGGTGGTGCTCGATGTGGCTTAATAGGTCCAAAACACTGTCCTGGACACGCAGTCGTGGGCGAAATCCTGTCATACACGATGGCCATCGTCTTCCTTGTTCAAGGTACCAAGTTAATCTAGTACATATTAATATTTCCATCAACTTAGATACACATGATGTAAGAGATACCGGTCAATAAGACGCGAGGCTCGCAGGATCCTTTCCGGACTTTAGGACTGGCACCACCCATGCTGTCTTCCAAACAAATGGGATCTCTCCCGTGCTCCAGACATGATTAAATATGCCCAAAAGGGCCCGTTTTCGCTCATATGGTAGATTTGTCAGCATTTGATTGCTGATCAAATCGGGACCCACGGCACAGCGTCTTCTTAATTTGCTAAGAGCCATATTCAGCTCTCGGAAGGTGAATGGCGTATCCATCGCGTGAAAAAACTGGGGTGACAGAGGAATCGCCGCTCCTGCTGATCTACCGGATGTGTACACGTCTGCGAAATCCTCTGCAAGGGTTTGCAAATCTATTCCTTGTTTCAAAGCGAGTGCTTCGAATGGCCTGTGTGCTCGGATCTTCCCAGAAAAACTATTTATTACTTCCCATATCTTTGTAAAAGGTGTAAACGTTGATAAACTCGCACAGAAAGCGGCCATCGATTTCGTCTTATTTTATGTATGGCGATGAATCGCAGCGTTTATCCTGATATGTTCAGTTTTCGCAGACGGATTTCCTTTTGTTCTGATTATTTTCCGCTCCGCCCGTTAACTTGCTGCGCAGAGGTTCTTCCATTTCAAAGTCAGGAGCAGGAAAATGGTCGAGCAGTTTTAGCAACGAAGTTGCTGCTCGCTTGCTTTGCAACATATCTGCGAACAGCTCACCAGTGGATTTGTCTAACGCTTCTCTGTAGGTGTCCCAGCGTGTTACATTGCAGAATTGTCGACCAGCAGTTCGAAGTCCCAGGTTATTGGTGACGATAGGGAAATGGTCGCTGTTCATCCTGTCTGGAGCCGTGGTCGATGATACCAGAAGGTCTGTGGAGTGAAGTACAAGGTCTATTGCACTCCATGAATCTGGTGGCCTGGAAAAGGTAGGTTTGCCATCGTTCGCCACACATGAGTCGGCAGCATCCGCAGCTGCTAGAAGTTCCTTGCATTGAAAATCTACACTCTTATCTTCCCAGAGTGGATGGTGCGCGTTAAAATCACCACAGATTATTCGAGGAGCAGGATATTGAGTGCAAAGATACTTTAGGAAAGTCCCCATGGAGACCTTTTTTCGTGGGCTTATCTACACCGGTACCACAATCAGTTTTCGGTTTCCCAGGCACACTTGCACAGCAGCAACTTCCAGTGAGTTGGAACAGAGGTCTTGCACTGGTAAGGTGACGTGAGGCATTTCCCGCCTTAAGTATATCATTGCGCTTCCATTTGCAAATGACGTTATGTTCGGGTTACCGTGTCGGGTGTACCCTGAGAGCGTCCTTGCATTCAGTAGACCGGCTTCGGAGAGGGCTAGAATTGGTATTAGAATGTCGCGCAGGTAAAGGTTGAGTTCGCACAGACGTTTTAGAAGACCGGGGCAGTTTCATTGCATTATTAAGGGCACTTTTGAAGGACAAAATAGACCAGGTGGGCGAGACATTGCCATCATTCTACTGTGTGTTTTTGGAAGCAGAGCAAAGTAACACTGACTCTAAAGCCAGGACTGCTTCCAACATATCCTTCGTTGAACTCGCAGGCATGTTAGCGACGTGTGAACGTAGTGTGATGAACAGAGCGCGAATAACGTGCTCGAGGTGTTCTTGCTGTTTGCTTCCAGATGGTACTTAAGGTGGGCTCAGTACCAGCTCTTGTCGGATTAAGGCGAGGAAAATTTCCTGCGTACTCGTTATCCAAACCGCCATGTTGTGGCGTGCCGGATGTCGAAAACGCTGACATTTAAAACAGCGTGGCGGCGTCTCTACGTAGTCTACCAGCTCGTGTCTATTGAAGCCAAGGTTGATCTTCTCTGGACGTTCCGAATTGGGAGCGAATGTGAGAACCACAGAGTCAGTGAACCTTGATTCCCACTCGGAGGCTGAGGTTTGGAGCTGTCGTATAATTCTTCTTGCATGGTATACTCCCTGAGGTCTCAGGTAGGTTAACAGCTCTTCGTCCGAGTACCATCTTGTGACCCCTTTTATAATGCTTGTATTTTTCATGTAGCTGTGTGGTACACGGGCAGATATGGCAAGGCCGCAGAGAGTGTTGGTCTCTAGAAGCATATTAGCTTGGTGTTCTGTCTCTATATCTAAGAGCAGGGCTCTCTGTGCTGTGAAATGGCTTTTAACTGGGGCTCCACCGAGAATCGTTTCAATTTCCGAGTATAGGTCAATACGATTCACTTGCCTCAAGATAGCTCCTTCGGATGTTGGAGCAATTAACACAGGAATGCCCACAGTCCTGTCTTTGCGATGTCGCACAAGGTGGAAACCGCCCTCGTCCATGTCTACATCTGCGAGGCTCACCCCGTTGTGGTTCCCGACGACAGTTGATTCGTCCTCTGATTCAACGATGTGTTGTCGCTTGCAGTCAGGTATGCTTGCGCAAACCAGCTGGTGCTTCTGACCTGGTGTCACGCCTCGGGAGGTCATGGCGGCGCTCTCCCTGATGCTTGTTTTGTTTCTTCTAGCGCCTTTCGACGCCGCGGGCTGCGCAGCACTAGTCGGTCGCCAATACGGCAGGTACCTTTTCGAGTCGTCCGACGTCTTGAGCAGTGCTGAGCCGTAATATAAACAAAAATAAACGATAAATGTAGACAGAGCTGCTTAGCTAAGCAGCAAAAGCTTCGTCGTCTTCTTCAACACCAAGAAGACACTTGAGCTTAGCCTTTAATTTAGGATATCTTAATACAATCGGGCTGCATTTAATTAGCCCTCTCAATTTCTAGGTAATATTTACTTCTTGGCAGACCTCTCAACCATTTATTTATGTATTTTATTAATTTATTTTATCAATACAGCAGCCTTCGAGGATGCTTTTTGAATAGTTGGTATATGTTTTTTGAATTTGCAGATGGGCAACACAATAAAAATAACACGGATAATACGTACGGGCTTTCAGATGATAAAAAACGGCAATTCGCAATTACCCGGTACAAGGGCATTCTATAAAATTTTAGAACCACTGTATGCAAGATGAACACCAGCGTAGAATAAACACTGCAGTGAGTGAAATAAACAGCACTATTACATGTACTAGAGTACACCCAATTATTGCTGAAGCTTCGCAGTAAGAAAACTCAAAGGTCACTGCGAAACGATGTCGTTGTTAGGAATATTGTACTCGGTAGTAGTCTTCAGGGAAAACGAATATATAAGTGTGTTTACATGTGGTGATTGAAGTCAATGTGAACGCATGCCTCTGCCTCGTGGAATATCCAGTCGAAAAATGAAGTATGTTGGATAAGTCTATCTTAAGGTAACCTTTAACTGAGTGAAATGAAAATTTAAATCTCAATACAGTGTTTCGCTGTGTTGGAAATGGCAGGTTGGCTTTTGCTAACAAACATGCTTTAGAAGTACGACCGAAACTGTTATGAAAAAATCTAACAGCTCTCTTCTAAAAATTTTCCATTTTGTTCATATTGGCATTAGTGTGAGGGTACCAAATTATCTATGCATACCCTAGAGTAGGTTGAAGAATTTCCTTCATTGCAACAATGCGAACGGCGAGCATGGTAAGCTTGAGAGCTCAGCTTATGCTAAATACAACAGTGCTTTCCCGACAATCACGTGTATGGCTGAAAACATTTCCTCAAGTTTTGCAAAGGTTTAGACTCCTCATACCTTTTTATTTTCATCGGCAAGAGGCTCCTTGCATGCCTCTTAGTAAAATAAAGTTCTGCACCGACTTTGCGCTAACTTTTACACAGTATTTTGCACCAAACAACCATTTTTTCTAGAGATATTTTTGAAATGCGCTGGAGAAACTGGTAGTTACGGCAACTCGACGAAGTGATGCAACTCTTATAATAATGACATGTATATCAATTCTGCAAGTGCTTTTCGCTAGGGCAAAGTTGGGTAAATTTTTTAAAATAGGTATTTTTGGGGAACATCACAAGCTGAAAGGGCGAAAATAGGTTACGTGGTGGTGACCTGTTTGTCATGCTGAAAAATAATTTAGGCGCTGAGAGTATAAAAGAGTGTGTCAGAAACATATTGCAAATGCGCTTTAAAACATTCTGTATTCAGCCTGAAAAACTCGCCTTGGTGGTTGGGCTAAAAATATGCACAAAAGCTGATTTGAAAACTCTATGTATTACATAACCATAGGGGAAGTTGTTAAATATATCATTTAAACATGTCAAACTTTTTCTTGGAATTCTGTATCTCCTCGGGCTTTGAACCTGTGTAACTCAAGCGGCTTGACGCACTTGCAAGGACAGTCTTCAGCCCATGCGCACTTACTTAAGATACAAACGTTAAAGTTGGTGCTCTCTGCCAAACTCTTCACCTCTGAATGAGGTTATGAAGCGCGTTTCACGAAAGTAAACCAGCAAGACAAGTTATAAACTTTAGTAAACTTGTGAATTCTTTTTTTAAGCCATATTTGTGTCTGTCGAAATAGCGCTGGTTGATTTGACATGGAGCTACACCCCATGCAACTTCAAAGAAAATTAGAGAGTTACAGTTATTCTGACTGGAGAGAATTATTTGAGTATCTGCAACAGCTTTCCGTACACAGCCTGCCATAGGATATGGCTGGCAGGCTGCATCCATCGGGCAGCTGCGGATGTTCACGGATTCCGTCGATTGTTAGGCTTGGTTCTCTGTATGGTTACAATTCTCGATGTATCCGGCATCTTCTTCCTGCATTTCCTTAGCTTGCTGCGTCTTTTTTGTCCGTTCCACCGATGAAGTCCACGGCTGATTTCAGTCTCTTCGACTCAATTTTACATCTGCTGGTGATTCTCGCCAGCGCACCCCTTCCACGTATAGGTTGCAATGCAAGCCCCTCCTCGGTAAAGTCTGAACAGCGCAGTAGAGTCGACCTGGCACACAGAAGGGTGACCTTCAACTGGAAACATGGTATAACTGTAGTTTCACCCCTTATGAAAAAACCTAATGTACTTTTATAAACAGGCTAATGTCATTCGACATCAAAACATTAAACTGTCTAATATCAGTCTAATGCGCTTTCCTAAAGCGTAGCTAATGTGAGTTTAGTAGTAATTGGTCACCGCTAGTCTATAGAGTTATGACATTAGAGTTTCTTATGACTATAGTCTAGCGTAAGTCTACAGAGGCTTGACATGAGAGTTTCTGATGTCCATTGGCTAGCGTTAGTCTATAGAGTCCTGACATCTGAGTTTATGATGGCCGTTGTCTAGGGAAGTGCCATCGAGCATATGCATTAGGTTGACATCAAACGTCGCATTGTAGGCTAAGGCCCTATGCCATCAACAGAACACTTGCTGAAAAGCAGATCAACAAATCGCTTCAATATTATTATGAAAGTGTGCATAGATTACACCATTGTAAAGGAAATACCATCAGACTATTTCCACCAAGAAACGGATCATTTTTTTTTTACTTGTCAGAATCTCTCGAGGCCAATAATTTATGCTACAAGTATATATCGCCTGCATTTGGAAACACGCATCACATTGTCAAGCGATTCAGTTCCGATAGGACAACAAAAGAAGCTAGTTTATCCTTGTTTTTAATTCTTGCAAAAGTGCTGTTTTATAATTACTAACAAACAAAGAAACACCAAATGAGACATTTCCAGGAATAACTGCATTTGTATTTATTTTCGAATTTACACTGAAGATATGGTCTTTTGCAGCACCGTCGTGGTGACACTGCTGCTGTAATTAAAACCTGCAAGAGAGAACAAAAGACTTAGAAGGCCCTTAAGCATACATTTTAGTTCAGCACATGAATAGACATTGCAGTTGATGAATTAAGCCTTTTCTAAATAGTGATATATATTTATCAGTTATATAAATAATCTATCTGGATTCACAATCGAACCACATAACCTTGACTTCAAGCTGTGTTGAAAAAAAAGAAAGTAACCACTATACCCCAGTTCAGAGGGCTGCCGACTTATCAGTAATTGGAAAGAAGACAGCTATCACGAACAGAGGAATCAGCTGAGTCAGCTTCTCTAAGGCAATATTGCAGAATAACCTCCTTTCACAATTACAATGGCACCCAATGTATGACTACGACGTGCAACAGTGGGTCTCTTCTAAAGCTTTGTTTCACACAAAACTTCCACATTAAAATCGCTCTTCTTTAACTGAGAACTACTGAGAGCTCAGGCTCAGAGGTGCAAAGTCATAGGCGAACACAGAGTTTTCCTATACTTGGGTGGCGGGGAGGTTCATCACGGAACTCTCTCTTACTTAGTCAAGTAAGCTTCCAATTTTGTAGCCCCCGTCTTAGGTAACAAGTTGGGGGAGAGGGGGGCTGCCCGCCACTCCTATGCGCACGCCTATGTGCTAGGTGAAATTGAGCAACAAACAGGCACATGAAATGTAGAGCTGTGTCTAGGTGATACAGGTACACAACTCAAGTGAAAACAATTAGAGAATTGTGCTTTTGTAACCTACAGTATATTACACAGATATGCATGTTGTAAAATGTTACAGGACGTTTCTACACATTTTTCCACAAGCAACAAATTGAAGGAAGGAAGCAAAGCATTTTTGTACTCTTGAATACTTTAGCATATCATTTAATAGCTAAATGTACATTATTAGGTACCTTGAAGAGGTGACAAAAGTTTTATGAAAAAGGAAATATTTTTACTTAGCCCCATGCTATAGAGTGCACACTTGTCCATGTTCACTAGCCAGTATTGCAAATTATAAAATTAGTCAGTAAAAAGCACAAGAATCCACACCGGGGTGTGTTCACTTGCGGAACGTCTTGATAGGACAAGGATAGAAACTCTTTTTAAGGAAAAATTTCAACAGAAGGAAAAACATGCACAATCAGAAAGGCTCCAACACGAACTAACACTACTTTGTGTCGTCTCCCTTTTCTCTGCTGATATTTTGCCGTACCTTAGAAAAGTTTCTAGGCGATGAAATAGCAACCCCACCAAACACTTATGTTAATCAAGTATTTAAGGAAAAAAACACCTCACAGTGTTGAACTCATGACTATTTTAGACCATGCTGATGCCAAAAATATCGCCTGAATCCACACATTCTAGAGATAATACAGTTTTGAGTGTATGTACAAGTTCAGCGAGGAAATAAACTGTACACTCAGGAAGCATCATGAATTAAGATGCCGACACAGAAAGAATAATGAATGCAGCAGTCCATTTATTTGTTTGGACTCCTGTTTCCTTCCAAGTACCTACCAACATGCCCAATATGGTCAACATATTCGTACAGTACTCACGGATTCAAACAGGACATTCATAGCGCGTGGCCGCCGCTCATGGGTGCTCGCGGAACCAGGATCTTGCACTGTTGTATAGAGTGAGGGCAAAAACAGCTACAAAGCAGGCTTACTCCTTCCGGTCGCTAAAGAGTTGGCATTTAGTTCACAAAGTGCACAATGCCAACGTGGCGCTGCAATGCTCGCGCATTTTTACATGCCTGCAGCTCAAATCGATGGAGACGGTGTGAACCATATATATGTTGTGACTCAAGCAGACGAAGCTCTCAGTCGGCGCCCTTCGACGATGGGGCAAGTAGGCAGCGCAAGTAAAAACTTGGATACCGCTAAGATGTCACGCCTGAAACGCGCTCGTTGACATGATAAATAGCTGCAGAAAAGCGTAAAAATTTTTTCAAGCTTTTTGTCAGGACGAAAAATAAAAGCACCAGCCACTGGGCATGTGTCCTTGCAGCAATAAAACAATGACTTAGTACTTTGTTGTCTCGCCCCGAGCCTTGAATAGTGCGGCTATTTTGCGTGTCAAGCAATTGTAGAGCTGTCAGCTACGGAAGAATGAGCGAGCTTCTCGCATTTTTATTCAATAGGCCACAGTTTGCCCTGACGACACTAATGCATGATATTATTTACATGCTGCATGAAGGAAAGCATGCCACACATTTTCTTTCTTGTCGAGACGGAAACCACGAAGTAAACTTTTCATGCTTTTGTGCAGATGTTTATCATGTCTACAAACGCACACAAGGCGCAATCTATTTACTGAGTCCTGCTTCTTACTTGCACACCATGTGTACTGCATTGCCAAGCACGCAGAACGACAGAGTCGTCTGCTGGCGTGGCAATAAAAGTGATGCGCAGTGGCGAGTCAGGTCGGTCGACATGCGAATGTGCGTGAGCCTTGCAGCGGTTCCCTGGCAGTGTACACGTGGTGAACTACAGGCCGACAATTCGGCAATCGGAAGGAGTAGGCCTCCTTCATAGGTATTCCCTCTATCATCCTATACTACAACGCAACACAATGGTTCTACGCGCACCCACGAGCGGCGGCACATGTACCGTCGGCCACACGCTCCGAGTGTCCTGTTTCAATCCACGAGTACTGTACTTCCAAAAGAGCATGAATTCTTTTAACAAGTTATCTTTCAGGCCAACAAGGCTATTCAAAGCGCTATCATACAGATTACTCTTCTCTGTATGATAGGCCTCCATGTCTTGTGAGCTGCGTTACATAAGCACATTCATGGTATATTTATACATTGTAGTTGGAATAGGTTCCAAACAGTGTGATGAAACATGAGTCTGTGCTACCTCCCAAGAAAGCTGTCCATAATTCAGATTATCAAACTCTCAGGCATAACAATTATCCGAGAAAGCTTTGTTAAAAAGGACTAAGTCCTTGCATGTTGCGCGATGTTACTTAAAACAAGATTGCACTACAATTTAAAAAAATACCACAAATCAACTCATAAACGTGGAAGTTTGAAAACGAGCTGAAACAACAACCCCTGTAACTTCCTTAAACACAAATTTGCAAAAGTCTTGTGGCAGAATGTGCACATAGCAAAAGTGTGCTTACTTAAATTCATTATTTTTAGACTTGAATGTTCTTTGCTGTCCCTTTAAAAAGCACAAAAAATGAATGACACTTCTACTTGTAAAAAAAGAACTTAGTTAAAAAAATCTTTTGTTATCGCTAAAAAGTTTTAGGTAATAGCAATCATCACGACAATAAGCGAAACATGATTATGAGTAAGATTTCACTGCAGACAATTTCATGGCCGTCCAAACAAATTAAATGTTGATGAAGGAAACTTGAAAACACCAACAAATTTTATAAGAGGAAATGGCGCTGCAGCAAACTTTCTAACTTATGTGATATTTAGCACAATGTAACACAAAGACCATGAGAGAGGACGCCGCACGTGCCCTAACTTTATATAAAACGGTTTGTTACAACCTAGGCACTAAAAACACAGGGTAAGCATCGCGCCATAAACTTTTGTGCTTCCGTTGCAATAACTCAACTTGTTTAAAGTGTACCGGTCTCACCCTTGTGTTATATTGAGCTATATATTACCTGATGTTTAACAAACAATGCTGAGTATTTTTCCTTGTGCAACCCTTTATCAAGAACTCTTGCCTTGCTCAAGACAGCAGTGACAAGGACAGCTGTTCCCATTATCAAGACGCCTCCAATTGTCACAACGTTGCCTACGGCAACATTACATGTTCAAGGATAATAAACCAAATGATGCCTGTTCCACGTCCAAGGAATACTGCACTGAAGTGCAGGACATAGGCTTCCCACACCTAAGGTAAAAGACAGTGTATGCTATACCTCAATAGGTGCTATGTGTCCGCACTATCACTCTGTGGTAACAAAAAGAAATGCCTACCTTTTAATAAGGCTTGTTAGGGCTTGCAGGAAGACCACTCAAATTGTGCACTGCAACCCGTCCTCCGGGTCAGGACCATGAACAGCTGCCATCGCTGATACATACATAAAGGTTACCACAAGAGATTACTTTCACACACAACAAACGCTATATCACACACAGATAGCGAGTACCAAACATGTCTTAGCAAAGTGTATACTGATACATCAAAGGTAAATCTTTGAATAAAGAGATCATGGCACAATCAAAACAGGCAATTAACCACTTCTTGCTGACAATTGTCAGAGTGCCACTGAATGGTTCGCATTCACAAAACTACGTAATAACACTACGCAGAACATGCACATGTGTATGGGTGATCTAAATCATGAAACTAATATTTGCAAAGAGTGCATGGTTTATGAGCACATGGTGCGTGTAAGAGCGAGCCATACATATTGTATTACACCATAAATGTAAGCTATTACGAAAACAAACTGTCGGTACACTGAAACGAATTCTCTTGTAGTTTGACTTTCGTTCAGACAAGCTATCCGTAGGATTTCTTTTGTTACATGAGCTCTTCGCCAAAATATTTTTATTCTGAAACTTTCTCTCAACAACTGGAAACTTATGAATAAGATCTTTTTGCTTCTAATTTACTGCCTCACTTAAATAAATAAATAATAAATCCCTGAGTGCTACACATAGGTGTACATTCTCGTCACACAAGCGCGTTGGTAATATCAGACAACACTGATATTACCAACGTAAAAAAGAAAGCGCGAAAATACAACTTGAAGCAGTACACAATCCAGCAACAATTATACTACATGAGCACAGTGTAAGTTATTTGTGAAGGAGCAGCTAGAATGCTTCAAGGAGAAAACAATAATTTATATAGCTAACAAAAGTTCCCACAAATATTGAAATAAAGAGTGTATTGTATTAGCTTATTTTAATAAATTGAATTCAAGTATGCTTCTACTAACACTGGATATCAATATATCTTCAGTGCTTTGAGTGTACTTTTAGTTTCAGCACATGGTGTAGATTACTGAAATACGTATACTTCAAGTTAGCTCTCCTAAAATATTTGTGAGGCAGCTAGGGTGAAATTTTACCTACAGAGAAATTACATGGATTTCTGGCACAGGGATTTGGAGCGCAGCCACGAAAACATTCTTCGTGTGTGCTTTACAGGGCTGTGCGTTTTTTCTATCTACGTGCCCACTCAGGTGATTGTTTTGCGCGTAAAATCGCACAAACTATTGAGTTGGGAGAACCTGAACTGCTCTCGCGACAACCGTATTTTTAAAAGGAGACACTTTTACAGGGCGACAAAAGATCAAGGGATAATCTCGTGCAGTAAACAGCCAAGGAATAACAGCTGGGCAAGAGGCCTGCATGACCGACGGATAGATCGCGTAACGCAACACGAATCTTTAAAACATGCAATCAAAGCGCACAGCGACTGTTCCTTACGGCGATATAAAATGAGCCACCTTAAAACATACCTGCCTATCGGGTCTCTGGTTCGTCATCCTCGCTGTGCCAACAAGCCACCCGGGCCATCTCTTCCTGCATACCATTTGTCGTGCAATTAAGCAACCCAGTTAAGTAGTTCATCGACTTTTTCATCTTACCGAAGTTCTGGCGTTGGCTTTGCACTCTTCAGTCACCCGTCAAAAAACTCACGCTCTCGCATAACATCAGTCACTGCTTGTCACACCAGGAGTCATGAATTGTCTTCGGAAGTGCACTCGACATTGAATCACGCGAAAAACACGAGAATCACGCGAAACACGAGCGAACACAGAGGCACGCGTCTGATGTGGCTGTTTGGAGCGGCAACGTACGGCGAGTCATCGTCCGCCACTCGATCAAAGCAGAAGAACTTCCCGTCACGCAGAAACTATCCCGTAGACGAATTCCAAATGAGGATAAGTATACAATGCACGCGATATCTATCAGACACGGCAGTTATGTAACCACCGACTTGCTGCACATATCTTTGCGTGAAGCTGGTGGTGAGCCCGCAGTACAACGAGGCCTGTTGCAACTGCTGATTTATAGGCTTAACCAAAATAAGTGTCCAGGTGGCAGCACTTACAAGTTACTACACAAATATTTTACTATAACAATCAAGTGTAGTTAGAACTTTTCAAGTCATACAAAGCTTTCTAGTTAGTCTGCAAGATATGTAGTTATGCAATTTTATGTATTTTGTTTTGCATACCAAAAAAGGTTTCACCACTCATTTCAAAAGCGATGGTCATCTCTGAGTCTCTGTAACACAAAGCCAATAAGTACAGATCTCAAGGGCAATGCTTTTGCAGCAGCGGCTTTGTTGATATGTGGGGTTTAACGTCCCAAAACCACCATATGATTATGAGAGACGCCGTAGTGGAGGGCTCCGGAAATTTCGACCACCTGGGGTTCTTTAACGTGCACCCAAACCTGAGCACACGGGCCTAAGCAGCGGCTTTGTTCATGTGCAGAAAAGAATGAATGGCATGCATTCCTGCTCTGAGAAGAAAGGTATCTGACCGGGTGTTCGTTCTTTTATCTTTCTGCGCACTAGTGTAGCCAGGGGTGGCACACCAAGTCCGTTACCCCTTTCTGCCGTTCCCTCTCTATGCGTCTTTCGGACGGATTTTTTTTTGGCGTGGAATACATGGAGCAAAATGACTATTTGCCTGCTGCCCCCCTCTCCCCAAGATCAACGAGGGATTTCGTTCCTTACCCTCCCTTGTTTTTTTAACCTATGCCGCTGTCTCTACGACACAGTTAGCATTGTGAAAACAAAACAGTGGCCGGGTGAGAGGCATAAATGCTCATTAATACTTCTCTCTCCCTCTTCATCAAGCCTTCGCTCTCCGCCACCTACCAGTGGTGGGGAGGAGGGAGAGGGACGCACTTTTGGCAGCTGCCACTCCCAGCCGTATTTTTGTTGTAAGTGTGACTGATATTTAAATACGCTTCGAAATGCTCACTACAACGATACGACGAGCTTATCTCTTGAACTGAGTTCCGCCGCAATGGTCTAGTGGCTAAGGTACTCGGCTGCTAACCCGCAGGTCGCGGGATCGGATCCTTGCTGCAGCAGGTGCATTTTCGATGGAGGCGGAAATGTTGTAGGCACGTGTGTTCAGATTTGGTTAAAGAACCCCAGGTGGTCGAAATTTCCGGAGCCCTCTACTACGGCGTCTCTCATAATCATAACGTGGTTTTGGGACGTTAAACCTCACAAATCAATCAAGCATCGGTGTCCACTGATCGGCTAATGTAACCATCCCCCTCCATGCAAATGGCAAATTGGCACGTCTATGAAACGGTTTGGAGTACCGCTTCTGCGTAAGCGATCGACGCTATGCTTGTTAGTTTTAAATACATATTCAAAATTTATGCGCGCCAGGTGGTGGAAAGCACCCATGAATGCCCCAGTAAAGTTTGCCTCCACATCGCGCTTCTCGCACGAATATCTCAATAATAATAATAATAATAATAATAATAATAATAATAATAATAATAATAATAATAATAATAATAATAATAATAATAATAATAATAATAATAATAATAATAATAATAATAATAATAATAATAATAACAATAATAATAATAATAATAATAATATAAAAATAATAATAATAATTATTATTATTATTATAATGATTATATAATAAGCATAATATTAGTAGCTTTTTAGATGCACCTGCCCAACCTTATAATTGTTTCTGGGTGCGCTACATGAACAAGTAGAAAATCAAAACTAAGATGCCTCATTAAATGTAAAATTTGACTGTTGGCAGCGTCTCGCATACTGCAATGTAGGGAACGATAGATTCAAGCAAAAATAATCACCACGAGATGGCGTGTCATTATAGCATCACATGATAAAGTCACTACATCGAACCCAATCCCATCATAGCTTGTCCAAAGGCTGGCTGACTGATTTGCTACGCAAAATGGTGTCTTTTACCGTGGAGGCAATACATAACCACATTAGTTGCAGAAAGTGTTCGAAGTGCGGCAGGATGAACACATCGACTGATTGGAAAAAGAAAGAAATGGCTACCGCCTTCGAGTTGCCTTACGTGACTGCATAAGAGACCCTCAATTATTATTATTATTATTATTATTATTATTATTATTATTATTATTATTATTATTATTATTATAGCTCTTATGGTCTAGCTGATTTACAATTAAGCATGTGTACGAGGACATTCTCTTCATGTCAGTGTTATATTTACTGAAACATGATGGAAAAATCTATGAGAATACAAACTGTTTAGTGTTTTAGATTTCCGAAAGACAACATGTGCGTGAAAGTCAAGATCAGCAAGTAATTGAATTAGACTTTGGTGCACGTTAAGAAATCAGAGATTGTCAAAATTTCTGAAGCACTTCACTATGGCGTTCTTCATAATCATGTAGTGGTTGTGGGATCTACAATTCCCGCGATTATTACATTTAGTAGTAAGAAATTGTGTTTTTGTTGGCTATAAAAGAGAAACGCAACTTTTTTCATTGTTATGTGTTTTGACATTAGGACATGCACTGGAAAATCTGAGTATTTCATGATCAGAAATCCTGGTGCATGTTGTCATCTGAGTCTCCATTGAACACCGGATGCTAAGAGACATTAGGCCTTGCAAGTCTTATGTCAGTTTAATGACTCATTAGGTGTGCATTATCTGCACATTACACTTTCAAAATTCATTTTCATAAGGGTCTGGCTTCTCCTCTGTCGTAATGTCAAATGACGCGAAGAGTAGTGCGACCACCTGACGTAGCAAAACGGCGAGAATATAGCCAATCGCCTAAATAATACGCATAGTTATGAGGGAGGGCTTTTCAGTTGAAATAAGCATAGAAACAATAATAGCATTGAAGTGGCATGGCAGTGATAGCGAGAGCCCTGATATCTTTCTTGACTGGCATGTGCTTGTCATACTGCTGGTCATGAGGCGTCCATGATCAGTGACGCAAGGAGCACGTGAACAGGAGTTGTGTCGAGAGACAGGACAGCTTGCACCCTTCAGCTGGCAACATTTGACTTAATTCAGACGTAGCGAAATATTGCATGAGTGACACTAAAGAAACGTAAAAGCTGGTAAGCTTCGAACTTCGCAGGTCACACGCTAGTTTTGAGCTTTTCATGGAACATGAGTACTGTGCAGCGGCGAATTAAAGAACGTGTCGGCTATCTAGTGATAATGAGAAATTGTATGCTAATGCTCAGTCAACTTGACGTTGTTACTATGTTTACATTAGGTCATTTTGCCCATACAAATATGTTCGAGAAGTTTTTTTTCTTGAGCATTATTTTTTACTGGAGTGATTTGTGTCGTTCATTTCTCGCATATTGGACCTGGTTGTGCTTAGTATGTGACGATACACGTTTTGTGAAACAACTTGTGATGTTAACGTTATTCTTTACAATTCTATATATGTACACCACGCCTGCAGTAGCCCTGCATTGGGTTGCAGCATTTAGAAATAATACATAAGAATAGTATACAGTCACTCACACCTGTCGCGTTCCATCATTTTGGACATAACATGTGACCAAGAACTGCGGTATTCGACGAGTCATTTGTATACTATCGTAAAGTCACACCGTGGATTAGACCAAAATTCGCAAATCAAGTTCCACAAATTTTCACAATGTGCTAAGCATGCCATTCACTGACACATTTCTCTCATATAAGCGGCTGCCCGGCGTAAGCAATACTAATAAATACGCAGTATTAAAACAGCGCACGCAAAGCTTCGCGTTCGCATAGCGTGTGCGTTGTGTGCCAACATCTCGCGGGCTCCTTTTAGATGACGCCCGCAAAGCTAAACTATCAAGCTTTTCGTACGGTATTCTTTGAGCGAGTTACATTTACAACTAGCGGTCGGCAAGGGTTGGGAATGACCTAGTTGGTTAACCACGGCGTGATTCACCACATCACGTGTATAACGAGCAAGGGAAATCTTATGGACCAGTCTAGCAAGAAAAGATATTTTGAACGCACGCACATAATATGCAGCCTATGTAAAGAAGAACTATACTTCACCTGTCGTGTGCAAGAGTAAGATGTTGTAGTAGCCGCCTTTGCTCTTTTATTGGTGCTGCCTGTGAGCACTGTTGAAGTGCCCAGAGGAGACGTCTTCATCGTCCTTGCGCATCAATCACCACACTAAGGTGACCACCACAACACGATCTTCGCGCTTATAACCTTTGAAATGAGAAGCATCTCTTAGCGAACGTGGTGACTTTGAGTGTATCTATCAATCGATCTATTTATCTAGCCACCTAAACATTTCGCTCTCCTAGCCATTTCGACATTGGTATTAATACCGAAATTTGTATGCAATAATATGACTGTATGACGAGCATAAGTAGTCATAACATGAAAGTCATGACATGTAAGTCAAGAATATCATAATTTACGAATTTATGGTCTTGCTGCTATTACAGTGGCTTCGTTCACAAGAGGTGTTGCGAAACTGGTATGGTATGAAATGTATGACTGCATGGCGAACACGAGCGACCGACCCTAACATGAAATGAATCTCATGACATCCGTGTCATGTAACAACATGACTACAAGCAACACTCATTATGCGCTCGTGGCCGGTATGCTAGCTTCACAAATACCAATTTTGGTAGTACTGACGTGAATGGTCTTTTACAACTTCAAGTGCACTATTACCTATCGCAAAGCGCTGCTCCTTTCCTAGGTTGTTGTACATTACTTTCGTTTTCTGCAGATTAATTTTAAGACCCACCATTCTGCTCTCCTTGTCTAACTGATCATGAGTTGCAATTTGTCCCCTGAATTACTCAGCAATGCAATGTCATCGGCGAAGCGCAGGTTACTGAGGTACTCTCCATTAACTCTTATCCCTAAATGTTCCCATTCTAAGCTTCTGAAAACGTCCTGTAAGCACGCAGTGAATAGCATTGGGGAGGTTGTGTCCCCCTGCCTTACACCCTTCTTTATTGGTATTCTGTTGCTTTTTTATGAAGCACCATGGTAGCAGTTGATCCCCTGTAGATTTCTTCCAGAATGTTTATATATATTTCATCTACGCCCTGATTCCGCAGTGTCTGCATGACGGCTGATATTTCTACTGAATCAAACGCATTCTCGTAATCTATGAAGGCTATGTATAGTGGTTGGTTATACTCTGAGCATTTCTCTATTACCTGATTGATAGTATGAATGTGGTCAATTGTTGAGTAGCCTGTTCTAAATCCTGCTTGTTCCTTTGGTTGATTGAATTCCAATGTTTTCTTTACTCTGCTAGCAGTTACCTTTGTAAATAGCTTGTATATTACAGAGAGCAAGGTGATCGGCCTGTAATTCTTCAAGTCCTTGTCATCTCCTTTCTTATGTATTAGGATGATGTTAGCATTCTTCCAAGACTCTGGTACTTTTCCCGTCAGGAGACACCTTGTAAATAGAGTGGCTAGTTTTTCTAACACAATCTGTCCTCCATCTTTCAGCAGATCTGATGTTACTTAATCCTCACCAGCAGCTTTGCCTCTGTGCATGCTCTCCAAAACTTTTCTGACTTCTTCTATCATTACCGGTGGGGTGTCGTCTGGGTTACTGCTAGTTCTTATAGTATTAAGGTCGTGGTTGTCTCGGCTACTGTACAGATCTCTGTAAAACTCCTCCGCTATTTTAACTATCCTATTCATATTGGTAGTTAATTTGCCTTCTTTGTCCCTTAGTGCATACATCCGCCTTTTGCCTATCCCAAGTTTCCTCTTCACTGCTTTGACGCTTCCTCCGTTTTTCAGAGCGTGCTCAATTCTCTCCATGTTATACCTTCTTACATCGCATAAATACGTCTATTAATCAGCTTCGAAAGCTCTGCCAGTTCTATTTCGTCTGTTGTACTTGACACTTTCATGATTTGACGCTTCTTAATTAGGTTCTTCGTTTCCTGGGAAAGCTTGCCGGTGTCCTGTCTAGCTACCCTGCCTCCAACTTCCACTGCACACTCCGTAATAATACTCGTCAGATTATCATTGTATCTACGCTAAGGTTGGTTTCCTCAATGAGAGCCGAGTACCTGTTCTGCAGCGACACTCTGAATTCCTGTACTTTTCCTCTCAGTGCTAGCTCATTGATTTGCTTCTTGCGTATCAGTTTCTGTCGTTCCTTCTTCAAGTCTAGGCGGATTTGAGCCCGTACCATTCTATGGTCACTGCATCTTACCTTGCCAACCACTTCCACATCCTGCACGACTCCTGGGTGTGCAGTCATTATAAAGTCTATTTCGTTCTTATTTACGCCATTAGGGCTCCTCCATGTCCACTTGCGGTTTTCTCGTTTTCGGTAGAAGGTATTCAAAATACGCAGATTATTGCGTTCTGCGAATTCTACTAGTAGCTCTCCTCTGGCGTTTCTAGTGCCGATGCCTAATCTCCTACTGCCTGGTCTCCAGCCTGCTTCTTCCCTACCTTTGCATTAAAGTCGCCCATTACTATAGTATACTGTGTTTTCACCTTACTCATTGCCGATTCCACGTCTTCATAGAAGCTTTCAACTTAAGCGTCATCATGGCTGGATGTAGGCGCGTAAGCCTGTACTACCTTCATTTTGTATCTTTTATTCAGATTAATTACAATGCCTACCACCCTTTCTATAATGCTATAGTAATCCTCTATGTTGCCAGATATGTTTCTGTGAATTAGGAACCCTACTCCCAGTTCTCTTCTGTCTGCCAAGCCCCGATAGCAAATGACGTGCCCATTCTGTAGCACAGTATAGGCCTCATCTGTCCTCCTAACCTCACTCAGCCCTATTATATCCCATTTAATGCCTTCTAGCTCCTCGAATAATACAGCTAGACTGCCCTCACTAGATAACGTTCTAACGTTAAACGTTGCTAAGTTCAAGTTCCAATGGTGGCCTGTCCGTATCCAGAGATTCCTAGCACCCTCTGCGGCTTTGCAGATCTGACCGCCACCGTGGTCAGTTGCTCCGCAGCTGTTGGAGACTGAGGGCCGTGAGTTAATTGACGAATGCCTACGGGAGGGAGTGGCCAGATACTGCACCAGGGTGGCCAATCCTTCTCTGGTGAGATCATCGGTGCGTACCGGCTTTAAGCCGGTACGATCAGACAGTAGTGGGACAGTAGTGGGCTCTGCGGTTATTACTATGTCTACTTAGGGCAGGTAATAACCGCAGAGCCTAACCACGAGATTGAAGTAACTAGAAGAATAAGAATGGGGTGGAGCACATTCGGCAGGCACTCTCAAATTATGACAAGTAGATTGCCACTGTCCCTCAAGAGGAAGGTATATAACAGCTGTATCTTGCCGGTACTTAGCTACGGAGCAGAAACTTGGAGACTCACAAAGAAAGTTCAACTTAAATTGAGGACGACGCAGCGAGCAATGGAAAAAAAATGGTAGGTGTAACCTTAAGAGACAAGAAGAGAGCAGAGTGGATTAGGGGACAAACGGGAGTTAAGGATATCATAGCTGCAATAAAGAAGAGGAAATGGACATGGGCCGGGCATGTAGCACGTAGACAGGATAACCGCTGGTCATTAAGGGTCACCAACTGGATTCCCAGAGAAGGGAAGCGGGGTAGGGGGAGACAGAAGGTTAGGTGGGCAGATGAGATTAAGATGTTTGCGGGTATAAATTGGCAACAGCAAGCACAGGACCGGGTTAACTGGCGGAACATGGGAGAGGCCTTTGTCCTGCAGTGGACGTAGACAGGCTGATGATGATGATGATAATGATGATGATGATGACTTGAATGGATGACGAAGGTATTTGACTCGTGCAAAAACAATATTCATGAGGTGCGTACTGTGTAAAAAGCTTAACTACACTCCCCGGTCATAATGCGCTTGCGGCTGTTTCCCTAGCTTCACCTACAACAAGTTTGGTGTTACGGGACGTGAATGGGTGACGAAGGTACGTGACTGGTGCAAATATAAAATTATCAGGTGCGTGTCATGTAACAACAAGACCGCACGCCACGCTCATGATAGGTTTGCGGCCGTTTCCTTGCTTCACGTAATTGATTGATTTGTGGGGTTTAACGTCCCAAAACTACCAGCTTCACGTATACCGTGCTTGGTATTACGGGACGTGAATGGATGAAGAAAGTATGTGACTGGTGCAAACACGATAATCATGAGATGTGTGTCATGCAACAACATGATCACATGCTAAGCTCATGATGCACTCGTGGCCGTTTCGTTAGCTTCACATGTAACAATTGTGGTATTACGTCACGCGAACGGACGACATAAGTAAAGGACACGGACAAACATTATAATCATGTCATGTGTGTCATTTAGCAATATGACTACATACCACAGTTATGATGCGCTCGTGGCCGTTTCGCTAGCTTCACATATGCCCAATGTTGTATTTCGTCAGTTAAATGGATCACAAAGGTATGTGGCTTGTGCAAACTTGATATTCATGAGATGAGTGTCACGTGAGAGCATGTCTACATGCCACTGTCAAGGTGCCAATACACTTTGACTCGACCCGAAGCGCGTGCGAACCGACATTCGTTTCGTCGCATCATGCCGGTGATGCCACGCTAGGCACTAATCAGCGTGCCATATACACTGTAAAACCATTTTGGTGGGAGGGAAATGCTTGCCCTCTAGCGTCTACCTTACTAGGATGAATTTTCGCTCAGTACCTCCGGAGCAACGTGTTCACTCCTGCTGGTCTGAGCAATAGCGGGGCACATTCGTAGCACTTTTCACATAGTTCACTCAGGCCAGCTGGATTGATTGCGTGGTGCCGCCGGAGCATTTTTCAGTGACCTTTCGCTGGAGCTGCCTGGTTTGATTACATAGCACCCCCGGAGTATCTTTCGCGGGTTTTTCACTCCGGCTATCCGGAGCTCCTAAGAGGTGCCTCCGTAGTATTCTACTAATATCTTTACTTCATCAGGACCGAATTTCAGTGAATAGCATAATTATTTTGTAAGTGTTTGCTCCTCCTTTTATTTATTTTATACTTATCGTGTCACACGTAAGTTATACGAAGAAATACTCATATCTGATGCAAGCACTGCAAGGTTACTGTGTAGCTCTGTAGAGCTCTAGCAGACGAAATTCAAGACCGCACTTGAGTTGATATTGTTTGATGTATTTAGAATAAGCTGCTGTTTTCTATAGAAGACCCAGCATTCAGAAGAACAAAAAAAAACAAATATACAAAAAGCTGCCAAAACAAAATACACGAAAAACGGTTACATGAAGTCCACAGCACTCAAGTTTTAAGTGCAGCGCTTTGAAATGAAGGCCAGATTGCTGCAAAACGATGCACGACAAACGAAAAAAGCGTGACCACTTGGAACGAGCTGTTTACCATTCCCGAAGGTTCATTCGTCAGCTTCATTAACGATGCAAATGTTCCACCTATTCCTTCCTGCATAACTTAGAAAAAACAATTATAAATGAGAACAACAAATTATGCGAGAGGCATCAAAACTGAGGACACTAAGTCCACGAATGCTCAGTAAAGCCTGTACAGTCTTCGAGTACACGAGCACAACTAGCTTCCTAAAGTGGCCAAACAAACACACAAACAAGACAGAACTAGCGTTCCATATTTTGAAGTAGATCCCATATACTCCGGTGTCAGACAACGGCCACGTGGCACGAACACATTCCCTGACGTGAAAAATGCTCCGAAGCACAAAATAAAGAAAGGTTCACTACAGTGCAACAAACTAAATTAGCAATAAAAATACAAACATCACGCCACGTATGTTCACTCTATTTTCATCATATACGGACAGAAATAGGAGGAAGGGGGGTTGGAGTTCATTGATTTGATTGATATGTGGGGTTTAACGTCCCAAAATTTCCATATCAATATAAGAGACGCCGTAGTGGAGGGCTCTGGAAATTTCGACTACCTGGCGTTCTTTAACGTGCAGCCAAATCTGAGCATATGGGCCTACAACATTTCCGCCTCCATCGAAAATGCAGCCGTCGAAGCCGGGATAAGAACCCGCGACCCGCGGGTCAGCAGCCGATTACCTTAGCCAATAGACTACCGCAGCGAGGCGGGGGGGGGGATGGAGTTGACCAGTATATTCAACTTACAGATCCGTGTAAACGTCTGGAGGTCATAAAAAGTTATGCATGCAGAGGCGTCGGTACGGGTCCTCTAGGATTCGAGAAGTTCTCTTCTTTCGGGTCATGTTCCCAGGCCAACGTTGTTGCTTCTGGTATTCAAGTCCTGTTCGTAAGAGAGAGATCGAAAGAAGTGTTTTCTTTTCAGAGAAAAGGTGGACACCACAGCGAACATTTTGAGTTTTACCTGTTTTGTGAGGAAAACTTAACTCCCGTCTTTCCCCCCCCCCCACCCAAATAAAATCATTCATGACCATACCAGTGGGACTTGAAAGAGAAAAAAATGCTGCAGCTTGGTAGGTATGGTTCCCACTTTTACTTTCATAACCATACCTCTTTATTATGCGTTAAGCAGTGTGGTCAAATGAGTTGCAGAAAAAAGCACTAAGCCCCACCCTGCTCTTCTACAGAAACATGAGGCGTCCTACAGCCGTTGTGGACGATGTCGTGCGCAAAAATGCGCACACACTGCGCCTTCTGTGTTCTCGTCCTTCTTGTTATTTTCTTTGCGCAAAACTCTGCCCACAATGGAATACCAACTCACCGAACGCTCGGTTCTTCTAAGCTCTACTACGCGTTTTGCCAAGTGACCTGGCCCTTCCTTCTTTACTCACTACTCGCCACCGGTCTCAGCAGCTTATTTCCTCAGTCTTTTTCTTTTCCGGAAAGTACAACGACAACTGAATGGCTTAGTAATGTCACGAGCAAAACATGACTTACAGCCAGGAGTTGTTGTTCTTTCCCTGTGCAAATGGCTCGTACCCGAAGGAGGGGATCGGCCAATTATAAGGCGAATTTGCCCTATACTTTCAGCATTGTGTCATTCCTACAATAATTTTGTAATTTTATTTCGATTTGAAATGCCGATATCAAGTTTGCAGAAAAAATTAAAAAAATACTGAGATCGTAATTTAGCAAGAAAATCGTTTAGTTGCAATGATATATTTCTGAACGGCGAATAAAACATCCCTGCGGCTGAAACCCAGTGTAGAGGCTCCAAATGAAAGAAGATCAGGTTGTGATAATTGCAAGCCCAGTCTTTAAAGAGGTGGGGCTAGTATGCTTTGTCTGAATAAATCAAAAAGGCGACAGTGTAATAAAAAATGACTGATCATTTCCTCTTGATTACAGTAAATGCACATAAGGAAATTCAATATAGCGGATCCATGCAAATAAAAATTGCGGGAGGTAACGCGGCAACGAAATTTCATGATGACAACTTCCATCATTCTTGAATCAGACAGTTCACTGCGCCAGAGAAATAACAAGTGGTTCTACTCCGGAGAAGCCGTCAGTGAAGGGTGTGATATATTTTGCCTGATTTTAAGTGTGCGAAAGCGCGCCAACGTAATGTATACTGTCTTAGGGAAAATAGGAATGATGGGTATCAGAAGCGATGCCTTTGCAAGAGAATCAGCTATTTTGTTTAACAACAAACGTTTGTGCCCTGGTGCCCAGATTAAGTGAACACTTCGGAGATGACAGGGAACCAATGATTTAAAAAGCCAGGAGTTAACCCGAACCAGAGAAACGAAAATGTTGTTTTCTTCTTCGCAGCCCAAAACAAATATGAGCCACAGCGGCTCGTTCAGAAATGGTGGAATTACCTCCTCTCCCAAGAAGCATCATCTCGATGCTGTACACGAAGGCGAAAAAAATAGAAAATGAGACAAAAATTACCATTCAAGGAAAATGAATGGCGTAAGGCGGAATAACGTAGTTGGTTCTGGAGTCAAGAGTCGACTGAGAAATAAGCAAAATAGGAAAGACTGCAAGAAAAAGACAAAACAAAAAGAAAGACGTGAAGTCACCAATAGAGTCAGTCACTCACTGGCGATCGAAAGCCCGAAAAATATGGTTTGAGCCGTGAAACGTGAATGGCTTCAGTTTGTGGGGTGAAACGAAAACGTATTGAAGGGCCTTCTGGGAAAACCTCGTAAGTGACGTCGCTGAGACGTCGTACGACCTTGTAAGGGCCGAAGTAGCGGCGAAGATGCTTTTCTGAATGGCGACGCTGTCGGTTAGGGGTCTTCATCACCCAGACTTCATCATTAGGCTTGAAGATAAGTTCACGGTGGCGAAGATGGTAGCGGCGCGCGTCTGCCGTTTGGTGATGTTGAATACGGTGACGAGCAAGTAGACGTGCCTCTTCTGCCCTCTGCGCGAATTTGGCGGCATCCGTTTGGTATATTCCTAAGTTTTTGGGCAGGAGCATGACGTCGAGCACCATCGTGACCTCGCGACCGTGGACTAGGCGAAAAGGTGTGAAACTGGTACTTACTTGAACAGCAGTGTTATACACAAAAGTTCCGTACGGAAGTTTGGCGTCCCAGTTCTTGTGATCAATGTCCACATACATTGACAGCATGTCTGCAATTGCCTTATTGAGTCGTTCAGCCAGCCCGTTTGCTTGCGGGTGGTAAGCCGTTGTTTTAAGATGTTCGGTGTCACTTATTCGCAAGACTTTCTGCAGCATCTCTGCGGTGAAAGCTGTCCCACGATCAGTTATGACGACAGCTGGCGCACCGTGACGTAAGACGATGCTGCTAACAAAAAATGGGGGACGTCTGCTGAGGTGGCTGTAAGAAGTACCTTTGCTTCACAGTAGCATGTTAAGCAGTCGGTAGCTACCATAATCCACCAGTTTACTGAAGAAGACGTGGGGAAGTAGTCCAGCAAGTCCATGCCAATATGATGAAAGGGCGCCTTTGGTGGGCGTATTGGTTGCAGTAGTCCCGCTGGTCGTAAAGGTGGAATCTTGCGTCGTTGACAGTCGCAACATGTGCGAACGTAGTGCTCCACAGTCTTTGAGAGACGTGGCCTGTAGTAGGTGCGTTAAATTTATTGCAACGTGCGCGTATAGTTGAGGTGTCCGGACAATGGCTCGTCATGACACGCACGTAAAATGTCACTACAATGCGTAGTTGGCGCAACAAGTAGATACTTATCTTGTGTAGGATTGAAGTTCTTTTCATAAATCACTCCATCATGGTAACAAAAGGAGGATAGTGAGCGTGCAAAGCTTCGAGGAGGGTGGGAATTGCGTCCTTCCAGCTAGTCGATGAGCGGGATGAGCTCCAAATCATGACGCTGTTGTTCAGACAAGTGTGTTGCTTATACGGCGGAAAGAAAAGTGTCGTTGTCTTAAAGGTCAGTGTTCGCATTTCTACCGGCGCACGTGAGACACAGTCGGCGTCGGTGTGTTTCCGTTCAGATTTATGGACGATGGTGACATCAAAATCTTGTAGCCAAAGCTCCATCATGCTAGACGACCTGAGGGATCTTTTAGATTTGCCAGCCAACGAAGAGAATGGTGGTGGCGAACTTCCCTGATTGGGCGGCCTTACAAGTATCGGCGGAACTTTGTTATTGTCTAGACAACAGCGAGGCATTCTTTTACGGTTGCGGAATAGTTTTTCTCCACTGGTGATAACGTTCTGCTCGCATAAGCAATCACGTGCTCTACGCCATTACGCAACTGAACTAACACCGCTCCTAGTCCAGCGCTGCTGGGGTCAGTGTGTAATTCCGCGTCGACGCTTTTGTCAAAATGGTCCAGTACAAGCGGAGCCTGGAGGTGGTTTCAGAGAGTGTCGAACGCATGGCACTGATCGGGACCCCAAGCAAATGAGACACCGTCTTTTGTAAGCTTGTTGAGAGGTTCAGCAACCTTCGAAAAGTTTTTGACAAAGCACCTGTAATACGCACAGAGCCCCAGAAATCGGCATAGGTCGCGCTTATTTGTGGGCACGAGAAAGGCGACAAAAGCGCGGGTTTTCTCCGGATCTGGGGGGATGCCGGCATGGCTCACAACGTGACCAAGGAACTTCAGTTCTTCATATTCAAAATGACATTTCTCGGATTTGAGAGAATGCCCTGCTGTTCTGATTGCCTGAAGTATTGCAAGAAAGCGTTGGACGTGTTGTTCAAACGTGTCTGCAAAGACCACGACACCATCAAGGTAAACAAGACATGATTGCCATTTGAGCCCTGTAAAAACCGTATCCATCATTCTTTGGAAAGTAGCTGGCGATGAGCATATACCGAAAGGCAACACTTTGAACTCGTACAGGCCGTCGGAAGTAATAAACGCCGTCTTTTCGCGGTCGCGCTCATCCACTGCAATTTGTCAGGAGCCGCTACGTAAATCCATGGAAGAAAAATATTTAGCGTTGCGTATACGGTCCAACGAGTCATCTATCAGAGGTAGAGGATAAACGTCCTTTTTGGTGACCTTGTTCAGTTTACGGTAATCAACGCAAAAACGCAACGTACCGTCCTTCTTCTTTACTAGCACAACTGACGAAGCCCAGGGAATGGTTGATGGCTGGATGACGTAGTCCTGAAGCATCTGCTGTACTTGGTCACGTATAGCGTCTTGCTCTTTTTGCGACACCCTATAGGCGTGTTGTCGGACGGGTCTCTCGGTGGGTTCCGTGATGATACGGCGCTGAGCAAGTGGTGTCTGTCTAACCTTTGACGTAGTGGCAAAGCAGTGTTGAAACGAGCCGAGTAAACGCAAAAGGCTTTCTCGTTGAGCCGAAGGTAGTCTCTCGTTTATGTCGACAGTGCTCGCGAAGGCCTCGTCAGGGTGGCCATTCGATGAAAATAAAGCTAACGTGGGCGAACCCTCGGCATCGGCAAGTTCTTCACAATGTGCAATGACAGTGTGTCTCGTCAGGTGGCGATATTCGTCGCTGAAGTTCGTGAGCAGCAGGTGAACATGCCTATTGCAAGGCTGAATGATTCCTCGGGGAGCACAGATTTGTCGTGAAATAAGGAGAGACAAATCGGCCTCTGCAATTACCGCGTCAGACATGTCCTGTCCCAATTTTACTTCGACAAAGAGGCTGCTTCGAGGTGGGAGAGTCAGAGAATCGTCGGTAACATGACGCGCTCTTTTCCGGAATTGTGTACTGTAAGTTTCAGCGCAAAAAGGATTCTCGAACGACACAAGTAATTCACGGAGGTCAATGAAGGCACCGTATTCACGAAGCAAGTCCATTCCTAGATTGAGTGGCCGAGAGCACACGCGCAATTCGAGAAAACAGCCCGCAAATGTCCACGTACGTGTTCGAATGCGCGCCGTGCACATACCAGTAGGCATTACCTGATGGCCCCCTGCCGTGCGCAACTGGGGTCCTTGCCATGGTGTGGTAACCTTCCTCAATTCAGATGCCAGTGTGGCGCTCATTCCGGAATAGTCGGCACCGGTCTCGACGAGGGCGTTGACAGCATGATTGTCGACGAAGACGGCGATTTCGGCGGAAACGATCTTTCTGCTGTCGGAAAACACTGCGAAACCGAAATGGTCCTCGTCCGGTCGCGTCATCAAAGGAGGGTCTTTAACAGTTCGCCGGGCCGCGACTTCACCCCCAGAAGTCACCGTTTATAGTTCCTGGACCGGCTCCTGAAAGAAGCGGAAACCGTTGAGGGCAAACTGGGTGACGTAAACCGGTGACGCTACGGTGATCTCGACTGATGGTGCTGAACAACCGAAGGTGTTCGCTGGCCCGTGAGATAGGCTTCCGTGAGATAGGTTAGTTACTATTATTGACAGTTCCGGTATACGTAACCCGCTTCGCCGCAGTAATAGCAGAGCGGACGGTTATCCGAGGTGCGCCGCGTGCTTGCCTTCCTACCACTTTGTCTTGAGGCAGACGGCAGATAGGTGGGTGTGCTCGGAAACCTTGCGTCGAGAGGTGGGCCCGAAGCAGTGTCGGGGAATGGCTGCATAGCCTGGCACCTTGGCCGCATAGCAGGGTCTGTAGCCGGTAGTGCAGAGGATCGCAATGTCGCGACGTATGTCAGGACTGGGGCCTCGGGAATCGGTGGTGTGATTGCTGCCAGGGGTGAGACGCCTGCCGGTCTTCTTGTCTGATTACATCCGCGAGGGCTTACACAGGTGGATGGGATCCCACTGCTTGAAGCTGTCGCAATTCGTTCCGAACGATACTCGAATGAAGTCTGCGAGGGCCTGTCTCTCGCTGTCAGAGCCGATAGAGCATGCGGTGGCCGGGATCTGGCATCCGTATGGTGACGATCGCTGCTGCAGCGTACGTTTCATCGTGGTGCCTCACTGATGAAGTGGGCGACTGTCGTCGGTGGATTGCGCATGAGCCCAGCGAAAAGCTGTTCTTTTACTTCGCACATCAAATGCCGCACCTTTGTTTCCTCGGGCATGGCAGAATCCGCTCTCTTGAAGAGCCGAAGCATGTCCTCAGCAAACATTAATACTCGTTCGTTCGGACGCTGGTTTGTGCAAGATATGGCTTGTTTAGCCCTCTCCTTCCTCTCGGTGTTGCGATAGGCGTCACGGAGCTGTCGGCTAAACTCTTTCCAGGTGGCAAATGAGCCTCTCGTGGTTCTCGTACTACGTCATCGCAGAATCCTCTGAGTAGAAGTAAACTCGGCGCAGCTTGCGAACATCGTCTCATTCGTTGATACTGGCAACCCGATCAAAGTGGTAGAGCCAGTCATCAACATTCTCGAAGATGTCTCGATGGAACGGTTTTGGTGTCTGTGGCGCATGAAAAACATGCGCGAGAAGAGAACCATGGCCATCACTGGTTTGGACCGCCTGGCTTGTCATCGGAGTTGCCATATTTCTGGGTGTCGAAACCAAGGAACCAAATTCAGGAGGTAACCCACGCAGGTGGTGGTTGCTTCTTGCTCTGGGAGATGTAGCTGTCTCCAAGATGGCTGACACAGCCGAAGTACACGCACCAAGCGTCTCCACCAGTAATGTCACAAGCAAAACAAGACTTTCAGCCAGGAGTTCACCCAAACCAGAGCAACAAAATGTTCTCCCCTTCTTCGCAGCCCAAAACGAGTATGAGCCAGAGCGGCTCGTTCATCAATGGTGGCAATATTTCAGACATCACTTATACAATAAAAATTCACCAAAATGAGTACGTGTCTCCGTTCTAAATGTCTGCACCAAACAAAAGTTGCTGAAGATGACGTTTCAAACCCTGGTCTGTATAGTGACATAAAAGGCCTGAGACGGTGCTGTTGAGAAATGGCAACTTGGTAGCAATTTCACAAGCCTAAAAATAATATCAAGTGCGTGTAGTTTTCGTGCATCACGTAATGGGAAGAATACACCACGTTTCAGTCAACTTGAGACACTGGAAACGTGCGTCGCCATTGTTTTTGAATGACATCACAGGGTGACTGAAATTCAGTCTCTTAGTGATTTTGTACAATATAAATGAAACATCTGCGTATTCATACAAAAAAGTAAATTGTAATGATATGTACACATTTTTATAGCTTTCTTGTGGCTCTCAACAATTCGACCTTCGCTTGTCCTGGTGCTCTGAAGTATGAATTGTAGTTATTAGTATTCAACACTCCACATTCAATTATGTCAGTGCACTGAATTTGTGATTCGTCTAGTAATAAAAATTAAAAAAATTCCTGCGAAAACTTAAGCCACACAATAAAAGAATCACGTAGTTGTTTTTGTGCATTATATTAACTGGAAAACTTAAGCCAATATTTTCTTTTTCTTAGGTATACATCACATTTTCGGCATTTTTTTTCTTTCCTGTAGTCCCTGGAGAACCAGTACCCTCCACAAATTTTCTACCCAAGTGTTCTGTTTTAGCGGTCGATGATGACTGTCTACTTTTATCATACGGCCTACTGCGCAATGGTAAGTTTTGTTTCTGTTTGGCAATTCAAATTTCTGTTAGTGCTTAGAACGTTATGTAATTTTGTACCTATGGTAGGCATATTATAGGGTACACCAAGAATCTGATTATGTTCATGTTTTCATAATGTAAAAATTGTATGCGAACGCACACGTGTTTACCAAATACTGTATGCAACCGTGGTACCGGTATACAATTCAGAGATGCACTCAAACACGTGTCTGATATATTTCCATATTGTCGCCGTTAGAAGCACCTGTTTAGCGCTAAATCCTGTACAGTAGTTTATGAAAGCAACACCTCCCACTATACAGTGGTTGCAGCAACGTCTCTCAGTGTGTATTTGAAATATTTCACACACAATAAAGAAACTTTCGTAAAATGGTACTTGTTAAGGCCACATATCAAGAATTATGGTTTACATTGTTGGTTTTGCCTTGGCCATTGAGCGGCCTGCGCTGTAAGCATACTCGCTGCTTTTGATCAAGAAGGAACGATAATGTGGAGAAACTGCACAAAAGGCACGTAGAATAAAGGATTATAATATTTGTACGTCATACCGACCCCTAAAATGCAAGCTTTCGTTTGAGAGTACCTAAACACAGTCAGTGTTTCTGACACAACCGTCATTGATTTCGTTTAATGATGACGGAACTCTTTTTGGAAGCATTCATATACCAAACTGCGTTCACTACATCGTACCGCAGTGATCAGGGCGTTGCCTAGCCATGGGCGTTAGTACTCGTATCGATGGGCACAAAAGAGGGGAGAAGGAGAGAATGCATCCATCGGTGTAAGGGCAGGAAAAGAGTCCGCAAACTGAAGCGTGCCCAGCAGATTGTGTGAGGTATCTTTCATTTGTAAAGGAGTGAACTTTGCGCACGTTACCCAAATAGTCTAATATTACTGAAGTCGCATTCTCTCTGGAAAAGGCAGCCTTTCAGGGAAGATCGGTCGCATGAATGCCTAAGGCATTGTCTGGAAACTGCGCAAGGCCACGCAAATTATACATAGCCATTTAGGACTTGTTTGATGCGATATAGCAACGTGGGTTGTCAGTACCTGTTTATTGTTTGAATCCATACAAAGCGTAGTGTGCATCCAGAGTTTGGTTGAATTCGCTATACAGTCTAAATTTTATGAATATTATGTAAATAAGCTATGTGTCCAATTACCTATGATAAATTCAAAACATTGTATGTACTTTGGTTTGAGAGCCACTATGCATAGTGTTTCAGTGTGACGTATTATAAATCTAGCCAAACACTGTCTGAAGCGCATGTGAGACAGAAACCTTTGTGAAGATTGCAAACGTTTAGTGTTCACTGTCTTCTTGATTGATCAAGAAAACAAAATATGGATTTTAAATAATTTATGAAGTTGGGTTCTTCGAATGTGCTTTGAAGCATGTGCCGAGAAGCAGGCTTATTGGACAAAAAGGCAGACATCGCATTAATAATGTACTATAACTGAGACAGTCTTAGCTTGTACATCTATCAGCCGCCTTTGGAAAGTTCACTTCAGCTTTGCATTACGTTAAATAACACCAGCCAGCCTCGTTTTTTACGTCAACTTTCATGACATTTAGTCGGTGATCAGAGCTAACCTTATGTTTTTTCTCCAGCCTTTTGAATTCTCGGTGATGCAATAAATGTTTTTTAACTAATCGAGCCGGGTAAGAAGCCCAATTACCCATTATACTCTAAGAAGAGTATATTTGCTAGTAGGCCACACGCGTTTTGTCGCTGCAAACTAAACGTCTACGGGCCTAGAACTAGGAAATGAGTGTGAACCACGTGGTGCTTTTTAAATAGAGAGGCAGCCTAATGAGGCCACATTTATTCATTTTATATTACCAATGCAAGAGTGGCATGATGACACATAGAGGATGTAGAGGATAGCTCAGGAATGAATATTTTGTACCGCATGAAATTTCTCCTTCGGTAAGGCAAAAAAATTACAGCGCATCCACGGGGTGAATGATGATCAGAGGGCGAAGCTCCGCATGTATATCGGTAAACCGTACCCAGCCGATTGTCAAAGGCGTGAAAAATACTGTTTAAGGTTACGCCATATGCATGAAGTGAACGTTGATGAAGGAGCTTGCTCCGTGTGTCCTTTCGTTTGTGTATTCGCCCGTTCGCCTGCCTGTCTCAGTTGTGTTAGCATGGAGAGAGGCGCCAAATTTAGCGTATTTTCAGTCATGCTAGTGACAATTCCTTTTTATTTGGAGCCCTAGCTACTTTTTTTGGACTTTCAAAGTTCAGGTAGAGTGTTTAAAACAGGCATCAGTTAGAACATTGAAATGAAACAGACAACAGTGAGCACATTGGGATGGACATAACAAACTTCAATAAATGATGTGAAAGTGTATTACATAAGCTGCTTCTGGCTCAGCAACTTTTAGCGTCCAAACTTACCGTTCCGAGCGATGTTCTGTTCCAGTCAGAGATGGGCAAACCGGCTCTGAACAGTTCAACGGCTCACGCGGTTCACTGCCAGCCGATGGGCTACAGCTGCTGACCAGTTGACATCGGAAAACCAGGAGGAAGCAGCGAAATCTAACTTCACTTGCCACTTTAGAAACACATTTACAAAAGTTTTACAATTAAACATATTTTATTCACATGCTTTATGAAGTGAAAAAGTGAAGATTCAGGAAAGCATTATCATCTGCATGATTGTTTACCAGCATTTTGCTAAAATTGGGACACCAATGAAATCAATTCTGTCAAGTGTTCGCCATGAACCGCACGAACAGTTAATTTTTGAGATGGCAGAAACGCTTCACCACGTAACAGAGAAATGGCACCAACACATCAAACCTCAGTGGTTGCAAAGTCACTGTGAAATTATCGGTGATAAACGGAATGATGAAGTTGCCCGTTCAGCCCGTAGACAAGACCGTGACCTGTTAATACCTCTCTCTAGGACCGACATTGCTAGAAAGCTTCACATGCTTGCACGAACCTTCAAGAAATCACATTGAAATGGGCCCCTTTTTTACGCGTGCAAGATTGTGGTTCCGTGATTGTACGTTAATTTTACGGCTTCCAGCAAGATTCTGATGAAGTTACTCTACTGCTCTGTGCAGGCTGAGGTTCGGCGCCGCGTTTATGCGTGCATACGCGTACCGCATAGGGATAGCTGACACCGCTGCGTGCGTACACTGCGAAGGTGAAGAGATGACTCCACACGTTCTGTGCGGCTGCCCCGAATCCAAAGTACAAAGACAATATATTTTAGTACACTCAATAAGCTAGATATTGAGGCACTATAACAGCGAAGAACATTACACCATCGACTAAACTCATAATCACAGCAGAAGGCCGTGGAAGCGCTACTCGGCTCCTTGCAGACTACTGGCCTGTGCGAACAACTCTGAATAAAATGATTTTGTGCATACATGCGTTTGGTTTGTTCTAACAATTTGTTTCTCTTTGAACACTCTATTCCCCAACCGCATTGCAAGGTAACATGCTGAATCCTAGCATCTCGTTAACCTCTCTGCGTTTTCTTTTTTTGTTTCTCTGTCTCTCTCTCTTGGCTAAGATTAGCGACTTTTTGGAAGCCCCTTAACGACTTTGCCAAAAAAAGTATTGACTATCTCCTCGAAGGGAACCGTGAAAAATTGCGAAGCAGCAGCGATGCGCACGGCGCTCACCTGGTTGAAACGGGTGACAGCGCAGGTGCTGGGAGAATGGCTGAATTCGGGAAGTTCAGGCGCGCTAGGCGGGTAACGGTAACCGTGCGTGACGCTCATCTTTAAAACCTTGCTTGACGTCAGTGACACCTTCCAAGTGGCGCAGACTGCGAAGTCAAATGGGTCTGCACCCAACTCACGTGTAATCACTTCGCTCACCACCTCCAGCTGCATCCGGTTGCGAAAGGAATCGACGTTTGACAGGTGGTTGTTGAAACGCAGAAGTTCGCACGCGTGGCAACCGAAGCTATGTCGGAGAAACTGTCGTCGGAAGCGAGCGTGAGCCCTGGAATCACTAGCGGAATTGCGGGCAGTTCTCGCCATGCGGCACGCCCGGACGCAATCTTTATGCTTCTTTATTCTTTATTCAAAAAAGACCTTACAGGCCCCAGAACAGGGCATTGGGTAAGGGGGGAGGAATCGGAATGGTACAGACAGGTAACGAACAGTTTACAGGCAGGATCAGTGCAAGAACAACGAAAAACTATATATATATATATATATATATATATATAAATGAAATCACATTTTAGGCTATACAGGGCGAGGTAAATTTGGCGAGGTAATCTGCCCATCTGTTAGGAAGAATCTCTGCGCGGAAACCTGGCATGAAAGAAAAGGAACATATTCGGCTGTTAAACGCCTTCGTAACCACAAGATTCACCTACACCTTACCGTACCTATGACTCCTTAAAGCTGAAAAAGAAAAAGTAGAGATACTTATTCGCACAGTCCAAAAGATTGCCTTAGGTCTTTCCCACACCACATAGAACACGCACCTCCTCAGCCTTGGAATTCACAATACAATATATTAACTTATCGAAGCTCACCAAACTGCACAAATTTAATGATTGCGTGGTAGTAAGACCAGAAGATGGATAATCTAACGAATTGGCATTCCCTCGTCACTAAGCGGACAAGACTTGAACTCGCTACCACCACTCATAAGGCAGCACTTCATTGTGCAGCCGTTGCCGAAGAACATGCTGGCCGGCATTCATGACGGTAGACGATCGGCCCGCGCCAGAAACCTTCACAGTACCTTCGGCACGAACGCTAAGCCACCTCACGTCGATGCGGCAAGATACCCAGCCCTCAAACAGGCCTATGCAATCAATGTCTCGTCTAAACGTACCCCAGTCGATAAAACGCCTACCACGATGTGTGCCGGCACCATACGCACATGGGACCCAACCGAGGCTGAAGAAGCTGCCATAGCACTCACCGCAATGGCCGGTTCTGAAACTATCATTAGTGACTCCAATTCTGCCATTATCCGATTTGCCCATGCCACTGTTGCCCCAAACATGGCGCGCATCCTCCGTCCTTTGCCCCAAGCGGTGCGCAACTCCTCAGGCGACACTGCTGCCAGCAGCACCGACAACGAAGATCCCTCTTTAATGCAACTCAATGGGGCCCCAGCGCACGCAGGTAACTCGGGTAACAAAGCTGACCACAGACAAGCTCCAGGACTTGCACGTGGAGTGGTAGGCCAGACGTCGGCCCACGATACCGAAGCAACTGAACCACGCATCACTTTTCTCCACATCACGCAGTATTACAAGCTATCAAGGCAAAGCAGACCACCCCCACTCCCGCAACTAAACAAAGTTCAACAAATCACTTGGCGGTGGCTTCAAGCCAAGTCATTCTTTTCCCCGTACATATACAGATACACATACTCTGCTTCAAGACACAGACCACAACCTTCGACCACATTATCTGGGGAGGCAGCAAAGACCTTTTATTATCAAACCTCCTAAGACAGTCACCTTTAAGTGAGGCCTGAGAGAGAATCTTCGTGGCCACAAGTCTGAACACCCAGCTCCAGGCCGTCAAATGCGCTGAAGAGGTGGTGACTAGGCAATGTCTGACAGCTTTCGCCACTTAGGAAAGCGTCAGCTGCCTTACTTAGGTTGTTTACTACTACTCTTGTGAATACCTACCTTACCAATTAGGTTGGCTTTACATATATACAGGGTGCCCGAGATAACTTAAGTCAGAGTTTGAAAATATCACAACACACGCAATTACGATGCGACAAAATGCATATTGCTGACCTTTGCCTGGAGGTAGCCTGTGTTTTTAGTGTTCTTAATGTTATTAGTGTTCTAAGTTTTGTGTTGTCAATTATTGTTTATTATATGTGCTTAATAACTAACTTTTAAAAGAACGAAAATGGATGAAAAATTTCGATGAGAAAGTTGTATATCAGTTTGGAAAACGCCTGATTAGACACCATTGAATTTTATATCTCTTAAGTATTAGTGTTTTTCTGTAATTACAAATGCCCGCAAAATCCAAAAATACTACATGACAAGCCCTCTGGCGTGCCAGTGCGCACATTTATTGAAATTCTCCCTAACGTTCCGCGTGCAAACCATAGCATTTGCCCGATTGTGGTGTCTCGACAGGGCTGCAACAACGGTGGTGACTTTGCTATGAACACGTTTTGTTATTGGCCACAAGAATGATTGCTGTTGGCCACAAAGCACCTTAAAGCAGCGGCAAACTAGCTATGTCAAGCATGAATTTTGTGAACAATTTCATATTCTTGTTTTTTTCTTTGTTTGTTTCCGTTTTGCGTTTTGTTCACTTATTTTTTTGTCTATTTCTACTTGGTTATTCTCTGCCTGTATTTCTCGCTTGCCAATAATTCAATTTCCTTGCATTTCTGTCTATTTCTGCACGTGTACTTTTATACGTATATAGTCTACTCTCACTCTTCCTCCTTTTTCTTCATAATAGTCTATAATCTCTCCCCCTCACACGTAATTCTCTATCTACCTCCTCGGTGTAGTATACCTTAGAAGTCTTGCTTTCATTCTGCTATAATTCCAGGATAGTTTGTGGTCACGATGAGCACTTGTGGTTAGTGCAAATGTAGCTTCAAATCTTGCCTCGTCAATGTTTTGAGCTAAATTGAAACTATAGACAGGAAGCCAATGGTGATATGGTCACGCACCTCCAAGCGAAACAGCCACGTACATTGGCCACATGGGCCCCTGTGTCGGCCAAGCCCACGGCATCTGTCGCGCGAAGAGCATAGACTGACCGAGTGTTTTTACTGCAGCTATGGCTTGAACGCGCGATCAATGCCATGGACACTTTCTTTATGACTGAAGCAGAGACAGTTGTAATACACTGCGCCAGGAGACTGGGCTAACTTAATGCTTTGAGGAATCAGGCAGTGGCTGGGCTTCGTACACTATGGCTTGCGTAATGTCTGATTGTGAACCATATACGCCACAGTGTAAAGGAGCATGTACCTTTTTTAACATTGTCGGTCTGAATACCTACGGGCTGATGAAGTGATGGATGGTTGTCAAGCTGCCTTTAAAATAGTCTTGAAGTCCTCAGCGAACCCTCAAAGAGTCCTCAAGAAGTTTTCAAGGAAGCTTTGAGTGACTGTCTCTGAACAGCACTTGTTGGACTTGCGTTAAAATGAGCTCCCCCAAAGGCACCTTAAGAAGCAGAACTTTTTTTTGTTTTTCCACGGGGGACTTCACTAACTCAATAACATAATCAGTGCAAAAAGCATTTCCGCACTGACGCAGAAGTATCACACAGTCCCCAAGGCGCCAACTTTCAAGCAAGTAATCAGCTGCAGTCTTTCTTGTGAGTCGTCCATTAGTACGGCAAGTTTCTACCTTACCTACCAACGATGGTGCTCGCCCTCCCAACGCAGAACTTTAGACCCCCTGGTACATTGCCTGCTCCTTCGAATGAAACGCATAACACAACACGGGGAGCAATGTTGCCGATACGAGGGGGTTCGTGGTGGCCAACTCCGGCGCCATGATAGTTCGAGCAGTCATGTGTTGGTTGTGGCGGAACGCAACCACGTGCTGCCTTCTATAGTGTCCTGGTGAGCGAGGCAGTAGGGCTACACACCTTTCGCGGAGGTTGATGCAAAATCGCTGCACAAAATTGCCCATACCCATCACGATACTTACGGCGTTCTCATCTTAGAGTAAACCGTGTGCCTTTAGGCACAACGGCGTCAAGCAGTTCAGTTCATTGTGAACGTTAGATAGATGTGTGGGTTTTAACGTCCCAAAACCACCATATCATTGAGATGCCGTAGAAAGGGCTCCGAAAATTTCGACCACCTGGGGTTCTTTAACGTGCACCCAAATCTCAGCACACAGGCCTACAACATTTCCGCCTCCATCGGAAATGCAGCCACTGCAGCCGGGACTCCATCATATGACCTGCGGGTCAGCAGCCGAGTACCTTAGCCACTAAACCACCATGGCGGGGTTGTGGTGAACATTAAGAGACCAAACAGTGAAATTACGTCACATGCTGCTAGTGCTTAGCGAGCTGTCAATTGATTATTGTTGATTGTTGTGTGGTGTTTAACGTCCCAAAACTACCATATGATTATTAGAGACATCATAGTGGAGGGCTTTAGAAATTTTTAGCACCTGCGGTTCTTTCAAGAGCATTCAAAGTTGAGAACACGAGCCTACAGCATTGTCGCCTCCACCGAAAATGCAGCTGCCGCAGCCAGGATTCAATCTCGCGACCTACGTGTCAGCAGCCGAGTACCTCAACCGCCAGACCACCACAGGGGGGTACTAAACGAGCTGTCCAAGAAGAGGCTCTACGCCATCGATCCTATATTACACACGCGTGCTCCCCTAAAGTGGAAGCATTTTCTTCAACCTATCACCCAAATGAAAACGCTCAAGCAGCTGAGCTCAAAATTCGCATAACACCTGCACTCAGAATCCGCCTTAGCCAGTATCACACCTATTGGTGAATTTGTTCAATATTATTTGTGGTATAGGTGTGTGCTACGAATTAGGCTGCCTTGGCAATGAAAACATTCGCGCTTCGTTTTATTCGTGCAAAACATACCAATATTTTGTCAAAAAGGGGAAAAAATTGTGAAGACTTATGAATGATTTTTTGTCAGAAAATATGTGCTCTATTGTTTCCTTTGTTTCATGTGATTTCTAATTGTTTTCAGGGAAGCATAAGTGCTTATTATGGGGATTATCCGGAGAAAACGTGAACCAGACTGCAAACTGCTACGAACGACTTGAGTCACTATGCTCTGAAAATACACAGGACATGACGGTAGCAGGCAGCCTGTGCGAAAGCAATGATGAATTGGAAAATGAAGAATATATGCCAGTAGCATGACCTTATCGATGAGCCTTCTAAGTAAACATTTCCTAAATACCCATACATGTGATCGTGAATATTTCGATAGAATAAAGTTGTATACTATCATAACATGTATACTATGTGTTATTTCGTGGCACGTATGAGGCTTTCCCTCATTGTACACAACGTTGCAAGTCCTCGTACACCAGCCCAAGATTTTTTTTCATTCTACTACTGTCACACTGCGCAAAATTTTGTAATGGTGAAATGAGCATTGAAATCAAGTTTCAAACTCGAGGAATGCATATTCATTCTTTTGCTTGGTATGCATTAGTATACTTGGGGAAGTGGGAGTCACGTTCGTTACGGAGAAGGTATTCTATTTTGAGTACAAATAACGTTAATGGATTTGTGGGATTTAACGCCCCAAAACTACGATATGGTTATGAGAGACGCCGTAGTGAATGCTCTGCGAATTTCAGCCACCTGGAGTTATTTAATGCGCACCCAATATTCAGCACACGGGCCTACAAAATTACCGCCTCAATCGTAAATGCAGCCGCCGCTGCTGAGATTCGATCCCGCAACGTCAGTGTCAGCAGCCGAGTACCTTAGCCACCAGACCACCGCTGCGGGGCTACAAATAACGTCCGAGGCTCATCGGTGTCTCCCCGGCAATGAGACATCGACGGTGTTTTGACGTGTTCAGCCAGCGTCAAGGCCACGCCTCAGTCGCCTATACTCTGTTTCAAAATATCCCTTCAGCACTGTCGAGGCTACAGTGCTCCTTAGCCAACAGGAAGGGCGATTATCCCCTCCACATGTATTCATCGGCGCCATGTCGTCTGCTCACCATCTTCACGGCGTCTTCTTGCTGACTTAGCACAGGTAATATGGCTGGTTTATTAACCTAAAACTACAAGGACCGTTGAAACAAGCAACGATGCTCTGATCTTGAAGCATTTGTTGCTATGCTGAACATCTGTAGGAACTCATGCCGACGTATACCATCAGTTTGTGGCTGTTGTTATCTGACGTTGTTCGTGGCTCTCGTATGAGTCTTTCTCTGTTGACACGTTCCTTCGCGCCTCTCACTGGGAAGCTTCTTTTCTTCCTTTTTTCCTATTTCTACTGTAGGAGGATCTAATGCGCATGAGACACTGCGTCAGGTTGCATGTCCGCTGCACATGCAGCGTCCTGGGTCTGGCAATGCAGCCCAAGCACTGCCTAAAAACTTTCTTCAAAATCAGTTTCAGTGTATTGTGTATTATAAGCCAAATAAATTATGCACTGGGGCCCCCAAGTTGCTAAACTTTGGTATTTTTAGGCTCCCAGGACAACATAATGAAGGCTGTTTTCTCCGAAATTGAAATTTCGCTGCTCCAAAAACTGCTCCCAGTTTATTTTCAGCCGTCTCACCCATGTTTGAGTAAAACGTTAGTCTACGGACAGAAAACTGAAGTGGTAATTCCTGCGGCCGTTCTTTCGTAAAGTCGACTACGCTTCCATTTTCTTTGAAGGGACACTAAGGAACAAAATAATTCTTTGCCTATTAGTACCTGTAATTTCAGAATTCGAAAAAACACCTCTCTTACCGCGACATGATGTTTAGCAACGGTGAAAACATGCAAGAAAAAATTGGCGCCGTATCTGCATTTAACCTGCAAATGTCGTCGAAAGACGATAGTCATGCGTGTGGAAAGTGTGAACAAGACACTTATTCGAAGTTCTGCGAAAGAATATCGGTGAATGGTATTCTGGAGGCGCTGCGTTAGAGTGCCTTGAGCGTGCAGCGGAAGCGAACGAGCGCATCAAGTCATGTCACACGTGAAACATCATCACCATCTGGCAGTTTTTTTTTAAAAACAAAGCGCGTGACTCTCAGACATTTGTGCGCTCTCATCTCAGAGGTGAGAAGGTGTAAGACGCAAGACGACGGGTAGGTGCCGCCACCATCTCCTCTTAGCAAAGCGGTGGAAACACTCGCCTTTCGTGCAAGCGTTGCATGGTCAGCCCAGCGTGATAAGCGCTACAGCCCTTAAAAATACTTATGTATGCCTTTTTAGTAAAATACGCACATGCAGAATATATACGCGTTGTTATGGTGCCCCAGACATGCGCAATAATCTTTTTTAATTGGAAATCACACAAGCATGAATGCTCAACCCTGAGCAACAATGATGGGCGCTGTGGATGAGGTCGGCCGTTTCAAGTACCCAATCCCGTTAAGAATGAACAAACAGACAAGTGTACAGACAGAGAGACAGACAGACAGAGAGACAAACAGGCCATAGTTTTTGCGTCGAAGGTCCCCAAGAAAGACTATCGTCTTTAAAATTCAGGTGGAAATTCCACTGAGATTGCCGAGCCAAACAAAGTGACATACGATTTATTCAAGGCGTCTACTGGGGTCCTACGTAGCTTCTACTCTATAAAAATGAAGTACATTGTCTTCGGTGGGTGCCCTAGACCTATCATACGAATGTTTGGAAAATTTCTTTTAGCGAATCTCGTGGAAATGCGAAAAAGGCATTTTGCAATTTGCCACGTGACGTGCAAATGCAGGGGTGCAACATTTGCACTGATTTCGCCAATTTGATGAAATTCTTCATTTGTGTGCCGAGCAGTGCAAAAACTATAAAATATAACAAAATTGCGCCACACTGCGCCAAATGCCCGACCAGCCTCAAAGTTTTCTCAATTGCCCTAATTTCAGCGAGAAATGGACACCACATTAGCCACCTGTACTTAGCGTCATCAATCTATGCGGACAGACCCTAACCCTAAACCGCATTGTAAGATAGTTGCTCAATGGGCCAAGACACTCGCAAAACGCGATCGACCAGACGAAGTAACAACGTCGCGCGCCTATCCGTCTGCTGACTGCACCCAGCAACACTTCGTGAGAAATATAACTTTTCTAGTCAGCAAGTGCAATCAAGACAAGTTAGGAGCCATTAGGAACTGAAGCTGGAAGTGTATGAACTCTCAGCACGCCAAGCTTTTACGCTTCCAGTTTAGTTCATGACGTGACCACGTCCGTTGCTATAGCAACGCCACATGCAATAGATAGATATCCGGTGCTGCGTACGGGCCTACAGGCGCGTGCCATTATTAGTTTATCTGGTCAAACGCACCTTGCAAGTAAGCCGAAAATTTGTGCCCTAAACGTAACCCTTTCAAGAAAAAAAGAAGGGGGGGGGGGGCTGTGGTTCAAAAACTTACGTGGTCTTGTTCTCACCTGTGAAGAAACACCACTTAAGCCACAGTCGCCATAGCACATGGGTGGCCTGCGAAACAGCGTTACAAAATTTAGAATTAGAAGTCGTAGTCTCTAGACACTGCACAGTTTGTTCTATGACTGATGTGTGTATGCGCCAAATAATTTTGAGTACTAATATGCTCGCTGACGTCTGAAAGGTTACTGTCCAAATGACTTGGAGTAAACAATGACATCTCTGCAATCGTAAAAGTCAGTTTCTTTGTTTTCCTGTTTTACGAATCTTATCATCATTTTCTAGAAAGATTTGCCTTTGAATTCTCAGACTTCTTCAAATAATTTGACAGGCACTGTGACTTCTAATGTGGACTTCATCATTGTTTGCTGATTGAGGTGAATAAAGAAAAGACTACTTTCTTTAAATAGCACTGCTCATATTCACTGTGCATGATTTAGGGAGTGTTAAACGGCTTTCACACATATATATATATATATATATATATATATATATATATATATATATACATACATATATAATGGGAGTAATAATTCAATGGGCCAGTTAGTCTTCGTGAAGGTATGGGATATGGCACAACGGGAGCGTTGTCAACAAGGAGGATAAATATATTTATTTCCCAACAGTTTCGGGAGACGTCCTTCCTTCATCAGGGGATTAGTTATACTCATCCCCTGATATAACTCATCCCCTGATGAAGGTAGGACCCCTCCTGAAACTGTTAGGAAATAAATATATTTATCCTTGTTGATAACGCTCTCGTTGTGCCATATCCTATACCTTCACGAAGACTAACTGGCCCATTGAATAATTACTCCCACTATATATATATATATATATATATATATATATATATATATATATATATATATATATATATATATATATATATATATATATATATATTCATACCCCAGCCTTTATTCTCAAGCTGCTGAAAGTTCAGTCTATCATGTTAAAAAACTGAATGATTTTTATCTTGTAACCTGATTTAAATTTGGGTTCAAGTGCTCGAAAAGTAACATTTAGCTCCTCCAAAAAGTGCTCCAAATTCTATTTCGACTGTTGCAACCCTGGCAGTTGTTTCAGCCCGAAATTTAACATTGAAATTTCGACCTTTATTTCTGTCCAATAATAATGGACTTATGACACTGAGATTGTAGCATTAGAGTCCTCTGACCACAGTTTCTTAATCTAAATAGAGTCAATATTTCTCTTTACGGTCGCGAGTATATGTACCTGCGGCCGCTCTGGAGGCGCATGTCGCTTTCTTTACCACCTGTGTACATGAAGGAGGCTGTCCTTCTACCTATCAGCGCACTCTCGCTCCAAACTAACTCGCCGCCGTCCATTGCAAAGAAAGGGTAGCGCACTCAAATTATGCTCAGGTTCATTGTTACTGTTGCACTTCCTATTGGTACCAACGCAATAGAAACTTGGTGAGAAGCATGTATGACAACTCTTTCTGATACCACAAGAAGTGAGTAAATTGGTAAATATTCCATTCGTCACGCACGTACCACGGTGCGTCCCGTTCAGAAGGCTCGGTCACATGATCTGTCACCAACTGGCAAACGAAATGGCAGAGAACGTAGTCTGTTTTTTTTTTGTAAAAACAATTTTGGAAACGTTTACTTCGAATCCACATGCCGTCAGCCAGTGTCCATGAAAATGATAAATTTTGCATATTTTTATTCAAGCTATCACAATTTGTGCTAATTGAAATAACTACTTCAAAAAGGTGAAAGTGAAAACAAAATAAGAATGGCTACTATTTTTCACATGTAGGCGCGAATAGCAATCGCAATAGCAAGAGTAATAATACCAGTAGTAAGAATGTCAATAAAAATATTAATTGCGCAAAATAAAAACACAAAAGTTAGAAACATGAAAGAGCATGTACTGTGACAGTTTTATAAAGTCGTTGTAGTGCAGAAAAAAACAACAAGCCTAAGCACACGAGGCTGAGTCCTGCAAACATACAAAATCTCAAGCCTACACAAGCCTAGACGCAGCCTTCAGTGCAGAAGAAAAGATGTGAAACATTTTCATATGAATAAGATTCGCTAGAGACGCTAGGGAACAATAAAATTTTATAGAATCAGAAAATGTTTTTAGTATTGATTTATTTTCATTGCGCCTGAAGAAAAAAAGCACTGTTCGCAAAACTCTGTCGTGATGCTTTTAGCTGAAGTAGACACATTGTATCCAATCAGAAATGCTTTTGTGTGGGCTTGTTAACAAAGCAAGACGGCATGTCATTCTAATACGTTAAGATTTTTATGCAATTAACTAGAAGAATCCGGAGAAAGTTTTCACAAGTATTCAGCGCCGACCCGTCTGAGGACTCTTGTCCACACTTTCCGGGAAGTCCTGGAACAGTGATTCTTCAATGTATGGCTGAAAAATCAACTGCAGATTTTAAAGGATTTACGTTCGAGGAAGTGATTTCAATTATCTGTTTATGAAGGATGCCATGGTGGAAGGATTCAAAAATTCTCACCACGTGGAGTTCTTTACGTGCACCTAATTGATAAATCGAACCATACTAGCCTTAGCATTTTCGAGTTCAGCGAACAGAATGTGTTAGAGAATTTAAAAAGTACTTTTGTGCCGTTGCAAGTGCGTATTCATTACTAAGTGCATGAGTGCAAAAGAAATGTACGCTGTGCTGACACACACCTCTACTACTCGCACCGCTTACTACAAATGGAAAAGTAAGTAGCAAGAGAAAGTGGACGGGGACAGCTGATTAGCCATGCAATGCATATGCAGCGAAGGGCGTATTGAAGTTGGCTGTCAGTGCCCTCATGCGGAGCGCGCTGTCGCTGTGTAGAAACAACTATAATATACTCGCGGTGGCTGCTTAGGCCATAAAAGGAGGGAGCTAGCGAGCGCCTATAGACCAGCCGTAATCTACTAGCCATTCCATAATATTGCTCCCTTGACAACTGATCAGGTAATCGTGCATATACCGAAATACATACTGCCAAACCATCTAATAATACTGTTCCAATTCATCTTGTTGGCATCACTTAGAGGGCGACTCACCAGGCCCCATACCAAATTTTAGTTAGACAGTGTAAGTTGTTGAATATCCGATGTGGAGCAATTGTCGCAATTTTTTTTGCATCGGTTCATCACGAGCGTAGAAAACGGGTTTTTTAGAGCAGCACGAAACGAGGATGAGAGCGGGTGAGCTCGAAACCCCTGCCACTACTCCGCGTAGCCTTCGCAAGCCAAATATCTTCCCCACCCTCTGAGGCATCCGACCGAGAGGTCATGTGCGCATGACGTGCCCAAACAAGTCCAACCCCCGAGCAAGCAAGCGGCGTTGCTTTGTTGACCAGCGTTATTTTGTGGTCTTTGTGTCTGTTTTTGTGGGATGGTTTGGAAACGCTGGCTTATACGCGGTAGAATAGATGAGTAAATGAGTGCGTGAAGGCGTACGAACGTTCAACGGCGGTCCTCTGCTAGATGCGCTGACCGCACGTACACAAATGCATGCGCAACGCCGACGCATCAGGCCCGCATCTCGTTGTCATTCTCAGGAAAAAAATAGAAAATAGGCGCTCACATTCCCTTACGGCATTTTATTATTTGTCTAGAGCATTTTTAATTTTTTAAACAACTATTTACATAAAATACGCATGCCATGTTATGTTACAAGCCACTGTTCGAAACGCTAGAGCAGAGTCGTCTACGTAGAGGACCACCGTCACTGCATTGCCGTGTACGTAGAGCCATTCATACGCGCATGTCATGCCTTCAATCTCTAGGCGCGCGCCGACAGAAGGGAGGGGGATCACCGTTCATCTTGAAATTTGACCCATTTCCGCGGCGCGTAGCAATGCAAATTTTGGCTGGCGTGATCATGAGCGCCTCGTCTACTCATTGCGCTTGTCAGCAGAAAATTGTCAAACCTGGTGAGTGGCCCTTTAAAAGAGCACTGAGATGAATTTGCAATATTTAGGAATTATTGTTTTACACAAGACGATTGGTTTCAAGAAAGGAGTTCTGAGTTGCTTAGGAAAGCATCGTATATATCTTTATTACCTCACCATTAAAATACACTTTCACTTTCGATATCAAGTGGGTGGCTTTTCCGTGGCAAGACAAGGCAGTGTGACGTTGTGGCAACTGGGCAATCCACTACGTACTAAAGGCAGATAAGCAATCTGCTCGTGGTACATAAACTATGAGTTGTACATAAACTCCACATTGGATGCCGCTCATCCACGAAAGCTCCGCACTCCGCCGAGGAACGTCATCAGGCGACTTTGCGCAAAAGTGTCCAAGTACAGACAGACAATATCAAGGCTGCAGAAACTGCAACGCAAGGCATCTGCGTCCCTCTAAGAAGCACTAGAGTGCATTCGCAATGTTGTAACAGATGACGTATTTCAACTTATTACCTGTAACGACAAAATGTACTCTGTGAGAAAAGAAAAGAGCTTTCCGTTGTGGCTAAAAAATTCGCTTTGCACTTGCACTTCTGCCGCCCGTGAGCCACCAATTTTCGTCTTCGTATTTTACACTGCCCTCGTAGCGTTCCTTCACCCATACATGAGGCCCAGTATTGTACTCAGAATACTTACCACGATACGTTTCCAAACAGAGTCATGGAACGAACATTATCTGGTATTCTCCCAGTTTTTGACAAAAGAATGCTTAAAAATATTGCCTATGATGTGACAAATGATGTTGTCTAAGCATTTACAGATTATGAATGGGAAAGAACATCATCACAAGCAGACATGGCTCCAGTTTTCTTTTGTCTGAATTCCTAGAAAATACGCTCAATTTATTCCCTACACATAGGGGCATGCGTCCATTACTTTTCCTGCTACTCTCCGCCTGCTTCAATCTCTTATTGAAAAGCCTCAACAGATTGTCATTACAGGGGAAGCTGTTATTTGTGACCAGGGCCCTACAAACATCAGCCTTGCCAACACATTGGACCAACTCAAATTTTTTTTTGTGAATGATGAACGAGTTTATTTTATATTTTCTATTTTATACGTCAGTAAAACTACCCGCGACAATATACAAGCACAATGACTCCACATTAAGAATGCAATTTCAAATTGGCAACACATCATGAAGCTCTATCAGTCAACACATAAGCTGAGACTGCGGCTTGCCCCGATACTCACAGACCGGCACATATTTCAGAAGCCAATGAACGCAATGAATGTAAGCAGGGCATTGAAAGTCATCAGTGCCTCAGTTTATATCGCTTTACTTGCTTTGGTGTATGCCAAAGAGCTCGCTTCAGAGGCTGTGGCAACAGCTAACTTTTATGAGTGCATAAACAACCTGTTCAAGTGCTTCACTAGCTCACGTGTAGAAAAGACGGAGCAGAAAATGGGACACGCAAACCATAAAGGCCACGTTGTTTTGATTAAGTTTCTGGAAAGTCAGATATTGTAGATATCTCAGTGGCATTTTGATGAAAGGGGTCGACCAAAAATATTTATTGGATGGCAAGTTTCAAATAGGGCCATTTGTCTGCAATGGGAAGACATTTCCGGCAATTTTGATTTTTGTTGCTGCTCATCACCGTCTCCAGTAAAATTTCTTATAAATCTCGTTCAGCCACATCAGACAGAAGCACGGATGCCGCACAAATCCTAACGTGTATCAGTTCACGTCTGGACAAGCACATAATGGTCAAGAGGCTATTCAAGGTTTATGTAGCTGCAAATACTGAGAATGAAGAATGTGAGCTCCTGCACGAGGTGACGTCCTTTTCCCTGAAAAAGAATATTTTGGAGACACTGCCTGTCATGTTCCCCCGGTTGACTCGTCGACTGCAGACGTCATCGGCCATTTAGATGCAGAACAACATTACTGCGAAATAGCGGAATCTTCAATCTCCTACTTTTCCGAATATCCAATTATGCAGTACCTAAAAAACCGCAAACAAACTTCGCAGCTGCTGTGATATTCTCAAAGATGCTAACTATACCTTAAGCAAAACACATAAATTTTTTACCAAGCTGAAAGCGTTCCACATTCCAGGTACACTTTTTGGAAACCTGGTTGTACCTTCTGAAGCAGCATTTGCATAAGTACAGTTGCTGGAAGCTCGATTCTTTTCTTCTATTGAAGAAGCGTCTCACGTGCACTGAGTCTGTAGTACACTTGTATAGGGTCTCCCACAAAAAATCTGGGAGATCTTTCTTTTTGTTCAGTGTTCTGTCGTGAAAGATTTTCAAAAATATTCTGCAGAATTCGGCTCTTTCGGCACGTTCTCTTCATCAATGGAAGCTCGGACAGCATGCGTTTCAAGGTATCCTTCTCTGGCAGGCAGCTTAACAAATTTTAATACTGATTATTTCTTTTATCTATCGCAGAATGCACTGCGAAACACAACAGCACTGAGCAGATCTATCCAGAAAAGTATTCTGGAATACTGGTATCGCAATACAAGTGCTGAAGGTCGAAGATACACACAAGGATACTTTTTAATTTGATACTTGAGTCGGGTGTTTTTCCAGAAGATATGAAAGGAAGCAGAGTGACTATGTTGTTCAAGGGTGGTGACAGTAACCTGGTGACTAATTATAGACCTATATTATTCCTGTGTTTTCTAAGGGATTAGAAAAGTTAATCTATACGCGTATATCTGCCTTCTTCTGCTCCAGAAATATAATCACTGACTTTCAGTTTGGTTTTAGGAAAGGAAGGTCAACGGAGACGGCCCTATTAACACTTAAGGAAATGATACTGCAAACTTTTGAACGAAATCTTTTCACGTTAGCTGTTTTTCTTGGTTTCAGCAAGGCTTTCGATTGCATTATTCATACCATTTTACTGCTTAAGAGAGAATCATACAGGATCCGTGGCACGTCACTTCAGTTGATAAAGTAATACTTGCAAAATAGACAGCAATGCGTTCAGTTAAGCTTTCATACGTCATCATATTTACTTGTTCTAAATGGTATGCCCCAGGGAAGCGTACTGGGGCCGCTATTATTTATTGCTGACACAAATGACCGTGGGTGTTGATCCCAGTGTGAGCTTTGTTATATATGCTGATGACGCGAACTTACTTTTTTCAGGCCCTGACGCAAATGAGCTAATTATCCGGTGTAATAAGCCATTGAACAAGCTTTGCTTGTGGTCTAGCAAAACTTTATTGAAAATTATTCCACTGAAAACAAAAGCCATCGTATTCCGAGCTAAAAACAAAATATTTTCATCAACACAAGCGTTAGCTTACGCAGGTGAAGACATTCGTTTTGTGGATGAACATAAAATTCTTGGCGTCACGTTTTCAGCAAACCTCAGCTGGAAGCAACACGTCGTTGACATCTGCGAAAAAGCCTCTAGTGTAGTTGGTGTGCTAGCTCGTTGTAGATATATCTTACCCGCAAAGGTGAAACTGCAAGTATACCATGCTCTTTTTCTTTCGCACATAAATTACTGCAGTTTGGTGTGGGCAAACCCGACAAAAACTAACATAATGAAACTTCAGGCCATGCAGAAAAAAATTATTAGACATGTCGCTAATTTAGATTATTTGTCATCAACACTTGTGTGTCAGGACTACGGTATTATTAAAGTGGATTATATGTATATCTTTCGCATTCTGCGGTCCTGCTATTTCTCTTCCATTTCGTTTAAACAATTCATTAAAAATACCGCATGTCTAACTGCAAAAAATATTTTGTTAGGAACAAGAAGCAGTGATGTTTGGATTGTTCGGACGTTTCGCAGTAATTACAAATCTGAAACATTGCAATACAATTTACCAATGATTCTCAATAAATACAGTCACGTAAACAGTTTCTCAATAAAAGAACTACGATCCTTTTTTGTAAATATAAGCTAACTTTTTCGCGTTGTAAAATGTGCTGTCTGTACGATAGAACAATTTCATTTTTCTTTCAGTGTGTGCTTCCATGCTGTACCGTATAGGTTATATGATTCACCTCTGTCTGCATAAATTTGTTTGTCTGACATGTGATGTACATTGTATGATGCAGCACATACACAATGAGCAAGTTTGTATATATCTTCCCTGATATTTTCATCATTTATTTATTTTTATTATTTTATTTTTTGGCAATAATGGTGTTATGGTGGCTGGATTTTTCTTTTGTTTTTTGTTTTCTTTTTTCTTTTTGCTCGCGTCCATGTAATCTTCTGTGCTATGCTGGTATCAAAATGCTTCGTAGGAATGTATATATAAGTTTTTATTACACCGTATTTGGTACTGTAATGTTAGCTTATGGTCTTTATTGTTATACACATCTTTGTAATTGTCCCACCGGCCTTGTATAGGGTTCACTGGCCTCGTCAAGGTGTCCATAAACAGATTTTAGCCAGTGAACCTGTCCAGAACCTGTTTCTTTCTGGAAAAATATAATGATTTGATTTTTTTGATTACTTAGATGCATTTCTGTTTACCAACGAGCCAAACGAGAGGTTTTATTGAAGCAAGTGAAAAAAAATTTATTTGTGCATAAGGGCACTGAAAATTTTTTGATTGTTTCGAAGAAGTGAAAGTTCTTAAATACAATCGTGGCCTGCAGCATAATATTGTCAATAATGTTGCAGCACAGTGACATTTTCGACTAAAACATATCGCTGGGATCATTATTGAACACCATTGAAGTAGGACATATATAGATTTGTTGTATACACAAGACTTGTGTTTCTGAAAAGGTTGTTTCTTAAATTGCACCGATTACTGCACTTTCTCAGTATACTACCTCAATATTCTCGCATTGCGAAGCTTACCCTGTCGGAAACACTGATTTTTTGTAATTGTTCGCTCTCATAGTCAACTTGGTCACTGACTTCATTTCTATCGATTACTTTGTTATAGGTCGCAAAATTTGTAGGTATGAGCGAAATCAGATTAGAGTAAAATCGCATTTTCTTAACATCCCCAAGAAAACAAATATTCTAGAAGGTATGACATCCCATTTCTGGTGATTTGTTTTGATTTTACATGTTTCAGTACGAGCTCACCTATAAGTATTTTACGTAATGTCTAATGTTTTAAAAAAATTCTTGTTTTAATCAGCTATTATCAAGAGCACGTGCTTGCTGTTGTAATACTTTTGTGCTTGTTATGTTTGGATTACTAAACAACAAAAGGCTGATGTAGTAGAATAGAGTGAAGATCGTGTGTTCTTTTTATTTGTCATCGTCGTCCTGGTGAAAATCAACTCCTATCAAAAGTGCGTGTTTGCTGTTGTGATGCGAGCCTGCGAAATATCGCATTATTGCACAAAACGTGTCTTTTCTCACTTTTCTTGTGTCCAAACTTTGGCAATACAATCTCCTTATCAATTTCACGCACAGACGTTTTAGAGCATACACGTGAACCGCCTCACCACTTTTCTCTGTAGTTTTTGAGGTGGGGCACAGTGCTTTACTGCTAATATATCTTGCTCTATTTTGTGATATGTTTCACATAACCGAGTGTGTGATGAGATTGTTTTTTCATAATTTCCAATGTAAACAAGTAAAATAAAGCATCTTCTGCTGTGCCACCACTGCTTTTTGTTGTGCGTAATTCAGAAAAACAAAAAATATGACAATGAAAACAACAACAAAATCTCTCACTGCATGATTTTATGCTGTTCACATCAGCGAATTCTCTTTTGCATGGCACATTGATAGCCCTGAGTCATTTTATTTACAATATTGTGATCTGTTATTTTATGCATAGTTTAACAACTGTTTATGCCAACAACACAACACTGAAGCTTCACTAAAGAAAACGTAGTTAAACACTGAGGAAGCTACGTAACATATATTGAAAAGCAGTGCAGTCAACACCAAAACTAAAATAGAGCTAAGCCAGGTGTCCCGAACCTCAGAAGACAAAATCGAGGGTTTGACCAGCGGTTGGTAGTGACCTAGTAATAGTGTAGTCGCTGGGCTTCAAGGCCCAACAGTAGTGTCCGCTCTTTATGTAAGTAAATTTTTATGGTAAGTTGGTTGCGGAGAGTAATCAACCCCTAGTGCCTTCTTAGGGTGTCTGCACATCAGAAATCATAGTAGACCTTCAGGATGACCACTGCAAGATTCTTCTTACAAACTTAAGCAACTAGCGCTGACACCAGCTCCCTAAGACTGTCTTCGCCTACGCTGAGCCAGTAACCATTGTGACTGACTGTTTTTCTTCCGAGGCAACCGACATACCTAAGTATTTGCAGCAGCAGTTGCGGCTCTACGTATCGGCATCTATTCTGAAGGTTTTTCAACGCTTCCGCAGGCTTTTGGACGATTCCGAAGAAATCAAGTGTGCTGTTGGACGACGGTTGCCACGGATTCGGTGGTCCTGTGCTACCGACCATTTAGGCTTTTCGACGCCTGCTTCACCACCTGACTGAGTCATCTGTGTTCGTGCATTCTACACGAATATCAGCGTCGGCTATCCTTGATGGATAAGGGATCATCTGCGTGGATCTACTGCGCTGATCACCTGCTCGTGTTCCAGCATAAAGCGGAGGCCTGTCTCACCCAGCGTCACTTTGCAGCAGCAGTTACGGCTCTACGTATCGGCATCTATTCTAAAGGTTTTTCAACGCTTCCGCAGGCTTTTGGACGATTCGGAAGAAATCAAGTGTGCTGTTAGACGACGGTTGCCACGGATTCGGTGGTCCTGTGCTACCGACCATTTAAGCTTTTCGACGCCTGCTTCACCACCTGACTGAGTCATCTGTGTTCGTGCATTCTACACGAATATCAGCGTCGGCTATCCTTGATGGATAAGGGATCATCTGCGTGGATCTACTGCGCTGATCACCTGCTCGTGTTCCGGCATAAAGCGGAGGCCTGTCTCACCCAGCGTCACTTTGCAGCAGCAGTTACGGCTCTACGTATCGGCATCTATTCTAAAGGTTTTTTCAACGCTTCCGCAGGCTTTTGGACGATTCCGAAGAAATCAAGTGTGCTGTTAGACGACGGTTGCCACGGATTCGGTGGTCCTGTGCTACCGACCATTTAAGCTTTTCGACGCCTGCTTCACCACCTGACTGAGCCATCTGTGTTCGTGCATTCTACACGAATATCAGCGTCGGCTATCTTTGATGGATAAGGGATCATCTGCGTGGATCTACTGCGCTGATCACCTGCTCGTGTTCCGGCATAAAGCGGAGGCCTGTCTCACCCAGCGTCACTTTGCAGCAGCAGTTACGGCTCTACGTATCGGCATCAATTCTAAAGGTTTTTCAACGCTTCCGCAAGTCAGTGGCCTTCTTGTTGTTTTGGGCATCGTGCGTTGCCGTGACTGCTGCTGTGAGTGACTTAAATCTGCAATTACTACCGCACTGTACAACCTTGCTCATTGTTTTGATTGCCTACAAACATGCCCTTAAATGTCGAGTTGGCGAAGCGCATTGAACAGCTTGAGGCCTGGACTGAGAATAAACTGGGAGAGATAGCCTCTAAACTAATTGAAGAATGCAAACCCAAACTTCTGGCACTAATACCAGAGACGTCAAAGTTTAAGGCTGAAGTACAGAGCCTCGTGTCAGGCGCCAGTGGTCTCAATGCGCTTGTTGAGGAGCTACGCTCCAAGAACGCCACGTTAGTTGCCTCTAATAAGTCTCTGAAGAAACAAAATGAAACTTTAACCAACCGTGTGTCAGAACTGGAACAATACTCGAGACTTAACAACGTAGAGCTAAAGGGAGTTCCGTGCTCTCAAGGGGAAGATTGCACAGCCATAGTAAAAGCTGTGGCTACTAAAATCAACTGCAGTATTCTTGATTCTGACATCGACGTCATTCATCGCGTCCCCACTAAGAATGACTCAAAAAAACATTATCGCGCGCTTGTGTTCTCGCGATAAGAAGCAAGAATTTTTAAGCAAGGCTCGCAAGGCCAAACTGCACACGAATGATCTCGGATTTCCAGGCCCTCATCATTATCCTCTGTATGTAAATGACCATCTCACCGTAGAAAACAAAAGGTTGTTCACGAAAGCTCTTTCCCTCAAGAGAGAGAAGGGTTGGGCGTTCCTTTGGACAGATAATCGCCATATTAAGGCGAGGCAATCAAACGAAAGTAGGGTGTATCGGATTCGCACTGAAGATGACCTTTTTATCTTTCGATAGATCTGGTCACTTATCTATCTAGGGAACACTGCGCATCATCACGTCTTATTATAGTATCAATAACTTAGATTCCTTCTTGAATAACTCTGCCATATCAGGAATTCACATTAACGTGCGTAGTCTAAGAAAAAAATCATGATGAAATAAACGCTCGTTTACATTCTTTCAAAAGTTCATTTTCCCTCGTCTGCATCTCGGAAACATGGCTTACACTAGAGAATCAAAACTTGTTTGGCTTACAAGGTTACTTGTCCAAATACTGCAATCGCACATCAAGTAGCCATCGTGGCGCAGCCATCTTTATTTCACCTACTTTGCCCTATAAACTCAGATCTGACCTTCATATTGTCGTCGATAGTTGCGAATCTGTTTGGATAGAACTAGACAAGCCTTCATCCATTGGTAAACTTATCATTGGAACTATCTATCGGTCGCCTTCATCGTCAATTTCTGAAATCTTTTCAAGTCTCTATGCTGTCCTTGAAACATTATCATGTGAACGTAAAAATGTTGTTATTGTGGGTGACTTAAACATTGATTTACTTGAAGATACTTCCAATCGCATTGAATATGCAAATTTTTACCAAGGTTTTGGTTACGAGTCCTTAATCACACTTCCAACTAGATGCATTCCTGGCCGCAGTAGCACACTCATTGACCATGTTCTGTCTAACTTTCATCTGAACACAGTGGTGTTCTTAAAGTAAATATTACTGACCATTACCCTGTTTTCGTCTCATGTAAAAACTTCAAGCATAATCGTGATTTAAGATTTTCTAAATCAATTCTAAACAAAGAAGAGTATGTGAACCGCGTAACAAAAGTCGACTGGTCTTTCATTGAAACATGCACTGATGCCAACTTAGCTTTTGTTTTTCTTTCGTCTCGCATATGCAAATGCATTCATGATAGCGTCACGGTAGTAAAATGTAAAAGAATATACTCAGCACCCCATAATCCCTGGATAACGAACAGTCTATTGACATGCATGCGTAAAAAAGAAAACCTCTACAACAAAGTCAAACGCCGTCCTTTCAATATGAATTTAAAACATCGTTACCCCCTCTATTCTAATACTCTCAATAGACTCCTAAAAGCAGCTAGAAAAAGAAAAAGTTATTACGAAGAAAAAATAGCGTGTGCTGGCAACAACTCTAAAGAACAATGTAAATTTATCAACTCCTTTCTAAACAAGAACACGTCCGAATGAACTATCACTGAGCTTCAAATTGCCGACCGTGTCTTAGATCAGCCAATTGACATTGCGAATGAATTCAACTTATTTTACTGTAAACAAGCTTGTAGTACACCCCCATCGTCCAATAAATCTCAGGTCCGCTCTTCAAAATCTTTCTACCTCTTCTCAACAGACCCTAACAAAATTACCAGCATTATTAATAATCTTAAAGTAACCTCTCTTGGACTGGACGGAATTCACTCGTCCTACATTAAGCTAATTGCCAACCATACTGCCGTCCCTCTATCCCACATTATCAATCTAATATTCAAGACAGGCACATTCCCATCATAACTAAAACAGGCCAAAATAATACCAGTGTTCAAAAAAGGCAAGTAAACTTTCATATCTAATTATCGCCCCATAGCTATCCTATCATCTATTAGTAAAATAATAGAAAAGTGTATTGAATAACGTATAACTAATTACTTGTCTAATTTTTCCATTTTAACTCCTAGTCAGTTTGGTTTTTGACCTGCTTTCTCGACTAATCTTGTATTGTTATTTTTCTCTGATAAGATTGAAAAAGCTATTGATTCTGGTGGATTAGCTGGAGCATTGTTCATTGACCTTACCAAAGCTTTCGACTCACTCCATCACAGCATCCTGAAAACCAAACTCACGGCCATTGGTATTGTTGGACCTACCCTTACACTCATTAAAAGTTACCTTTATAATAAACAGCAGGCTGTTTATGTTCGCTCTACTTTATCTGATTTTCTTACTACTAATCAGGGTGTTCCTCAAGGGTTCATTCTTGGCCAGCTTTTAATTTTAATTTACATGAATGACCTTCCCTTTCAGTCACTAACTCTCTGCCTTTTCTTTATGCCAATGACACTACAATACTAGCCACTGGTAAATCAATCGACTCTTTAACGCTAAAATTACAAAAAGATCTAAATAACATCTTAAGCTGGTGTCTCACGAATTCCCTCAGTATTAACCCTAAAAAAACTAAGTTCATGATATTCCACTCAGCTAACAAATTTCTTCCCTCCCAAATTTCTATTAAACTAAATGGCTCACTCATTAACCCTGACAATGAATGCTCTTTCTCAGGAATTGTTCTCGACAGCAACCTAAAATACTCTAATCATGTTATTCATTTAAAGTAGCATTTGGTGTCAGAATTCTAATCAGAGCACTTTACTACTTTAACATTTCAACTCTAATCAAGCTATGTTATGCTTTTATTCACAGCTATATTAATTATTGCATCACCACTTGGGGAAATACATACCTCACCCACTTATCTCCCATTCAGCACATTCAAAACCAAGCCATCAGACGAATGACTTTCAGTTCATATCGTTCTAGTGCATCATCATTACTTCGTAACTTCGAAATACTTTCTACTGTTAGTTTATTTAAATATCACCTCATTATCATGCTGTTCAAGTCATTGCACCGTCTTGTCCCATCAAGCGTCTTTTATCCTAATGCTTTGTCTAACTTAAACCGTACTAGATTTGCTTCAAATGGAAATTTTCTACTACCTACTATCCGCACTAATTTTGGTCGCCACACTGCATATTTCTCAGCATTATCATTATGGAATTCATTGCCATCTCACATCAAGCAATGCTCGACTATTGGCACATATAAAAAGCAATTGTATTCGTACTTAATAAACTACTAAATGTTTTTATCTTGTTATATTATTTATTCCACTCTTCTTTTTACTTGTTTCTTAGTTAGTGTTGGTTTTATCAATTTACTCATCTCTCTGTTTTTGCTGTTACTGCTAATTGAATAAATTTTGTAATCCCATTTTGAACAGGAGGTCCCCCTGCAGCCTTGTACTTTCGGACCTCCTCCTGCATATATACTTTGTATACTGTTCCTTTTTCTGTACTAATAACTGAAGTAAACTGAACTGAACTGATTTCTCCATGGCGTTAGCGTAAATATCATGCTTCATAATAAAACAAACGAAAGCTGCCCGACCTCTTGCTAGACTTTCATGCCTGCTTTGCATGTTCGTCAAAAAACTGTAAGACATTGATTACCAAGGACCGTATCATCAACTACAACGACGGCACCCTACACGGCAACCACCTTACCGTATTACACCAACCGAACGACGCGCAACTGAAGCGCTACCGAATGAAATGTTTTCCCTTAGCGTAATACAGCCATCGAGCAGCCCATGTTCTTCACCAGTCGTTCTTGTAAAAAAGAAGGCTGGTACACTTCGCTTTTGTGTCGAATATAACATCAGAAATAAAGACGTGTTACCGTTGCATCGAGTGGATGATTTTCTAGAGAAGTTGAGGCCAGCAAGGTACGTTTCCTCAATAATCTTGAATTGTGGTTATCGGCAAATTGAAGTCGAAGAACGAGACCGAGAACAATTGGTTGTCGTTACTCTTGATATTCTTCCAATGCTCTCTTCTGGCCTCTGTTCTGCTCGGGCAACATTCCCACATATGATGGATAACGTTATCGCTGACCTCAAGTGGAAAAGTAGGCTCGTCTATGCCATCGTCGCTTTCGGAGTGCTCTCCATGCTATTCGATTGGCTTACCCGACCCTCATGCCTGGAAAATGCCATTTCGGCTACAAAAGTAACTAAACTACCTCGGTCACGTTGTGAGCGCTGCTGACGTTTGGCCGAATCCCGAGAAGAAAGCTGCAGCCATGGCTTCTTTTTCAGCTCAAACAGACAAGAAAAGTTTAGACGGTACCTGGGTCGATTGTCGAGCCGCTCATCACGCTTACGCGTGACGACATGTAATTTATGTGGGCTGACAACCCACATAAATGATCGACTGCTTTTGCGGAGCGGTGACATTGATTGTTTTTTTCCTCGTGATTGTCTTCTCTCCCAGGACGCTAACATTTAGGTACGCACTGATGGAAGCAACTATGTTCTTGGAGCTATCTTGCAAACACAACATAGCACCCAGCGAGTTATTGCCTACGCAAGCCGCCCTCTGTCACCTAACAAGACCAGCTATTTAACGTCAGAGAAGGAGTGACTCACGGTAATATGGTCAAGAACGAAGATCAGGTCTTATCTCTACGGACCCCCATTCAAAGTTGCGAGTGATCGCGACGCTTCATATTGGTTGGTTAACCTCCGAGACCCCTCTGTGCGATTTGAACGATGGAGACTGCGACTTCAGCAGTTCGATGGGTCGATCGTATGCAAGTCGGGTACAAAGCATGAGGACCCTGACGCGCTATCACGAGCACCTCAGAAATCCGATCGTAGTGCTGTCGAAAACGACAGTGCCTTCCTGAGAATTTTCAGTCAGATGTACATCGTCAGTAAACAACAAACATGCCCCGAGTTGAAGATTCCTCGTCCAATTTGAGTACGTTACCGTATTTGGTTACGATACAGCATAGTATAAAAACACCGGCGTCGGCTGCAGATCACATCTTTTTTTCTATACTAAAGACCTACGCAATGACATCTTATTAGCCAGCCATGACGAGCCGGTATCTGGTCATCTGGGCTACTCACGCACGATCGACCGGTTACGAAAGCTACCATTCTAGCCTAAACTCTGAGCTTTCGCCAAGCGCTATGTGAACAAATGTCGTCAATGTCATTGTCGCAGGTCAGCAAGCTAATTGCCCTAGGCCTTCTACATTCCATCGATCCACCGCGTACACCGTTCGATCAAACTAAGATGAACCTTCTTGGGCCATTTCCTACGTCTTACTCCAAAAACAAGTGGCTCAACGTCACAACTGATGACTGTAAGCGTAGCGCTTAGGTACCAGCACTGCCACAAGGTACCTCATCGTAAGTCCACCTGTTTTTATACACCAAACTGTTTTTGGTGATAGTGCCCCCTCATTTGTTGTCACTGACTGAGAAATGGTGTTTACAGCAAAACTGTTGGATGACCTTTTCAAGCTCAGTTACACGAGCCACCTGAAGACAACCACATACCACCACCATAATAACGGCTTGACGCAAAGGACTCGCTTGCTGGATTTCGGGCCGACCGGTCGAGCGCTCGCGCGCTCCGCGCGCTTGCGATCTCCCGCGTCAGCGTGGCTCTGGCCGACTGGACTCGCCCTACGTCATCTCCTGCCGCCGACGACCTTCCACCTCCGACGACAGTGCAGCTCTGACTTACTGGACTTGTTCTACGCCATCCACCGACGCCGAAAGGAGCTCTCGCAGGTGCGCCCCGTCCTCGGACTCCAGTGACCGTGCTCCATCTTTCCTATCTCTTCTATCCCCTCGGTTTGTCCTCGCTCGCTGTGGCTTACCACCACACGTCTCTTCTTCTCTTCTCCTTCTTCGGCTTTCCCACATCTATACTCCTATCCTTTTTATCCCTCCTCACCCCCATCCCTCGTGAGCTACTGTGGCGGTGTCGCTCATCGAAGCAGACAATAACGGGGCTCACTTTTCTCTTGTTTTCTATCTTTTAATAGCCACTTCGACGCAAAGGCTGAACAAAACGATGGCGTATATTAATTTTATTTACGTGGATGTGCAGCGTTAAACTCGGGATGAAATCCTGAAATAATTACGTTTGCTTTCAAGACCGCAACTCAGGACATAGGGTTTGCTCCATCCCAACCCCTTTACGATGGAGACATGATAGACGTCTTTATTCCTTATGTTATCGACCAACACGAGCAGTTAACTCCTGACATCGAGGATTACTTTCAGCGTGCAGAGAAAGCGCGTCAACTCGCCCGCGTACGCATAAGAACGCAGCACTATGCAGGTGCACGATTGTACAATGTCCACCATTGACAAGTTACCCAAGAACCTGCCGACCAAGTTCGGGCTTCAACTCCTGTTAGACGGCGAGGTCTCAGCGAGAGACTCCTGAGCAAGTACTTCGCACCCGACAAAGTAAAACGACGCTAAACGAAGTCAACTATGACGTTAATCTCAACGGAGGCCCAGCTACGTCCCAGCGCCACTCATCAGGAACTTAGATTGCGCATGTCCACCTAAAACCATATTTTAAGCGCTGATATATGCTTTATTGTTCCAGTGCAGCAAATGTTCTGTGTTCTTTGATATTTACTGTTGGGTATCCAAAGAACTGTGAATTGCGTTATTTTTTTCTTATGGCTAAGCGATGCTACACTTTTTTCTCACGTGCATATGTACAGTGTGCTATAAACTGTAAGCGTTCTTTCCTCTTGTTTTTATTCTTGTGGACTAATGTGCCCTCTTTTGTATGAGAGTTAAGTCGATGCACTAATGACAGGGAGAATAACGCCACATGGTGTCTTAAATTGGCAAGCCGTGGCCAGCCGGAAAGGCGAAGATGACAAAGACGAACTGTGTTAGCAGTTCGTTTTCAATACACGCACATGTCTTATAGCCTCGCTATTCTTATCTCACCTCTATGACCCCTAGTGCATGACAGTATCATATGCCTCTAAAAGTGGCAACTTATTCAAAGACAACATCTGTACTCGACCATTTTAACAGCAAAAGCAAGGACTGTCATATGTACAAAGAAAGTGAATTTTGAATGTGGTGAAAAAAGTTTACAGAAACAGACCAGAACTTGAAGGCTCTTAAGAAAAGTTAATATAGGTGGTATTTTACATTTGAAATTAAACTTTCACCTTCAAAGCATCAGATGTAATACTGCGTGACCTTTGCTTCAGCCATGTCATTAAAAAATACATCTCCACAGATATATCGTGACGGTGTCTTCATGAAACAATGGGACATTTTCTCCCTTTTTAAAAACACTCTGATGAGTTCCTGGGATACAATGTGGCAGTTTTGTTAGCTAAACTTCGCAGTTGGTTTTAATGAAAGCTTTTTGAACTTTTCTTTGCAGGTTAAATCAATATAAGTATACCAACAGCCATTTTTTATCAGGATGATAACACTAGTGAATAACCTACAAAAGATTGAAACTGTGGTGACAACCATATAGGAATGCATAGCGCGTATTCATTCGGCACGTGGACCGGCAAGTATGGCCAAGGTATAATTAGGCCTTGTTGTTCACAGACTTTCACGCCTCAAAGAAACCCAGGCTAGAAGAGCCTTAGTGAAGAGATCAGGAATATTCTATCGTTAATCGATTTACACAGAAAAAACCTAGAGTACGTTCAATTACAGAATTACCTATCAGCCTAAATATGACACACGCACCGATTGTCGAGTCACAGAGTTTTATGTCAACAGTCCAGCGCCGCGACCACTTCATCAACCCGGATGCCTGAATATAACGTTGATGATTACTGAAATAAATGATGATGACCAAAATACAATAATACCCATCAAATATTTAGCAACAAAGATAATTAGAAAATTACATGCAGTGACATTGTCTTCTATAGTGTGATAAAAATATGATTTTCATGCAAATATTACCGAAAATATTAGTAATCTTAAAAGTAAAATACCCTGTTGAGGGAATGTAACTGGTAATTCCGATGTAACCCAGACTAACACTCATTTGCCATCAGATAATAGGTAGATTGCTAATGATATAGTTCGAGAAGTTTGCTCATAAGGACTTCATACGTAACAAAAAGGTAAAGCTTGAGAAGCCAGAGTGACACCCCAGAACATGCTGTGGCAGCGTATTGTTAACAATCAGCACACGTTTTTACGAACCACGCTCACATGGCAGTGGCACACCCTGTGGCTTGAGGTAGGAGGCCTCGGCCTGTCACTGCCTCACTGTTTGATTATGGGCCGACCGGTGCACCGGATCATCCACCCGTATCCTAGGATTCGATACAGTCGCTTAGGATGAGTTGCTTTCGGTTGCAGCGCACTATTACCACGAACAGTTTTGACAAACTGTTTTGATATCTCACTTGTCTCAAGCTCGTTATCCTTGATAGTCCGATATGAGTGCAAACGAGTGCAAACCGACTAGTTCAGGTGTCGACACATTATTTGCTGTTCAATCGGGCTCTAGAGCACTATATAAAATATTCAAAGGAACAATCTCGTTCGATCATTTCCAAAGATGGCAGATGAAGTTTTATTGGTCGATTATTTGCATTTCAGTGAACAGGTATCTCTTGGTGAGAAGGTACAATTAGAGGAGGTTCGTCCCGATGTGGAGCACCGGCTTCTCCCCTTTTGCATGATATTTACCATTGTATTGTAGCAATGAACTTAATGAAGCCACCCAGAATAAGTTATGAAAAGAGTTTGATAATTATTTCAAAAAGCAAACCTGGCTCACATATTAAAACACAAAATGTTTCGGAAATATATTCCACACACACAACGTAAATGCTCATCGAAAGTTTTTCACTGCCGATCAGAAGCCATATGGAAGATCTTTGTTTCTAAGATGGGAGAGAGAGACCTGAAATTTCGCACAATAATGGTGTGTATGTTGCATTGCCTAATACTTTTCGCTAAACGTTGGATCGTCAACCGAACGCCTGTCTAGTTGACCTTGGTGCCCGTACTTCCACTATCTTGGTTTTAACTTTTAACGAGACGAATCCCGGTCCCCAGACCCGGTCCGCTGTTGATCTTAATGAGCATAAAGATGTGTTAAGTGCTATTCTTGAGGAACTGAAAGAGATAAAGACTGCCGCGAACAAGCTCGATGAAACTCTGACCCCTATTATTTCAAACCTTGATGAAGTTCTGGAGCTGTCAAAAGCAAATAAAGAAAAAATCCATACCCTTCAGCACACCGTTGATGAACAACTAGAAAAAACTGTCGCAATTCAAGACAAGAGGCTTAATGACAATGAAGATAGGTCACGACGGAATAACTTAGTAGTCTATGGCATACCAGAAGGCCCAGAAGAAACCAGAGAAGTCCTTGAAGACTTAGTTGTCCGACGGGTTTGCAATGATGAACTAAAAGTCGCTGTCACCTCTCTCTAACGCATTCACCGAATTGGTAAACCCCGAAATGATAAACCCCGGCCAATCATTCTCAGGTTGTACAATTACAACGAAAAAATAGCCATACTAAATAACTGTTTCAAACTAAAAGACAGCGAAGTTTCCGTGTCACATGACTGCTGCCAGGCAACGCAGCACATAAGAAAAAAACTTTGGCCGTCTGTAAGTTCTGATAACAAGGCCGACAATAAGATAAAACTGGTTCATGATAAACTGCATATTAACAACGACATTTATGCGTGGGACGAAGCAAAGATTGCCGGGTGCTCGTGCGCAAAGGTAAAAAACGAGAACTGAGCACTCAACCGAAAAACACGAAAAAGGCGAACGAATTACTTCCGGATTCTACAAAGCAACAACCGAAAACACTGAGGCTCCTTTCCCTTAATGTGCGAAGCTTATGCAACAAACAAGGAGAACTACAACAACGTGTTGTTAACATATGACCCGCACATAGCTTCATCTCCGAAACCTGGCTTTGCCCAGATTTGCCTGATAATTACGTGATTCCGCCTTCATATACGTGCTATCGCAAAGATTAACTTACACGAGGAGGTGGTGTGGCAATTCTTGTGAAGGCGGGCCTTTCATATGTTTCACTGCCTGCTGTTAACTCTGACCACGAAAGTGTCTTTTGTAAAATAAATATTTCGGGAAACCATATTGTTATTGCGGGAATTTATTGGCCGCCGGGAGCTCCCTGTGAATTTTTATTTGAACTGTATGATCATTTGGCAGTGTATAAGGATCAGAACATTATTGCTGCGGGAGATTTCAACTTTCCGCACATAGATTAGTGCTCGATGTCATCAGGGGGCACTGATACAAAGAACTCCGAAATCCTTCTAGATACTTTATTTGCTTACAACCTTACACAGACAGTACTATATCCAACACGGGTGACTAGCACTGCTTCCTCCATTCTAGATTTATTTTGTGTTCAGCCAGCTTTACTGATCATACCTCAGAAATTCACGAAGGAGTCTTGGACCCCAAGCACGTATATTTTTCCTGCAAGCTTCCAAACCGAATCAAGTTAAACAACGCTAAATTTGTAAAAGTAAAAGACTACAACGCAGCAGATAACCCAAACATTGCCCACCATTTAGAAAAAAGCATTACTGACATTTCACGACGACGATGTTAACGTCTTATGGGCAAAGTTTAAGTCATGCTGCAATTATTGCATCAATAAGTTTATTCCAGATAAAATGAAAAAAATCAACAAAGCCAATCCTTGGATAACGAGAGAAATTATACATTTAAAACGTAAACTAAAACGGTACCGAAAAAGGAAGAACAGGGATGCCCCCCTCCTTTTTAAGCTAAGTTCTAAGTTGAAATCTAAACTACGAGAAGCTAAAGAGCGCTTCTATTCAACCACCCTTGGGCGCTTTGCTACCGAATCCCCTCACAAACTTCTGGCAATTTTTATCAAACAAGGACTTAAGAAGCGTAGATCAAATAGCTGTTGGTGCTCGCATTGTTACAGATAAAAAAGAAATTGCTGAAACGTTTAATTCCTATTTCCAGAGCGTATTCTCAAGGCCAGCCACGCTGGGTAATACGCCTTACGTCAACGATAGCAACCAATATATCCATATTACTGTCGAAGGTGTTACTGAGCTGCTCTTACGATTAGACCCTAAAAAATCTGCAGGACCTGATAACATTCCAACCGCATTTCTCAAAAGATATGCAGAGCTCCTAGCTAGATTCTTGGTACAGTTGTATTCTAAGTCTCTTCAAACTTCTTGCCTCCCACTTGAATGGTTGGTTGCCCGAGTGAAATCAATTTTTAAAAAAGGCTCTGTCACCGATTATTGTAATTACCGACCCATATCTCTCACTTGCACAGTTTGTAAAGTTCTCGAACACGTAATTGCTAAACACCTAAATGATTTTCTCGACAACAATAATCTTCTTACTAACGTACAGCACGGTTTTCTAAGAGGTTTTTTAACTGCAACTCAATTAGTAGTTACCGTCCATGAGATGGCACAGGTACTAGACGAGGGCGGACAGATTGACGCAGTTCTAATAGACTTCTCGAAAGCGTTCAATAGAGTTCCACACTCGAAACTAATAACAAAAATGAAAAACTTAGGCATTCTATCACAAGTCGTCAATTGGGTCATTTCATACCTAACTGGCCGCAAACAGTATGTTGAAATTGACGGTGCCTGTTCTCGTTTTCTTGATGTTTTCTCTGGCGTCCCACAGGGTTCGGTCTTGGCACCGGTTCTATTTAACATTTATATTAATGATCTTGGCCAAGTTGTAAAGCCCCCTCTACGCCTTAAGCTGTTTGCAGACGATTGCATCATATTTAATCACATAGTGTCTGCCGCTGACCAGCATGTACTTAACCATGCTTTGCATGCAAATACGGAATGGTGCAATAAATGGGATATGCTTATAAATCTCGACAAGACAGTTCACATGTGCATCTCCAGTAAGAATAAATCTCAATTCATGCATAGTCTTGGCAATTATCAGATTAAACAAGTGGAGGAACATAAGTACCTGGGGTTAACCTTGACGTCCAGACTTAACTGGTCAACACATATAAATAACATATGTTCCTCCACGAGAAAAAAGTTAGGATTTCTGAAGCATAAATTAGGTGATGCCCCCTCGTCGCTTAGACTCATTGCATACAAATTCATTGTAAGACCCACCCTGGAATACGGACGCATTGTATGGAACCCCCATACTATCACTAATAAAGAAAAGCTTGAAAAAATTCAGAGATTGGCAGCTCGCTTTATTTATAAACGTTTTAGACGTCGCGACTCCCCTTCAGCTATGTTGTAGCTCGCACACCTAGAGCCATTGGTCCTCCGACGTAAAAGTGCCCGTGTAAACTTTCTACACCAGCTATATTTTAATAAATTGGGAATCCAGTCACAAGACTACATAGCTAATAACCCTAGTCGAGCGTCTCGTCACAAACATAGCCGAAGTATTACACCGTTCTTTGCCCGTACAGACCAATACAAATATTCATTTTTTCCCAGAACTGTTTCCGACTGGAATATTTTGCCAGAGTGTTCACCCTTGCTGTCATCCAATGTATAATGATTGTATACTTACCTGTTTATTATGTACGCTCACATTCATGTGTCGATCTTGCATCCGTACGCATGTCTTCTGGATGTGTACATCCCTCTCCTGCTTGACCTCTCAAGGTTCGCAGTATTGTACAAATAAATAAAATAAATAAAACTTGTTCATGCGCATCCAGAGACTGTTCACCAAAACTGCATACATGACCAGAAAATTTATGTAGAAACCATGCTATTGGTATTTGTCAACTCTGCGCTCTTTTGAGGTTGCGTATATAGGTCCTGTAAAGGAAAACTACCGATCGGCGAGGAAACTAGACCGAACGCCATTTCTCGTTTTCAACTTCTTCTTCTTTTGCAGTACTAGTCTGCACACGTTTATTCCTTTTCTTTTTCAACATACTCCCGCCCCCCAGTAGTGTCACTCAATTCCAGTCTGTACATTCTCTGCACTGGTTTTCTGAAAAACTTCCCGTCTTGAGCTTTCACTCAACAAGGATAGACTGTTTGTAGAGAGCGTGTGCAAGCTGCAGTTGTTCGACGTCCTTCGCGAATACTTCCAGCTGAGCATATTGGACCTAAAACATTTCAGACTTGCTTTAGCTCCCGTGCCAAAATTGTTTCGCTGAGTAAAGCTTGAAGTCCACGGCATCGATTCACAAAGCGAAAGACCCAGGCGGTGACGTGCCGGAGCTTCTGCAGGTCTTTATGCTTCCTTATATCGATCACCGGGTGTAAGTGTCTGGACGACACTTGAAGAAATACATGTTGCGTCTCAATCTCTGCCTCTTCATTTGTCGGTTTGTACTGGTTAGGTTTTGGAGGCTAGCCTGATTTTTGTTGGGACAACCATTCAGGTACATACCACCAATAGCGACATGAACGTAGAGTCTTTATTGGTATACCTCTAGTCAGTACATTCACCGGGTTGTCTTCGCCAGGGCAGTAGCGCCATAAGGCTGTTTCCGTAACTAGCGTTATTTCAGTCTCTCTATGCTTTACAAACTGACTCCACTTGCTATGGTTTCCGCTGATCCAGCTCAGTGTGATCATGAAGTCAGTCCACATGACGCAATGAAAATGCTTGAAATCCCACGAGGAGCAAATGTATTTCGGCAATCTGGCTCCCACTACCGTGGCCATAAGCTTGAGCTTTGAAAGAGTTAATGTCCTTAATGGGTGCCACTCTTGACTTCGCTACTATCAGAGAAATAACGGAGTTTCCACCTTCATCAAATGCTCTCAAATAGGCACATGCTCTATAAGCCTTCAGGCTGGCGTCGACGAATATATGCAGTTCAGCCTCTTTAAGTGCTCCATGCAGTTCCGTCTCTCACGCAACGCGGAATCCTTATGTGGCCGAGCTGTATTACATCGGCACACCAGGCTGCCCACTGCATCTTGATCTCCGTGGGCAAATCTTTATCCCAGGAATGGCCTAAAACCCAAAGGCGTTGAAACAAAAGCTTCGCAGTGATGGTGAATGGCGATAGAATGCCAAGCAGGTAATAAACTTCGAGAAGCAACCTTCAGTAGGGTACATTTCGTGTCGAGCTGGCCAGCCGCTTAATACTGGGCCACAGACTTAGAAGAAAATTTGAAGTAATCATTTCCTATATCCCATTGCATTCCCAAGACCGCAGCTGCTTCTCCGGATGCTCCTTCTACTTGCTCCTCCTGTTTGTCAAAAATGTTCTGCAGCTGATGGTCATTGGTCTTCCGCTTTCTGAGCCTTATGCCAGCATCTTTCATAATTGCTTTCGACTGCTCATAGATGCAGCCGACCTTCATGGAATGTCTCCGCACCCACCAATAAATCGTCGACATAAAATGCCTTCTTTAAAGCAGAAGCGAACTCTTTGTATTCACATGCGTGATTTAGGTAGGTAGTGAATAGTTGATTGACTTATTTGTGGGGTTGAACGTCCCAAAACCACTATATGATTATGAGAGACGCCGTAGTGGAGGGCTCCAGGAAATTTTTATCACCTGGGGTTCTTTAACGTGCACCCAAATCTGAGTACACGGCCCTACAACATTTCCGCCTCCATCGAAAATGCAGCCGCTGCAGCCGGGAATTGAACCCGCGACCTGCGGGTCAGCAGCCGAGTACCTTAGCTACTAGACCACCGTGGCGGGGCGGTAGTGAATAGTTGCCATGAGCAAGAAAGGGCTTGACGTTAATCCAAACGGTACCCGTGTCATGCGCCGTTCGAACGAGTTTACGGTGTTGGCTTACGGAAATAGAGTCAAACGAGAAAAACCGAAACGCATCTCGGTCAGTCTCCTGTATCTCAATTTGTAAGAATGCCTTTTCGATGTCGGAAGTGATGGGGACAGGGTACCACCGAAAGCGAAGAAGGACTTGCAGCAATTCTGGATTGAGAGTCACTCCTTTTATCCAAGCAGTTCGTTAAGGGATGGTACACCTTGGGTGTGTGACGATGCGTTGAACACTACACACAGTTTGGTAGTTAACGATTCCTCTCTTATTACTTCCCGATGTCGCATATAGTATATGGTGTGATCTCGATCCCGAGGAGTATCCTTAGGCACCACTTCTGCGTGAACCATCTCTAGATATTGCCGGATTACTCTGTCATATCGCTGCAACATTCCTTCCATCGTTTATAGCCTTCATGTTAATCTTTGTAGACGTGATAGCGCGATTTCCCGGTTGTTCTCCTAGGAGCGGTTTCTCATCTTCCTTCCAATGCAACGCCACTGTGATGATGATATATGGTGTTTTTTGGCGCGAGGGTCATTTGATGGCCAAAGAGCGCCAGTTCATGAGACAAGAGATGTGGACAATGATTGTGATTAGCGGCTGTATAAGGACCTATAAAATTCCTCGCGGTAATGCAGGTAAAGACATACAGTTATTAAAATCATGACCATGTCCGTGAAAGGTGTGTGTGGTGTGAATATGTGACAAAAGTTAATGATAGTAACAACGATGGTGGACATGTATGGCATTAGCACAAGTGCCTCACTCGTTCATACCCTTCCGTCCGAAGGGTCGTGAGGCAAGTGCTTTATTGTGTAGCCACCGCAGCGAAAACCTCTCTGGAGAGGTCGCGCTACGGTATGCCCGGGTATATGACATAAAAGCTATGAGTTTCTTTTAAAAACGCTAACAATGATTTGTGACTAAAAAGCGGTTCCCTACCGACGAACATTGCAGGGTGTAAAGGTATATGTTGTCGGTAGCGTGATGGAAAGTGTTGTTTTCTTAGAGTGTCAATTGTTTGCACTGAATTAAAATGTGAATAACTGTTAGTGCTTCACCACATCTGTCACACAATGGTGGATCGCCACCGGACAAAAGATATAAATCTGTCGTGTATGTGTGTCCTATCCTGAGCCTCGTTAATGTTACCTCTGTGTGACGTGATTTTGATACTGGTGGCCAATGGCCAAGGTGTGGCTTGATAACGTGTAGTTTGTTTTGTGTGTGTGTGTATCCCACTTGCTCTGACAGTAGTCCCTGAGCTTTCGTTTGAGAGACGGCTTGAGATCAAGGGCCGGGATTGTTATGGGAGTAATGGCGGTGCTTTCGTGGACGGATGCAGCAAGCTGACCCGCCATCATGTTGCCTTGAATCTCACGGTGCCCCTGGCAACCAGCACAGAACAACATGTTGGTTGAGTGGGTAGAGTGTGCATAAGATGGAGTAAAGTGAAACGAGGACAGGGTTTTTGTTTTTAAGACTGTGCAGAGACGTTACCACACTGAGAGAGTCAGTATAAATTAGTGCTTTTTGTATTAGTAATTGTTTGACGTGTTTAGCTACCAAAGTATCGCGTAAGCTTCTGCTGTGAAGATACTTGTGCCTGGATGTAGAGGGCCAGCATCCGAAAAGGAAGGGCCAACAGAAGCGTAGGACACAGAGGAGTTAGGACTTAGAGGCATCTGTAAAGAACTCAGGACGTGTGTATTTGTGTTGAAGTTCAAAGAAGTATGTTCGAATATGGGCAATAGGCGCATGTTTAGTAACTTCTAGGAAAGACACATCGCAATCTCGCAATCTATAGTCTGCCACTGCCACGGTGGCAGGTATGCTACAGGAGCCATTAAACTGTGTTCGAGTGACACTCCAGTGTCCTCAGCTAGACCCTTCAGGCGAACTGAGATGGGCTGTCTCATTGAAGGCCTGTTTTGAAACAGAATGGAGCTCGAAAAATCATTAATAGTAGAGTATGAGGGCTGCCCCTTGTCTGCTTTCACCTTAAGGAAATATATAAAGGACATGTAAGTTCTTTGCAGATGAAGCGACCACTCATTTGACTCAACGTGAAGGCTTTCTGCGGGGCTGGTGCGAAAAGCACCCGTAGAAAGGCGGATGCCCGAATGGTGCACGGAATCCAGCATCTTCAAAGCACTTTGAGTCGCAGACTGATAAACAATGGCCCCATAATCTAAGCGGGTGCGAATGAGGCTACTATACATGTTCATGAGGCAGTTCCTGTCACTACCCCACGTAGTACGTGACAACACTTTCATAACATTCATGGCTTTTAAACATTTTGTTTTTAAATACTTTATGTGTGGTACTGAAGGTCAACTTGTTGTCCAAGATTAAGCCTAGGAATTTGTGCTCCGCATTCACAGACAGACGTTGGCCGTTCAGTTCAATGTCGGGTTCTGAGTGCATGCCTCTCTTTCGGGAGAACAAGACACACGTGCTTTTTCCTGGGTTCAGCCGGAATCCGTTTTCCTCTGCCCATTTGGAGACCTTGTTTAAACCCAGCTGAACCCGCTGCTCACACATTGCTAAGTTGCATGACTTGAAGCCAAGCTGAACGTCGTCGACATATGTACAATAGAACATATTTACGGGGGAGGGACAAGTGCAAGGAATTCATTTTGATAATAAAAAGTGTACAACTAAGTACACCACCTTGCGGTACTCCCGTTTCTTGCACAAATGTTTGCGAGAGAATACTCCCCACACGGACACGGCAGTTTCCGATTGGACAAGTACCTCTCGAATTATGGAAAGCATTCTACCATGCACACTCAGGTTAGACAAGTCTCCTAATATGCCAAAACGCCATGTTGTGTCGTTGGCCTTCTCGATATCAAAAACACTTACAGGAAGTATTGTTTGTGGACGAAAGCGTCTCGGATCTGTGCCTCGATACGCACCAGATGGTCGGTGGTGGATCTACCCTCTTGAAACCCACACTGAAATTGGTCGAGCAGATTGTGTGTTTCAAGGAAATGTAAAAGTCGGCGGTTTATCATTTTTTCAAGAAGTTTACAAAGGCAGCTGGTTAGTGCAATGGGCCTATAACTTGAAACTGAGGAAGGGTCCTTGCCCTGTTTCAAAATAGGGATAACAACAGCCTCTTTCCAGGAATCAAGAATGGTGCCTAAAAGCCAGATAGCATTGTATAAAGAGAGTAAAGTATTTCGCGTTTTGAGCGGCAGGTTTTTCAACAGTTCATATGTGACACGGTCGTAGCCTGGAGCAGAATTACTGCAAGTGTTTAGTGATGTTTGTAGTTCAGCTAAGTTGAAAGGTTGGTTGTATGCCTCGTAATTTGTGCATATGAATTCTAGTTCCTGCTTTTCTATCTTTGCTTTGTATCTTTGGAAAGCTTCAGTGTTTGTGTGACGAGCTAGACACCTGCTCTTAGTGTGCACCGAGGAAGTTCGCTTGTCTTCCAGGCTGTCACCCAGTGTGTTTACGAGTGGGAGTGAGTGTACTTGTCTTCTTGCTACCCTACGAACCATGTTCCAGACTTTAGCCTCTTCTGTATATGAATTTATCCCTGATAAAAACTTGTGCCAGCTTTCTTTTCTGGCCTGCCGACGCGTTCTCCTGCCTTGAAATTTTGTTTTCTCAAAGTTCTCAAGGTTTTGCGTTGTCGGCGAGTTCCACAGCAACCTCCATGCCCTGTTCTGTTCCTTTCGGCCTATTCTGACACTTAGTGTTCCACTACGGAACGTGTCGTTTTCCGGGCAGCCTAGATGTTTGTGGAATGCACTTGGTTGCTGCGTCAGTAAGAAAAGCCGTGAAGTACTGCAAAGCTTCATCTATGCCTAATCCGCATATGTCAGTCAAATTTAAGTGAGTAAGCTTTTGAAATTGTTCCCAGTCGGCTTTGTTTACCAGCCATTTGGGAACATGGGGAGGACATCTATTTATTATTGGTGTACTCAAAACTAAAGGAAAATGGTCACTTCCGTATGATTATTTATGACTTTCCACTGAAGTAATGGTACAAGTGAAGGAGATGCGATGCTAAGGTCTATGGAAGAGTAAGTTTTGTTGGCAAGGTTTTAGTATGTTGCCTCTTTCCTATTCAACAGACAAGCACCCGATGAAACGAGGAATTGTTCAATGAAACGACCTCGTGCATCACAGCGAGAGTCGCCCCACAGACATTTATGTGCATTCAGGTCCTCAAGGACCAGATAAGGTTCAGGTAGTTCATCTATTAAAGACTGGAATTGAAGTTTTTAAAGACGGTGGTGTGGAGGTATGTACAAAGAGCAGACTGTGACAAGTTTGTTTAGAATAACTGCTCCGACAGCCACCGCCTCGAGGGAAGTTTGAAGGGGTAATTGTGTACACGCTATACCTTGACTAACTGTAACCGTACACCACCAGATAGATGGTGGCATGGCATCATCTCTATCCTTTCGAAAGATTAAGTAGTTACGTAAAAATTTTGTGTTTGTTCGTTTTAAGTGTGTCTCTGTACATACAGCACTCTTGGATTGTGTTCATGGAGGAGTTCTTGTAAGTCATCAAGGTTTCGAAGAAGGCCTCGGATGTTCCCCTGTAATATTTCTGTCTGCATATTTAAACAAGAGGGATGCTGCTGTGTGTTCAAAGAGTTTCCTGTGTTGGAGTGAGCTCGTTAATTCAGGTGGCAAGATGGTCGTCCGGCCCCGTTATTCGTTTTTTTGTTTTTCTTGGCGCGCTCCAAGGAGGCGCGCCGCTCTTTCGGTACCAAGGGTACCGTTATATCCATTGCTTCCTCAGAGGCACTGGATGCCCGCACATGCGAGCTGGTGGTTTGTATTTTAGGCCTCGCCTGGAGATGTGAGGTCTTGAGACCAGAGGACCCTGAAGTCCTCCGGCCTCACTTTGCTTGGAGGCGGAGTAGACTGAACTACTGCCGCCTTGGGGGCAGGCGCCACAGCCGATGGCTCGCTCTGCGCTGGCCGAAGGGGTGGCGAGGGCTGGTGCGGCGTTGCCCCCTGACGCGCCGCATCAGCATATGTTGCGCCGTAAAATGGCGATACTCTTCGTCTTGCTTTTTTGAATGTGATGTTTTCTTTGACTTTAAGAGTGATTATTTCTTTTTCTTTCTTCCAGTTAGGACACGAACGCGAATACGCGGCGTGTTTCCCCGTCACAATTCACGTAGTGAGGCGTAGTATTACAGTTATCAGATGGGTAGCCGTGGCTACCACGTCTTGCACAAGTTTCCTGACCCCGGCAGTTCTGCGAGCCATGACCAAATCGTTGTCATTTATAACACCGTCTTGAATTGGGAATGTACGGACGGACAGAAAGTTTGATGTAGCCTGTGTCTATGGATGAAGGCAGTGTGCTAGATGCGAAAGTGAGTATTAAATGCTTGGTAGGTATTTCTTTGTTGTCGCGTCTGATGACGATTCGTTTCACATCCGTGACATTTTGCTCTTTCCACCCTTCAAGAAGTTCCTGTTCAGACATTTCAAGAAGGTCTGTTTCTGAAACAACTCCGCTTGTGGTGTTCATTGATCTATGAGGTGAAACGGATACTGGGATATCACCAAATGCTACGAGACTGCCAAGATTTTTCATAGTGATGTTTTTCAGGCAGCTCAAGGAGAAGGTCTCCGCTAGCCATCTTTGTAACCTTGTATCCTGGGCCAAAGTCATCAGTCAGAGATTTCGCAACAAGAAATGGAGATATGGCTCTGGCTTGTTTTTGTTGAATTTTCGCTGTGCACAACATGGAATTTTGGAAAGCATTGTTTGGGTTGGCTGAAAACTGATATGTCATCGGTGCGTCCCTTCTTAGGCGGAAGACGATCTAAGAGACGGGGAAATGCAGGTGTTCCCATAGTAGTGTACTTTTTTCTGCAGCAATTGGCGACCACCCACCATGGAGTCCAACCAAGGGACGCTGAAGCACTTATTAGCATAAGGCCTGCAGACACCAGCCGTACATTCCACTTATAACCAACTATAACTACTCAAGGTTGAGTAATTACACAAGATTAACCCTTGCCACCAGGAAAATTGGAAGTACACAGAAGAGAGAAGTAGACAGGATAGACTAAAAAAGAGATGATAAAGACGAAGTTGTAGGGGAGAGAGATAGAAAAAGGTGACTGCCAATTTCCCCTGGGTGGGTCAACCCAGGGGTGCCGTCTACGTGAAGCCGGGGCCAAAGGGGTGTGTTACCTTCGGCCGGGGGGCCTTAAAGGTCCAATCAACCAGTGTCGGCTCAACCCGAAGGATCCCCTTTTCCCCGGACACGGCAAAGCTACGCACGGCTAGGCGTGGGAGGGAGCCGAAACCCCCCCCCCGTTAGCTCGTGTCCGTGGTGTCGCTACACACCAAACGGATACTTGCGCAGGCGCCAGGCAACTCCACTGTGTATCTGTTGCTTTTCTTGCTAATTGTTTCATGTAATCGTGCAACGTACTCACGGGAGAAAGGTGCCGTTGAATCTGCGATTCCCATTGCTTCTAGTTGCCAAAAAGATTGCAAGATCTGCGAGGTTGATTCGTCATCAATAAGTGCTTGTACTTTCAGAATGCAGACCATTAGGCTTGAGCTGCAGCCAAGAAAGGCTTTTTGGTGACTGGGTCCTTGTAGCGTCTATCTGAAAGCTGTATCTATTGCTACAAGTCCTGGAACTTCTGCACTTTTGACGATGCGTCCTGACATGACTTTGCCAGAGGTGGTCAGCTCCGATCAATAAGCTGAGGCTATTTTCTGTTTCCGCATCAAACTTCTTTTCCTCCGCAATACCTTGCCTTCAAGACGCAGGTGCTGAACAAAATGGCTGTCAGCTTTCGGGCAAGCAATACTGTGGCAGATAACTGGAAGAACGGTTGCGCGCATCCGCGCAGGTGTCAGAACCGTATTGGCTACGCAGAGGAACTTCCACCACTTGAAGTCTTTCCACAGTACTTGGTGATGAACAGCCAAACGTATTCAGCGCAATTTGAGTTTCTCCCAGCACCTGTAGGTGTAATGTCTTGGCGAGATCTTCCGTGACGAAGAATCGCTGGCTTCCTCCGTCGAGAATCTCTCGGACATACCTTGTTTTGCAGTTTTTGATGACAAAGGCACGAAACGTTTGTAGATATACTTCACTGTGATTTGTTGTGCCCCCGCTCAGTGAATTCTTCTCACACAGTATAACTGATTGTGACAACACCATTTCTACTGTGCTTCCGGAGGAGTCAACTGGACGAGAAGGTGTCGCTGTTTTGTTCGATGTATAGTGCGCGTCGCACATACTTGATGCGTGCCTGCCGTGGCAACTCGAGCAGGTGAGTTTGACGTAGCCCCAACTTGCCTGATGTCCTCGGGACGTACATCGATAGCAGCGGTTGTCTTTTGCAAGCATTCCTTGCTTCTAATCGATGGCAAGGTTCGCGTCACAAGCGCGGGTGCCATGTTTCTTTGACATGCAGAAAAAACACTCAAACCAGCTGCCCGATGTGCTGTGTAGTACAGAAGCCGTGCTGGTGCTGCCGCTTCGAGTCCTCTGTGCACGGTCATTCAGCAGTCGGTAATTAAAGTGCTTGCACTGCTCCCAACTTTCTAGCTCTATACGTGTATAGGTGAGCAGCTCCTTTGACTCCGCATTAGATGTAGCAGCTGCACGCTTGGCTCAAAGACATTTGCAGCAGACCCGTTTTCTCTTAGTGCCTGACTGCGCTTTGCACGTGTGTAGGACAAAATGATGTCGTACGGTAAGGCTTTCCGTAAAATTTCAATTAGCATAGCGGAAAAGCTAAGCGTAGGAACATTTAGTGCAGTTAGACAACGGATATTCAGCTGCACAGCATCGTAAAGTCGCCTAAGGCCGCGGACGTCGCTTCCCGACTTGATTTGAGGTAGATTGCGAAGCGCTGCTAGGTGGTGTTGCTCGATGCGTTTTTGATCTCCGAAGCGTTCCTTCAATAACTCGATGGCGTCTGCATAACAGGCTTCGGAAGTCGGAAAACCACATATCGCAGCTGGCGCTTCACCCGCAAGATAATGACGTAGATAGAAGCACTTCGTAGTTGTTGACAAAGCGTTGTTCAGGTGGACAGTTTGCTCAAACAGCTCCCAGAAAGCCGACCATTCATGTATATCACCTCTAAATGTTGGCATGCCAAGGTTCAGAAGCCCTGGGCCAATTGCAGTTGGCACGTCAGATGGTGATGTGTTTGCGTTCTGAGGAGCAGCTGCTGCTGTACTGTCTCCATGTCGCAAACCGTCTATCTTGCACAGAATCTCAGCGAGCATGCTTATAGCTTCGTCGTTATACTCTGCTCCCGCGATATACTCAGTTTCGAGCTCCTCATCCACTACGTGCTCCTCGAGCGCATCATTGATCTTCGAGAGCTCGTTGTTGCTCGCTGACCAGCGGTCATAAATAGCTGTGAGTTTGGGCTTGTCCGCGGTAGGATCACTTAGCAGTGACCTTGCGTCTTGCAGGAGCTTGGTGTTCTGGGCTCGTCGAGCGGAGCGCTTGGTCTAGAGGCAATCCATCGGATCCGGTGTTAAAGTCTAGTCCGGTCTACGCCGATCAGGAACGATTCGTTGCAGTCCTCGCCACCCGCAAAACTACGCGGTCGAGTAGAAGGTCCCCTCGAGTCGTGCGATGAAGGAGACGTGTCCGCACGAGGGGTCTCGGCACCACGATGTAAAAGAAAACTACCGATCGGCGAAGAAACTAGACCGAACGCCGTTTCTTGTTTTCAACTTCTTCTTCTTCTTTTACAGTACTAGTCTGCACACGTTTATTCCTTTTCTTTTTCAACAGGGCCATCGCCCACGTTGCAAAGAGGGACAACCGCCTGTAACGGGGGTGCAGTGCTTACTCTTATTGAGAAACTAACATAGAATAAATTCTTACTGTTTTATGAGTTTGCTTGTTAAGCTTGAGGTTTGTTCATCACCGCCGTCGTAGTAGCCATGATAGTTCTAACCACTCCTTCTAGAACCGTAGTTGTGCTGTTGATTGATTTAAATGGGCCCTTTGACATGGAGCACCACAGCTCAGCAGACACTTTCCCCTGCCTCGGAGCATGCTCAAGTTAGATGGAGAGCAGCTAAAGGACTGCGTCTATCTATAGCGCTCACTTTTGACGCACTTTCTCTCTTTAGTCAAGCATCGCTCAGTGCACTTCGATTCTGAGCCGCCATGATTACCAAGAAAAAAGCCAAGGTAGCTGCTGTGCAGGCTCACCGTGAAGACCTCGCGGTGCGAGCTTGCGAAGTACACGTGATTCGAGCACATCTATATCTAGACCAGATGCTGAGCACCTGCAAAGTAGAAGCAAGACGTCTGCAGTGGCAGCCAGCACACACCACCGCCACTGACACAAAGGCGGCCCACAACGCCGAAGCGAAATGAGCTTATTTGCAAGCGTACAGGAAAGCTTCTCGGGTCCATTTGTATGATGATCGAGTAAATCTATAGAAGATTCACAGTTTGCCGTATTTACCGTCCGGAGCTTCGTCATCTTCGTTCCCTTCGTGCACATGACGGTGTTTTTTTTATTGTGGCCAGTGTTTCTCGCACATGATTACCATGTGCACGAGAAGACTTTGGTTTGGGCATAGAAGTTCGGTAAGTGCCCTGATTAAGTGCAGGATTTACTATTATGGAACTTTTATTTGATAAACGTCGACACGAACACCGGCCTTTCATACGACAAATCTGAAAGTAAATACTTTTCGCCACTCAGTTACTTCCTGGCAACTTCACAAAGTGGCAAGCTATTTACATAATAAAGAAGTGCCCGGGTGAAAAAACGAGCCATTGTTGCTAGGCAAAGCATATTTAAAAGAAATACGCTTGCTATACATGAGCCCACTATAGATGTAAGCGCACTGGGGGTCAAGCAGCTTGGAATGACAACAATCTAATCTAATAAGGCTGCCAAGAGAGCTAGATTGTATGCCTTGATGCTGCGATGCGCTGCGAGATAGGAAAAAACCAGAGGCGACAAAGAGTCATGCGCACTCACTATGTGTCGTCTCTGTTTTTTTCTTAGCCTGCAGCGCATCACAAGCATGAAGATATGAGCTAGCTGTTAGGTAATCATGTTGAAGAGGCAGAACATGCAAAGAACAACACAAGATGGAAGTCGAGACTCTGCGAAAGTCATTGTGTGCCTCCTTAGTTGTTGGTGATCATTTTAGGTGTCGACTTCTGTTATGTGTCTATTTATTCACACCTGGCCTCTTTGACATGAGTGAGAAGGCAAGATGAGAGCTTTTGAGTTCTCTAATTTGTCAAGAAAAATTTCGGTGTTTTCAACCGCAGAAGCACAGACACCTGGTTGACGTTTAGAAATTTTGATGCTGACTAGCTTCGCCTTGTGCATTGAAAAGCAGGAATATTCAAAGCACAACCTGGGTTCTACAATTCCGTTGCTTCAATTCATGCATCAATATTGAACGTAATCAACAAATGCTTAAAAAATATAGGCCTAACATAGCAGTGTTAAAAGTTTTAGCAGAAATACTGCTACGTTGTTTCGAGCCATCCTCCCTTAGAAACACGTTTGCAGTGCAAACAGTGAGCGAGACTCTCATTGCGTGCTCTGGATCTTCAGTTGGGCCCTTTTGACAATATTATTCTGGGTCTGTACTCGAAGCATACAAAACTCCCAAAAGCAGAAAATGCCAATTTGAATTAGGAACGGCATCAACCACAACCAACCTACGAATATTGTCGATGCTAGGTTGTGACACCAGTGACACAACAAGCACCTTCGTAACGTTATGATTTCCAAGAACGCACACCTTGACATGCTAGTTGCTGTTATTTTGGTAATTGTTTCACGAATATTAGCAGAATCCACCTCGTGAGATGAGTCACGAAGCGTTGAGAATTTGAATTTGTGTTGAAAATCTGGACGAGCATAAAAAACATCACCCTAACCAAAAAGTGAATTCATTCGAAGTGCTTGTTCAAAGACGATCGGGTAAACCAAACTTCCGTTGCACACATGCCCTACCATCATATACAGACGTGACATCATTGCTATATATAGGGAAATACACATTAGTTACTACCTTAAATTTGAAACGCTAGATACTTTTTCGTTATTCCAATACATTATTCATACACAAGCGTTTTATGTATAATGCGCACCTGATCTCTTTGACATGAATGAGAAATCAAATTGAGAGCTGTTGATTCTTCTAAATTGTCAAGCGAAATTGTGGTGTTTTAAACCGCAGGAGCACACACACCCGGTTGACGTTTGGAAATATTGATGTTGACTAGCTTCGCCTTGTGCATTGAAAAGCACTAATATTCCAGGTACAGTGTGAGACGGGGAATCATTGAGGCAGCCTTTGTCTTGCCGTAGAACAGCAACGCGTCGAGAGCCACCCAAGTTGCCACCTCGGTGAGCTACCGTCTTTGCGCTTCAATCGTACAGCCTATCGAACAGCCTGGATCCTGCCTCCGGACTGGAACGCGTCGAGAGCCACCCAAGTTGCCACATCGGCAAGCTACCGTCTTTGTGCTCCTGTTGTCCAGCCTATCGAAGAAGCCTGGGTCCTGCCGCAGCACTAAAATGTGTCGACAGTCGCCTGCCTGTTTACCACGGTGAGCTATCATCTCTGCATTCTTGCTGTACATCTGGCGGGGTGGAGCAGCGAGTGGCTGGGACAGGTCAGTGTCACGCCACAGATCTTCAGCGAGCCCGGGTTCCCAGACACCGGGCAGCTACGTCAACAGCACACGGGCCTAAAGAGGCTGGGTCTACGAGGAGTGCATAGCGGAACGTGTCTCCTCGCCAGCAACGGGCTTCGCCAGGGAGACGCCTCTCAATATAACTGCCAAGCGATGTACCAAGCGACGACCTTTTGACAGCGTGGACTGTGATTAAGCCACCGCCAGTTTCAAACAGGCGTTAATGAGACGTGGTTCGAGGGACCGAATTATTTTTAAAGATGACTAGTCTTCTGTATGTACTGTAAGAGGATGAGTGTGTAATAAAGGGTGTTCTTGTGACAAACTCCGTGTCCCCTTATTGCGTCGATTCCGCTTGACTCAAACAAAAGTAGCTGGGTGACATCAATACGTGACATATGGCGAGCGTGCCCAGAATTAATTTATTTTTGACACGTGCGCTAGTCTGTCTTGAGCAGTGAAATTTACATTGAACGGATACTGGCGACTGAACAGGCCGTGAGTGTATTATAAGAGGACCTTACGAAACAGTATAGTGACGAGAAAAAGAGATTCAGAGGTGAGCGCTGAGATTAGACAGGCCACAATATAATAAGAAGAAATGGCGAAGGCAGCATATGAGCATGTATATAAAAATATGCTGCTAGAGAAAAAGCTTACTGAAAAAAAATCCCAGTTGATTGCACTGAACAGTGGTGAAGGGGCACGAGCGGTTTCTCATACAGCAACCCAGAGGGTGGACAAAGTCTTCAAACGTTTACAGTGCCATATGACGAAAACAGGAAAGATCTTGACGCGTATGTTCGCCGTTTCGAGAGGATCGCAACCGCACAAAGGTAGCAGAAAAGCGTTTCAGTCACAGGGCTGAGTACGTGTCCTATGGGGGAAACGTTGGCGGTCTTCAGTCGGATGGCCGCAGCTGACGCGCTAGAATATGGCGAGTTGAAGTTGGCATTATTCCAATGACTTCGACAGAGTTCCGAATGCTTCCGGGAAAAGTTCAGGACTTCCAAACCCTTGAAAATTTAGACATGTCAACAGTGAGCTGCTCTCATCTCAAATTATATTGATCACTGGTTGGGGATGGAAAAAGTAGTCGGGACGTTCGAAGATATCAGCGAAGAAATGGTTGCAAAACAGTCTCTGGCATCGTGTTATCCAGGAGTTACTGTCTTCCGGAAGCAGGGTAACTTGAAGACAGTAGCAGAACTGGCAGAAGGTACGGACCGGTTTTCAGAGGCTGAAGGCGAGAAGAACTCAAAAAAGAGATAACAGCAGAGGGTTTAGAGGAGAAAGAACACGCTCGAATTGCCACCAAATGTTTTTCCTGTGGAAGGGCTAGATATAGAGCGGAAAGATGGCAGCTGGGTCACCCGCAAAGTTCATCATCTCATTGGTACAGGTGTGGACGTTAAGGTCACACCAGGGAGACGTGCAGAACCACACAAGACAAGAAGACGGCTTGCGGGGTAGCAAAGGAGGGTTCTGGGAAGGAAGACCCTGTGAAGGCGTTGGCGAATGAGGGTGAGGACAAGTTCGGTGTGGTTACGATGTCCTCTAGGTCAGAGGAGACGAACATGTCGGTGCCAGTGGTAGCTGGAGTTTTACAAGGACGCGAAGTGTCTGTGCTTCGAGACACGGCGTCAAACATTGTATTTGTAAGACAGTCTTTGGTGCCCGACTCACAAATCTTCAGTATAGAAAAAACAGACTGTTTGGTAGTTGGAAGATACAGCGGATGTCTATAGAACAAGACATGATATTGACGCCGTTTTACGGCAGATGGATAGAAGCCGGATGTATACAAAAGCCGTTTCATGACGTGATCCGGCGGAACGTACCTTGGGCTAGAGGCGTGGACGACTCCGATCTCATGTGCAGCCTCCCAAATAGCGAAACTTGATATGGCGCTAAACAGAAAGTGACTCAAACTACAGAGGACGACGAAAAAAGTCGTGAACCTACTCACTCGAGGAGCTGCAGTGTGTTGAGCCAAAAACCCGACAAGGAACAAGAGTAACAACAAGGACAATAAAAAGTATGTTGTCAAACCAATATTGAATGTAACTGACAAAGAAATGAGAAAAAAACTAGAAGCAGACGGCACTTTGCGATGCTCCTTAGAGTTTCAAGAAAGGTTGATTCATCGTAAGTAGAGGAGAGCTATGAATTCTTATGAGAAAATGGGAGATTTATTGTATCAAGTAGTAAGGACCCGAGATGTAGGGGAGCAAAGACAGATAATATTACCAGCGGGTTTCAGAAGAGCTGTACTAAACTTGGCACAAGAGGATACAATGGCTGGGCAGCACGGAAGAAAAAAGATGACCCACCGGGTCGCCCAAGAATTCTTTTGGCCATGCATGCAAACTGATGATAAATAGGTATATCCGACCTCGAGATACGTGTCAGAGAACAACATTTAGAGGACTGTTGTCAAAGGTACCACTCCGTACTATGACGCTTATTGAGGAACTGTTTCCAAAGGACGCAGTCGATGGTATAGACCCCATAATTCCAGAATGATATTAAGGAAACAGGTACATTGTAACAATGCTGGATGTCGCGCCTAGATATCCTGATGCGGTTCCGATTCCAACGGTGAAGCCATAACGGTTACTAAGGCTCCCATCGATATGTTTACATGGTATGGAGTCTGGAGAGAGATAATCATAAATGGAGGAACCTATTTTACCTCATTATTGACGAATGAAATTTGTATGCTCCTGTGTTTGCGACAACTCTTAACAACGCCATACCACCCTGTGTGTAGTGGTTCAGTAGAAAGGTTCAAGGTACGCTAAAGTGCTTGTTACGCAAAGTGTGCCAAGAGAAACCCAAGAATTGTGATTAGTATTTACCTGCGCTCTTGTTTGCGTACAAAAAAGTGCCGCAAGCCAGTGCTGGATTCTTTCCTTTTGAACTAATATTTGGAAAAGCCGTGAGAGGACCAATAATGGTTCTCCGACAGATGTGGTCGAGTGCAGTAGTGAAGGACGAGCAAAAATCTTCATATGCATAATTCCTCAATCTAAGAGGTCAGCTAGAACAAACACGCCGTATTGCTCGCGAGAGTCTCATCGAAGCGCCAGCACCACACAAGAGATATTACGACTTTAAAAGTCGAAATGGAGTGCTTCAGGTTCAAGACAAGGCTTTTATGTTGTTACGAGTAACTTATTTATTAAATTATATGTGATTCGCTGAGCATGGTGGACAAGATGGCGCCAGTTCATCAACAACGATCAACCGACGTCGTCTTTCTCTATCATGTAGCAAGAGTGTGGCGGCTGTTCTGTATCTCAACTCCCCGGAGGTAGAAGCACCATCTCGGTGCTTGAGCTACTCGCATGTGGTAGAAGGAGGGTTATACGGCTTGAGACGAGCTATGTGCACGATGTTCTTCGAAGCTGACGAGGATGACGTTGGATTGGCTGGAACGATGTCGTATGTAACGTCAGTCGCCTGGCGCACGACACGGCGGGGTCCAGTGAAGCGTGACAGCAGATTTTCAGAAAGACCTACACTCCGAATGGGTTACCAGAGAAAAACAAGGGAACCCGGTGAAAAGTGCACGTTTTGATGATGCAAATCATAGTGCTGTCTTTGGTGCTCATGCGAGGCTTGTATACGGCTGCGGGCGAGTTGGCGTGCGTGGTCGGCTCGCGTGATGGCTTCGCTGGCTTATTCAGTGACCGAGGCCAGCAAGGTGTCAAAGGGTAAGGCGGGTTCTCGGCCATATAGAAGATAGAATAGATTCTCTAGCCGGCAGTGTCCTGATGCGACAAATTATATGCGAACGTCACAAATGGCAAAGGAACGTCTCAGTCTTGGTGGTAGACCGCTCCGTATTTAGAAAGCATGTCGGTGACGGTGCGGTTCAGGTGCTCCATGAGACCGTTCGTTTCCGGATGGTACGAAGTGGCGAACTTGTGCTTGGCAGAGCAAGAGCGCAGGATTTCGTCAACGACAGCTGACAGGAAGGTCCGGCCCCGGTCAGTGAAAAGTTGACGTGGAGCTCCGTGTACTAAAATAATATCGTATGCAAGAAAGTCCGCTACATTCGTTGCACAACTCATTGGAAGTGCTCATGTGATAGCGCACCTTGTCACATGGTCAGTGGCGACAGCAATCTGTTTGTTGCCTGAGCTGGTGATCGGAAATTTGCCAATCAGGTTGAAGCCAACTCAAAAAAAGGTTCAGTGGGAATGTCGCTCGGCTGAAGGAATCCAGCTGATAGGGAATATGACTTTTTGCAGCGCTGACAGGTCTCACAAGCGGTGCGATAGCGTCGAACAAAACAGGCAAGACCAGACCAAAAGAAACGACGACATACATGGTCGTATGTGCGAGAGACGCCCAAGTGGCCCGCCAAAGGAGCGTCATGAAGTTGGTTGAGGACAGTCGCACGAAGATGTGCTGGTATGACGGGGAGTAAGTCATGGCCATATAGGCCGAGGTTATGGCGATACAGCATCCCGTCTTTGACCTGGAACATTTGTAGAGATGCGTCGTGAGGCGTTCACTCAAGCTTATCAATGATGGTTCGCAGGGAAGCATCCCGGCGTTGGTCGTGGCCAAGGTTGAGTAGCTGCGTCACAGATGGAAGCTCTGGAAAGGTATCAGTATAGGCAGTTTCTTCCACAAGGTAGCGTGATAAACAATCCGCCTCTTTATGCAACTGCCCTGTCATTTAGGTTACGGTGAACGTGTACTCTTGTAAACGTAGGGACCAATAAGTGAGGTGTCCCGTGGGACCCCTGAGTGAGGCCAGCCAGCATAGCGCTTGGTGATCGGTGACTACTCGAAAATGACGCCCGTATAAGTATGGGCGAAACTTGGTGACTGCACACACAAGTTCGAGACACTCACGCTCAGTGATTGAATAGTTGCGCTCCGCGGTATATAGCAATCGGCTTGCATATGCTATAACACGGTCATTCCCGCGTTGGTGTCGCAATAACATTGCTCCTATGCCGTGCCCACTAGCGTCAGTGCGAACCTCGTTTGAAGCTGATAGATCGAAATGGGTTAAAATCGGCGGTGTAGTAAGGAGGGTCGTGAGCTGGGAAAAAGGTGAGGCTTGATCAGTGCCCCAGAAAAATTGGGCGTCTTTCTTCAGGAGGTTTGTGAGTCGGCGTGCAGTGATCACGAAGTCTTTAACGAAGAGTCGGAAATAGTAGCACAAGCCAATAAAACTGCGAACGTTTTTGTGGATTTTGGAACAGGGAAGTCCGTGACGCCGTAAATTTTCTCGGGATCCGGGCGTACTCCTGCAGTATGAACGAGGTGGCCAAGTACGCTTATTTGACGACAAGCAAAGCGGCATTTCGAAGAGTTCAATCAAATTCCGTCTCGACGAAAAACTCCAAGAATCGCCGATAAACAATCGAGATGAAAGTCGAATGCGGGCGATTGATTGATTGATTGATATATGGGGTTTAACGTACCAAAACCACCATATGAATATGAAAGACGCCGTAGTGGAGGGCTCCGGCAGTTCCGACCAGCTAGGTTTCTTTAACGTGGACCCAAATCTGAGCACACGAGCCTACATTTCCGCCTCTATCGGAAATGCAGCCTTCGCAGCCATGGTTCAATACCACGACCTGCGGGTCAGCAGTCGAGTACCTTAGCCACTAGACCACCGCGGTGGGGCAAATGTGGCATCTCAACGTACTAGAGGCATCTCAACGTAGAGGCATCTCAACGTCAAGACAGCCGGCTGAACAATCTATAAGGGCCGAGTGAGTGGTTAGAAAATTCATACCTAGAATTAGATCATGAGGGCCATTTTCTATAACGACGAAAAGAACAGGAATGTTTCTATAAGCAATAGTCACACGGGCAGAGCACATGCCAATAATGGCGGCAGTTTTCCTATCGGCGATTCAAATTGCTCACTTCAAGATACGTGTGACAACTTTTTTTAGGTGGCGACGAAGAGCAGCACTCATTATGGACACATGAGCACCGGTATCGATCAACGCGCACACAGTTACAATGTCTAAAGTAACGTCCAAGAGATCCCCGGTGGTCGGTCATGTTACACGGAATATCTTGCAGAGATCGTCGTCAACGCAGCTCCACCACCAGAAGCCGCACTGCCTATTATATAGGTCGGGAGTGTTGTGAATAGGTTTGAAAGGCAGGACGCGTTGTGGGGGCGAACGAGATTGACGCCGAGCAGGGGATAGTGAGCGCGCGTAGCGATGTTTAATCAAAAGTGCGGCAGAATCAGAGAATGTGGTCGACCGAGGGGAATCCAAATCAAATGCTGAGGACGACTGGTCAACAGAAGTGGCCTGAGGAGGAGGCCTATAGTGTTCTGGTGGAGACCAGTGATTGCCGCAGTAGCGAGCGATATGACCGACGCGTCGGCAGTTGAAGCTTATGGGCTTGTCGTCCAGTGTACGCCTTTCGGACCTATTATTCTGTCAAGAATAGTTGGAACCAAAGCGAGGAGCAGAGGGACGACAATAAAAAGGCTGCGCAGAGTAGACTGGTTGAACAGCTTGTAGGTTGACGATCGATAATTCTAGAAGAACGATGGCTTGTCACAGTGAGATCTTGGTCTGTGAAGGATCAGGCGTTGGGAATGGAGTGACTACTTTTGGTTGGAAGTGAGCGCTGTGTGTTTGATGCATGGGTGTGTGCGTCTGTGAGTGATGGTGTCAAGTTCTCGCGCTGTAATTAACTTTTCGAAATGCTCTACCAACTAGCCCAACATAAAGTTCTCTTAGAATACTTTTAAGCTGCCTCGACCTCACGACGAATGATGCGGGTGAGGTTGTCACATCGGGGAACTTGGGGGAAGGCTTCATCGCAAGAGGAAGTAGTCGCTGTTTTTGCAGGTGCGTGATGCCGTGAATGACGCAGTGGGCTTTACCTTATTCTAGATGGCGGCATTCTGTCAATATTGTGTCGAGGCTCGTGAAATTAACAAAAACCAGCAGGTTGAAGGCATCGTCACCAATCCCTTTGAAGGCGTGAATATTTTTCTCGTCTTCCGACATGTGCTGGTCGACCTTGCTACAAAGCGCCAAGACGTCAAGAATGTATGAGACGTACAATTCAGTAGACGTCTGGGCGCGAGTGGCGAGAGTCTTCAGGCAGCGAGCTGTCGACCAGATGAATCGACAAAAATAACACGGATCTTTGTTTTAAAGAGATCGCAGCTAGTGATTTCGGCTTCATTGGTTTAGAATCATGTCCGCGGCGTGCCGTCGAGGTATAACGCAACAATGGCGAGCATTGAGCGTGCAATCCTAGTAATGGATAGCACTGACACGCTCGTACCGGTGCAGCCAGGAGTCGATTTGGATGATACCGTAAGCGGAGAAAGTGCCAGGATCCCGCAAGGGTGGCAGGAGGGCGTAGGTGGTCGACCCGACTTGGGAGGCTAGTAGTGACGAGGCACTGGCAGTTGAAGTAGCCAAAGAGTCGCTGATGTTGCGACCACTGCGCGTCTCCATCGAGGTACGGCGACCATCCACCTCCACCAATAGTGTTACGAGTAAATTATTTATTAAATTATATGCGATGCACCGAGCTCCGCGAACAAGATGACGCCAGTTAATCAACAACAATCAACCGACGTCATCTTTCTCATTCATTCAGCTTGGTTGCGACGACTGATCTGTATCAATATTACTGCCAAACGATAGCAACAAACTCACATTCAGCTGAAAAGGACCATTTCAAGTAAGAAGAGGGGTGAAGAACGTAGATTACGAGCTAGCAATTGGACCAAGTAGGAAAGTACTGCATATCAATATGCTAAAGAATTGTAAAGAGAGACAACCAGAGGGAGAATTCGAGGCCGCAGGGATGGTCGTCACAAAGGAGTTTACTGAAAGTTCTCATGGTGCAGTGGTACTCACGTACATCAGTAACAAAACTTTCGGACGAGAAAAGGTAATTGTGTATTCCGCTTTAAATGAGACAGAAAATGAAGAAGTGGTGGGAGTGTTGAAGGAATTCGAAGATATCTTTTCCGACATTACAGGCAAGTTGACCGTACTTAAGTGTACCATTTGACTCTTAACGCACAAGTGATTATATGTGAAACTACCTTCTGCTACCAGTGGTTGAAAGGACATAGATAAAGAGATCGGGCAGATGTTACGATCGGGGTTTATTGAGCGCTTCACATCTGCATACGATTCACCCTTAGTAGTGATGAAAAACTAGATTTATTTGACAGAGTGTGTGTGAATTTTAGCCTCCCCAGAGTGCTCGTGGACGACTCGGAGCCAATTCGAACATTGGATGCAGTGTTTTTGAAAGTCGAGATTCCAGAAATATTTCTCAAAGCTCGACCTAACGAAAAGGTAGTGGATGTACCACTGGGTGAGGAATTGAAAGAGAAGACTGCTTTCTCGTGTAAATAAGGTTATTGCAACTCTGCTTTGCGCCATTTGGACTCCAGACTTAGGCACAGACATTTATGAAACCTATGCAAATAATACTTAAGCAAATATTGAAGAAAACAAACAAACGGGTAGATAAAGAATACTCTTGGCCATGCATGCAAACTAATAATAAAAAGGTGTGTCCAATCTTGTGACACTTGTAATAGAACAACATCTAATGAAATAATGTCAAAGTACCACTTCGTACTATTCCGCTAATTGAGCAACTGTTTCAAAAAGCCACAGGCGATATTATAGACCGAAATATTGGAATATGCTCTAAAGGAAACAGCTAGAATATCACAATGGTGGATGTCGCAACTTGATATCCTGACGTGGTTCGAGATTTAACAGAGAGGAACCTATTTTACCTCAAAAATTATGAATGAAATTTGCAGGCTCCTGTCTTTGTGGCACTTCTCAACAACGCCATACCACCCTACGTGCAATGATTCGGTTGAAAGGTTGACTGGTACGCCAAAGAGCATGTTACGCAAAGTGTGCCAAGAGAATCCGAAGGATTGGGATCGGTGTTTGCCTGCGCTCTTTTTTGCATACACAGAAGCGCCGCAAGCCAGTGCAGGGTTTTTTCCATGTGAACTAATTTCTGGAAAAGCCGTGACAGGACCAATAATGGTGCTGTGAGAGTTAAGGTCGAGATCAGTAGTGATGAACGAGCAAAAAGTTTTCCATGCTCCAGTGTCTGTTTCCAGTGTTTGTACTTACAGACACAGTATTCCAGTGTCTGTATACACAGTGTCTGTGTATACAGACACTGTATATACAGATATTGTAATTGCAAGAGATGGATGGCGTACTACACCCTGTGTTATATGTAAGTAGAAAATTGAATGAACGGGAAATAAACTACGCTACAGTGGAAAAAATGTTATTGTTCAGCCCAGGTAACGCAAAACGCTGAGTCACAGTGGTTTGAATGTAACGAATGAGAGGCAAAGATAGACAGTAAAATATAACATTGCATTGACGTTTATAGTATTACGTTGCCATAACACAGTGTTTTAATATCCAGCAACATTCAAATAATGACGTTGTTTAGTGTGTTGTTTTTTGAACGAGAGAACAACATTCAAATTATCACGTTGCCCTAATGGGATGGTATTAATGTGGCAACAACAATCAAATATTCACATTGCATCAACGTTGTATATAGACATCAAGCCCATGTTTAACAGTGAACGTAGAGACAACATGAAGGACGCAATCGCTGACACATCCATTAACACACAAGGCAACATCTTCAACTTTGTGTACTCATTAGATTATTGGCTGACATTCGCTAGTTTGTGTGGTTCAGTAAGAAATAGAAGAAGCATGAACAATACAGACAACAGTCCAGCCTATGCTCTTCACTTACTTATCCTTCTCTTAATCTAATTTCCTTAAGCAGCTGCGCTCTATGTTTTTATTTATTTATTTGTTTGACAATACACGATCACTGTAATGCAGGAAACAAAATACATCAGCAAGAGTCACCTGACTAGGCCTCTATTGCTTCGCCCAATACGTTCTTCACACAGAGTGACTGCATTGGCACAAAAAAAGAAACACAAGAACACAATCACCTAATGGAAACTATTGCGTCACCATCTTGCGTCTGTAGCTAGATACACTAAACACAGTGAATTCATTTGTTAGAAAGATATGTGCATTAGCAAGGCTTTTAGGACTCCAATTTTCCAGGAGTCTGCTGTAGCCAGGCTTCATCTAAACCTGAATGCATGCAGACTTGAATAATAAATTACCTGTCGAATTTAAATATTACTGCGTGGTTAGGAAAGTAGCATGGGAACATATACATTATAAAGGGAAAAAGCAGTAGTTAAACCAAACTGCTCCTTCATTAGGATGCTTTACCGCAGTCATGTTTTGAAAAGGGCTTTCAGATTAAACACACAAGGAACAGATCGACTAAACGGGACCTACATGCTTGCATGATGCAAGGCAACAGCCACAACAAACCCTACGATTGGCAAGAATTATGGAAGCGGAACCAATAGAACCATGGAGCTAGAAAAACAGCTGTTTCACAGAGCCCTTACTCTTGGTGAACATAAAAAGCAATACAATAATTTGAGAAAAAGATGTAAACAGGAAAATCAGTAACTGGATATAAAATTGAAGAAAAATCACGGTCAAAATATATGTATATATATATATATATATATATATATAAATATATATATATATATATATAAATATATATATATATTTATATATATATATATATATTATGGTATGAAGAAAGGCAGAAAGGTTAACCAAAAAGAATGTGTCTAGTTTGCTACCCTGCAATTGGGAAGGGTGACAGGAAAGTTAGGTAAACAGAATGAGAGTGAAAAAGAGAGCGGGAGAAATCGAAAACACACACACTAGAAAGTCACAAACAATCGACGAGGCGGGTTGATCGCAGAACTCTTAGGAGGACGGTCGAAGTTGCAATAAATGTATTGACATGCTGAGATTTCTAACAAAAAAGGGTGCCCATTCGGGTTCGAAAGTGCCTTGACCACTGTTTGCAGTACTCAAGTATCTAATAGTGTCTGTATCTGATGAAAATGCAAGAGAGCAGCTATTTCACGTGCTCTGCTCTTACAGCTTTGTTGGGGACTCGCATCATCATGAAAGCATTTAGCTTTTCGTAATAACTGCGTGTAAGTAAAGAATGGCCAAAAATTAAGCAATCGCAAGAAAGTGTGTTATTCAATCACTGCCAAATCGATCATTCACGGCACAGCCAGCAAACTCCAGGCCTGCAGAACACAGTGTCTGCAAGCAATTATAAGCATCAACTTTTACCGCGATGAAATGCCACACTGATACAGAAGGATGATCACTCTCAACAAACACGGTAGACAGCAACATAGAGAAAGCACACCTGCTGAAAACACTGTGATGTGTGCAAGAAAACCTAAATCACAAAGTGCAGTATCGTGAAAGGGCACAGTAATCTGCAAACAATACTACCCACAGCAAATTTGGTATACACCAACAAGGACATGCCAACCCTGCACAACACACTATGCAGCGCAGAAATAACACCAAATTACTGCAGTCCCTTTCCCATTCGTCCAAAGCCTGGCTTCAGCTTTGCTTTGACTGCGACGCTTATGTTGGCTCAAACAAATGCACCTACCGGTTGCGCTTCCCTTGCTCGAGTAGGTCGAGCGAGAAGACACACAACTGAGGCAGAGCTGCTAATGAGATGTCATTCTTTCTTCATATGACTTGACGCAGCTTTCTATGTAGTAAGTGTAGAAGTAGCACCATGTTTATGGAGCTGTCTGGACGACTGATACATTTGGTCAACTGCAGTGTTTTTCTACTTCGTAACAACACAGACGGCTGAGGCATATGTCCCAGTGTGCTTCTTTCTTCTTGACATGCTACCGTGCACTTTAATGCTGTAGGTTCTGACCGTTACTGGTCCCACAACACTGCCTTTTTCTTATGGAATTTGAGTTGGAACGGTTGCAGTCTTAATGGAGTCTTCTTTCTTCCGTAAAAGAAGCTTTGATGCTTTCTCTCTTCAGTAGTTTCTTACTAATTCCATTTTTTTCTACTAAGTCTGCTACTGCAGGTAGGTTTTTTCTAGCAGCATGTTTGTTGTCAACAGAGTTGGTAATGTAACCTGTCAGCAGTTAGGCGAGCTTCCTTTTCTGTTCCAGCGTGGTGCACATGCATAAGTAGCACCACGTTTATGCAGCTGTCTGTACGACTAATACATTTCGTCAACTGCAGTGTTTTTCTAGTTGATCACCACACAACAAAGGCTTAGCTGCATTTAACAAACTGTAAATTATTAAATAAGACTGGGGCTGATTTGAGCTGGATGTCGTGTGCGAGCTGCCACTGCTTGGTGAGCTCGGCGAGTTCTGTACATGGCAATTGTGGACTATTATCGCTAGTTCTCACAAATGGTGATTCATACCTGGGGAGGTCTGTTGTCTGATCATCTTGTCACGCTGCTGCTCATTGTTACATTCATGCATTTCAAGGATTGAGGCAATTTGGGAAGAGCCGAGGCTTTATTTAGCTTGCAGCGATGGATGTAGCGGGTATACCCTTTGTTGCGTGTCAGCGTAGAGTGTGCTTGAAGTCTTCATTTATGGTTGCGGAGTTAACTCAGTTGGAAGACCGACATATAAACTGTTGTAGATAAGGGCAACAGGTCCGCCGGCTACAGAAAGTCGGAGTACCATCGTCCATTCGATAGATTCACTTTCTTGTCTTGCAACGGTGAAATAAAACTGAAATCGCTGTGTTAACAGCATCCAGTTCGCCCACAAATTGCCGATCATGCATTTACGCGCTCAGATGTCTCTTCTGTGGACGTTATTTAGGGTAGGAAAATCCGCATCAAGCGAGCTCACTGATGATGCTTAGCTGTTGCGTGGAAGTACTCTGCTTTTTTCATTGGAGGTTGTCGTTATTGGTCACACTTGAACGACTCTTCACGCTTGACTAAGCCTCCCTAATTTGATGCCTTTGACCGAGAATGCAGAGCGAAAAAACACAAAAATAAGACGTTCCATGCTACTGTGATAGGATGATGATGTCGATAATAGTGCGTTGAAATAAAAATTGCACAAGTTTTGATTTCAACTTCATTTTAACGTGGTTTCGTAGCACTAAAAAAGACAGAAAAGGCAGCATAAAAAACTGAGAAAAACGTTGTTTTCAAAGGACTGAATTACTGTACGCGCTAAAATATCCTTAGGACAACGCTATGACTTGTACAGCGCAACCAAAATTTTAGTTATGCACTCGTCACTTGCTTTTATGCACCCTTATGGTGCGTTTTTACAATTGTTTCCATGTTGCGCTCATCAGATGCTCTCAAAACAAAAATTCTGTCATGAATAAAATAATACTACGATTTACACGAAGAATATCTAAAATTACCTAGTTATGAAACTAGCAATAGCCTGTAAGAATAGCACTGCCTTTATTTGTCTCGCAGGTGATATATTGTAAACACTAGGTCCCGCCTTCCATCATGGGCTTATATAGTCACGTGACAGCATTTCGCACTAAAAATAATGGAGGGTTTCGCCGCTGTCCCTTTATCAGTAGTTAACAATGTGAAATTTTAGTTTGTATAGAGTCTGCGTGGCTGCATTCATTGACTTGTGTTCTGCGGTGCACCCTCCTGTCCGTGTAGAACTAAACAAGGCGTTCGGCAGCGGCAATGGCTTCTACCTGACCACTCCTCACGCTGCATGATCAGGTAAGTAGCGGGCTTTGCAGTCTTCTCTTTTGTGACCCTTTTTCACATCGCATGTTTCGTCGCACTACTTGTGACGTAAGTCACGTTCACTGCCGGTGTCACACGGGCACTTTTGATCGTGATTTGGTTCCGGAATAGCGGTTTGACTCTCGTTTTGGGCAAACTCAATCCAGAATATTTTCCACCACTTAGAACAATCCTTATTGTTCGCGATCAAGAAATAAGACCCGTCGTCATTCTGTTTTCGCGCTATAACTATCGACATGTTATACTAACTTGCCCAAACTGCCAGACTTCAAAATCAACGCTTCTGACGAGAAAAAGTGCTCGTGTGACACCGATGCAATTTACTGTGTGCAACCACAAATCATAAATGTGTCATTTTTGTGTATATTCACTTTAAATATCTTGATTTCTGTAGTTTATACGATGTATGCACTAAATAAATAAAATTATTACCAACCATTCTATTCTCAGAATCATTGTTAGGTAGCTCCTGTGTGATTATGTGTACGAAAAATTGGCCCTTGAATGAGTGGCCGCCCCTTGTTTGTTTAAACAATGGTTTCACCATTTTTCTCCGGGCCTACCAGTTTTGCCATAACCTCTTCCGTCGCGTCTCTTACCATGGCCTTCTGTGTTTGGCTCGAGTCAGCGTTACTATATTCGTACAAGTTCCTTTGTTTTATAGAAAAAATATAATTTCACTCCAATTAGTCTGTGAGGAGAACAAATATGATTTTATTATGGCAGTTGAAACAACCACAGCCTGTAAAGCGTATCCTTATCGACGTGTGACGTGCAGCACAACTATTTATTTGCTTTAACCACTTGCAAATAATTGAAAAGTGAATAAATGAATGCAATTTTGTTAATAATTGTGTAACCAATCTCGACGCCTACATGCTAACCACTCAAATGTTGACCACAACTTGAATTACAATGTTTAAAAAGTAACAGAGTGGAATAACCCCCTCATGAGGACTACTTGAAAGTACTACGCTGTTTTCAGACACCTACAATCCCACATATATATTCGGAAATGCCTTGTCACTGTCGTTTGTATGCTATAAAAGTTTTATGGAGTCTATCTTTAAGACAGCGTCCCATCTGATCCATGTAGCTCCTGCTGCATATGAGTGATTGTGTACATCATACCTTCAACACAGGCTACATACTTCTGTCTGTGATGAGTGCGGCAGTGTTTCCTTCCTTTTATCTAATCGATGAATCTGCGTAGATCAAAAAGTTTCGGGGGCCATAAACACTACTTCAACTTCAGCACTTTCTCTTTATTCTCTAGTAGATTTTGTGAGAAACACTGTGCATGCTAAGTCCGACAGCCATCTTCTTTTCTTGCAGCTCTTCAAACGGTCTGTAGCTTCTTTCTTCGCCTAGGATGCCTCGCATGCCTCAGCAAATCCTCGGCCAGAGGCAACTCGTCTTGAGTTGAACCTGAAGTATGAAGTCTGGACGCTTACTTGGAAATTGCATCGACCACCTTGTGTTGAAGTGATCCATACAAAGCACTCTGCAAGGCCATGTGCATGACCACCCTCTTGGCCCTTTTGGTGTGCCCCAATGAGAAAGGCTGCAGTGGCTTTCATGGACGAGACTTATACCACCGACTTGTGCACCATTTTGTAAAAAGCTGGGTTAAGTGCAGGGGTTCGATTGTGAAACATTCGGGAATCTCATGTGTTGCCAGAAGATGCTGGAGCCTATGCTGCGAAACCTTCATACTGAGCCTGACAATCGACTTGCAGTCCAAAGATTCAACCAAATAAACAGTAAAAAATTATCCACATAGCAAGAGATTGTACAGCACTGAAACCTAGCAATCTGTTATTATTGTTCCTTTAAATTGTGGTGAAGTGCCGCTCTCTAAGAATTGATACAGTGCTCGATTTATTACTAACACCCTGCCGTTACAGATACACCTTTATTGACCTGGCCAGGAAAGACAGGCTCAAGTAACAGCGCGAGAAACACTTACAAACACCTACCAGTGACATTTAACACTTTCCAGGGAAGGATACTGTCAAAGAAATTCGATAGCATCCTTGACGCAAAGCAGTACATCCTTTGCGCTGGCAGGCTGTTTATATTTCGTTGTATTCCTTTAATTACTTGTACTTCGCATGTGCTGAAAGAAAAATTATTATTAAAAGGTTGATGACTTCTAGTGCTGTAAGATCCTTCAGCTTTTTATATGATTGCTTTGTTTTTCACCAAGCAGAATTAATAGGCAGGGAATATAGTGCCGTGCCCACTTTGAAGCTTTCTTAGAATGTACTTCCAACTTCTTAAAGTAGTGTACCTGCCTCTTGAATGAGGCTCGATTAAAATCTTGAACTTGAGGTGGTTTCTCAGTGATTAACACTCATATTGTTGGTATGAACCTTTTGCTTGGAAGCCATTGCTGCCTTTATTTCACGGTATTCAAAAGTGGTTAAAAGGTGGAACATGCACTCGCCTTTGCAGAATGCTCTGTGGCAATTGACTCATCCCAAACTGAGGTGGACTTCGCATTCTCCGAGTAAACATCCCATATTAGGATTTTAAGATGCACGTTTCACTCAAGATGTGTTGTTCGTAGCTGTGAGTTTGCTTACGTATGTGATGGATCCTAGGCGTGAAGAGGAGTGGCTGGCCGCATCGAAGGTCCGAGAAACGGAATAAGGCAACTGTGCATGTGCAGTGCCTCTCGCAGACTCAAGGAGGTAGGGCAGAAAGTGTTTAAGGTACAGGCAGTGTTCTTGCCTGTGCAAGTCCACCTCTTGAATGAACTAAAAAAACGGCAGCCCTAGAAGTGTGTAACATGTATTAAACACATGGTGAACAGAATGCTTTCAACAAAGAAATTTGCACCTAAAATTTCATTTAGTTCTTTCATAGCGAGGGTCTCATTCCTGTAGACGTAATGCCTTTAGGTAGTGTAGGAAGGCTTATTGTCAGCTACTAACGCGTAGATAGATCACGTGCTGCAAACCGTGCCCACTACCCCTCCTAGGTTTACGGGCTCGGAAACACAAGATAATGTCGACAAGAGGACAGCCGCCACTTTAGCTAACTGATAAGAGCATTGAATGCATTATCCGAAGGTTGTAGGTTCAGTCTTTGCAGATGGAAAGTTGTGTGTTTGTCCACCTTAACTTCTGGACATTTTTATCGTAATTGCAGTGCTATAGTCAAAAAGCTACTGATGACGTCTCCTATATTTTTCATGGGCTGATTGCCTGTTCTCTTGAAGAACTGTATATACATCTGCACTGCTTTGTAATAAATTTCAGTTGCGAGATGGTGCTTAATCTTTGTATCTATTGTACGTCCAATTGAATTTGCTCAGAGCAGCCTTTGCAGGCGAGTTAACTTGTGGGATAGATATGTGGGGGCACGGTTGTTGTGTACAAAATACCAACAAGTAATATAGGCTGAAACACACTTAAAATCAACTTTACAGTGCTCTTCGTACCATTACTTGCAGAACACCCATTTGGTTTCTCTCTAAACAACCCACTGCCTTCTACGTCATAAGTTTGTGTTGGCTTCCACAACCCTCGCAAGTGCTCTCCTAGCAAACTTCTTCAAATGAAGAGGGGGCAGACTTACATGGGAGCACAAAGGCTGATGTCCTTGCTTTGGCTGCGGATTTTTATGGGTCATGCATATTTACATCTCAGAGGCAATTATTGCTGCACCCAGAAAGCCTTCATTGAAGAAAGTTGTCTGTGCGGTCACCACGTTCATCCAGTTTTGTGTTCCTGAAGCCAGCTATGTTCGCATGAAAACCACGTTACGTCCCACCTCACTTGTTTAGCGCCCTCTGAAACCGAAATCTAGACTGAGCACTGTAAAACCTTTTTCTAGGTAACTAACTGTTCAATCCATGATGAGTGTGTCATTACCTACTCTTTGCAACAGAAAAAAATGCTATGCGAAAGTATTGTGTGAGTGCTCAGACTGTGTCAATGAAAGATAATGCTCATGCCGAAGGGTCAGTGGATCAGACAGGAACCTTACACAATGATACACTCTGTGAGCACTATTGCAGTCTATAAACAGATGTTTATTAGTTTTTCGGAATCCTTGCGTGGGTTGATGGGTTAGGCCCACTTTTGAAGACAGTGTGTTTCTTGCACTTAGTCCAGGTTAAAGGGACAGGGAGATAGTAGAGGTGGGGGATATGGCAAGGTCCGCTGATGCATGTGCAAGCGTGCTATCGTTGCGCCATTGAGAGAAAGAGCATTCATCTCTTTTGGTGGGATTTAGAGATGCGAGCAGTTAGGCTGCATCTTTTTCGTTTCGCTTATCCCAATAATTTTGTTCTGGTGCATAACTAGATGCTTTTATTCTGTTTTTTTTTCTGTGTACGGCTTACTCTTGCTGTTAACTAGATAGGACAGGTGAACTGAAAAATTATGGTGTTGCAACGGTTTTGTTATTGGAAAATAGCACAGTACTTAGTGAAATACGTAAGGATGCGTACCATCTGGGAACAAATTGAGGACAGAACAGAAAAGGCGTCACTCGCAAATAATTTATGCTTGGAAAATCAGCGAAATATATAAGCGTAGCAACCATGAGCGTGCACATTGCCTCAAAAGCTACTCAAAATCATGCAATATGACTGACAACAAAAGAATGATGACAAAAAACCCACTAAACAAAAAAGATTTTAAGAAACGAAAATTCCGCACCTCGCACAGCAACAATTGTAACACCAACATCCGTATCTTCTTTCTTTACAATGCAGAATGCTTCCATACCTTCACATTCTAAGATATCAATACTGTTTCCAAGGACAGATACACTGGAAAACCTAGCCTCACAGTTGCCAAAACCACAATGTGCTGGCAAATATGCCAAAAGTTTATTTTTCCAGGAAGTTCTTGCTCCCTCAATCTGTCCCTCACTGCACCGGCAGATTTGCCTGCACATTGTGGTTCCTGCTAGTGTGAGGCTAGGTTTTTCATTGTATCCCTTTTTGGAAAGAGTAATGACACCTTAGCACGCAAAATTATGGAAGCATACTACATTGAACAGAAGAGAGATACTGCTTGTTATTAATTAAATCTGTTGCTCTGCGTGGTGAGCAAATTGATTTCTTCGGAATCATTTTTCGTTTTGAGGCTTCTTTGTCATATTTTTTTGTTGTCAATCTTATCGCGTGGTAATTTATTAGCATGTGAGGCAAGGTGCGTTCACAAGGTTGCTACGGTTATATATTTCGCTTGATTTCCGAGAATAAATTTAGTTGCAAGTGGTGCACTTTTTGTTCTGTCCTCAATTTTCGTTCCCCGATGGTATGCATCTTTTTATAATTAAGTAAGCATGTACCAACTAGCCCTGACAAAATAATTTATAGGGTGGCGGTCTACTCGGGCAGCACCCTGCTTTGCATGTTATTCACTGTTTGCTGAAGTTCTACGCTCAGCCTATTGATGTGAATTGTATTGTGTTAGAAAGCTTACAACCTTCGTTTTCTAAGCACAGCTACGTATTTTTGCCTAGTCCTGAAGCGGTTTTTTCATAGCGCTCAAAACAGTGCGAGCAAAGACCAGTGTTTTTGCTGCAAAAGCCTCCATTGCACTCGGAAGTGTGGCAAAACTGTTTAACATAACCAAATGAAATTTCCTGAACCTCTTCATAAAGCATTATGCAAGGTTTTTATAAAGAAACGTAGCCAGTAAAGCAATCAAAAAGTCATGCAGGCTTCAATCAATATGAGCAGAACATTGTAGGTTTAAGAGTTAATGACTTTTTTTCTTTTTTGTGTAGAACGACAATATTGAATGGGTTGCCAGGCTACAAGTTACCTAATGTCTATGCGAAGTTGATTAGCATTCTCACGAATGCCTCATGAATAATAATGCTTTCAGTTCACAAATTTATGGATCCAGTTGTTCAGGACACTACCGTCGCGGTGGAAAAACTGTCCAAGATGGAAATCTGAAATTTTGCACTATTGAAGCAGCAAGCCTTTCTATTGCAGAGAACTTTGTCCATAAGTTAATTAGAAAAATGTAAGCTAGTGAATTTAGCTCATTTTTTCTGCTTGCCAGGTTTGTGCAAATTTACTTTTTTTCTTTATTAGCTAATTCACAATTATCGCACATTGGCAGGACTATGTCATGCTTTGCAATTACCAGTGCTCACTAACTTTGTGTAGCACCGCTTGAATAAAAAGATTTTCAACAAATAATAAATATTGCAAACATTTTTTGGTGGTGGCGTCATCTCTCAAAAGAACCATGTAGTTATCTTGTGTCAGTTCTGACGTTTGTCAAAAGTAATACCGCTAGACATGACCATGGTGCCGAAACACGTATGGGTTATTTCTCCAAATTTCAGACTTCAGTGTCTAGCCCAGTGGGTAAATTTTGTGGCTACGTGTCCAATACACAATGTAGCCCCAAGAGGCTGCTGAAAAAAGAAAGAAAGAGACGGAGTTACAGAAAAAAAAGAAGGAAACAAAGCGTGCAACATTACTGACCAAGGGATTTGGCAAACGTGCTGAGGATTTCAGGACCTGTTTGGCTGCTCGCCTTTGTAGCCAGGGGACTGCAGAAGCGTTTCTGAAGTACACAGAGAACTTGACCTTGCCTTCATTTATTTTTGAGACTTGTGGGACATAACATTGTGGTATTTCCTTCGCGGGGAGGTGAGGAATGTTTGGCAGTGTGTGTCCCACGTGACACTGATTGAAGGGTAGTAAAAAGATGTACATTTTCTCGAGACTAGTCTGCACATGTGTAAGGGTGGTGACATGACGCGCGTCACGTTTTTTTTCTACTTGAGAGAGAAAGGGAGGACACAAGGCCAGGCAGCCTATAGAAATCCTGCACAGATTGGCAACAGTTGCCTACAGAGAGGTAGCTTGAATTGTCTGCAAATCATTCCTAAAAAAATACTAAGCCAACGAGATTTTTTAACCAGTGAATAATGAAGAACTTCAGCGGCTACGGACCCCCAGTTTCGATTTCGATGACCTTCATAGAGGTGCTTTTTAGACTTGAAAAAAGCCCATTGACAAGTTTGTGCATAGTTTGCAGGCAAGTTGGAGGAAAACAATCTTGCATGTGCGCAGTAACTTTATTAAAAACTTTGAGGTAATGAGCTACATTTCTCTGATAGCAGCAAATAGTGCGCACGGTGGCGTAAGCTCTATAGCGTACCCAGCCACGCGCAGCAAAACAAATGTCAAGTGCCTTGACGCCTTCTAAAATTTGGAAACTTTATTTTCAGTATTCAAATTTTTCATAAAAGTGTGTTTGTAAGCGTAATACTTACTCTCAAATTGCGGTAACACATGTATTGCGAATGATCATTGTGTTCTCGAAGATCATTGATGTGATGCCATTTACTTGTAGTGGGCAGTGACTGGTCTAGCAGAGAGGTAGCAGGAAGAAAGATTGAATTTCATGAAATAGACAAGACGGTACCATTTACATCTAGCAAAACTAAGCATTGGCAAATAATCTGTTCACTCATGTAGGTCATGTTATATCTTACTTTCTAGGCCAGAGGCCTTCACTGACCATAGCGGGACATGACGCAATCACTGTCAGCATCGGCCACCATAGACACCTAGAAATTGAGACGTTCACAGAAAAACGTAGAATCACTCAAGCGTATTTCTTCAATGAACTTCTTCGAGTGCTCACTTGGTGCAGCCGATATGTGTGAGCAACCTATTCCCCTGCACCTCTCAAATGGCAAATGCAATGTCAAGTCTGGTTTTGCAGCTTCCACTCGCTAAGCCAAGGATCCCAATCAGCTAGCGTTCTATCCAGACACTTAAGATGGTAAAAGCACAAAGGGGGTGGGAAGAAGGGAGGCAATTTCAAGTTCGAAACAAAAAAATTGGAACATTGAAAAAAAAGACTGTGCGTGGGTTTTCGCGATAACCATATCACATGCTAGTGCTATGAGTACTCACATAGGTGAGCACTAATGAAGCAATCGTTTCGTGTGATCACTTTGTATACCACACCACTGCGCTGCTGTTCTAAAACTGGAATGCAAATATCTGCTGTACCGTGTGCACAAACTAATCAGATTCTAATAGGTCTACCATTGTATTCGTGAAATACCAGTAAGTGCGCAGGTGGGGTGTGAAACCTCTTTCCAAAAAGACTCCCAAGATACCATATGCCTTTGTCTCTGAGTATTTGCTGAAGCAGCGAGCCTTTTATGCTTCTCGGTCGACTGTATTCCCTCGCCAAAAGCTTTCTGCACCTTATGCGGTTTGTCAGGTTCTCGGGATCTGCCCAATTTAGACCTAGCGGCGATGTCACTTGGTGACGTCGTGATTTTTAAAATTTTCGTGATCTATGATGTCAACCAATGATTTTATTTAGCACTTGTGTACAAAGCGACAGGTACTTCTTGCGCTTGATAAGGCCTCTATACTTTCCCGACCATGTGTACTATGCTGTTTATTTTGTAGGAGTGCGCGAATATGATTAACATTTAACACTGAATATAATACTGCCTAAGCATATCAAATTAAATACTCCCATTTTGGATTAAAAATCTGCCTGAATGTGGAATCATCAGATTCGTTGTTCAAAGTTCAGCGGGTCCAATTTGCATCTGTCTTACAAACTAATTGCAGTGCGAGCAAAACTCGTTTTATAGCTGAAAGAATTGACTCTCATATTTTTCACTAAATCTTAGCACTGCACTCGTGTATTTAAGTGCGAGACCGACCCAATAAGTGTAAATGTTGCACTGCTTGGACTTCATCTTTCTCTCTGTCGGATCACCACGCTTTCACCACATCTTGACTGATGTCACTCTGATCCCCATTCATATTCTTGAAGGTTTCAAGTAGCAATGTGAGAAAGAAAAAAGAAGTGGAAACCGATACATCTGAATAGCGATGCATGAGGCTAGTAATGTTTTGGCTGGTAAATTCCTTCCGCCATTCATCTCCACTAAATCATCATTTTTTCGCTCACTGCAAGGCATGAAAAAGAGCCTTTGTCTAATGATAGCCTGGAAGTAGTACAAGATAGCTTTCCGGGTAGCTTCTGTATGTAGTGAAATAAGTATCAAGCCGACCATGCACAACACCCGCCATATATGTGCAGAGGGCTCCACTAATAAAGGTAATGCTTGGAGCACGTGTGATATGCTCTGGTGTTTCTTTTTACAAACTGCCACATTCTAGTGGCCACGTAATCAAGTAGAGGAGGTGACATTTAACATCACATGAAACGGGTTCGCAAACCTCGCCAGCTATCGCTCGTGTCTTTCAACTCACTAAATTTCCCCTGTAGGGTTCCTAGGACGAATATGAATAGCACCGGCAGTAAATAATGCCACCGGCTGCAGAGTAAAGCCCCGAAAAGAGGGCCATCTTAGCACTTCTGTTGAAAGGAAGAGTGTACGATGTGAAGCATTGGTGAAGAAAGGGAAGTAGCAGGACAGGAAGCTTACACATGCCGTAGAGACGTCAGACATCATGCCCATCAATGTGCTGCCTCACAAATACTGGTCTACTGCTGCAGCCTGCTAGCAATGTTGCAAAAATACAAGCAGATTTTCAGAAACACTGAAAGAAAATGGTTTATCAGAACAGAAGCTGCTCTCAAGTGGAATTTCGACGTTTTCATCTTTTTTCCTGTTTTTGTTCAGTGTGCTTTAAGCATCGACAGAGGCCCTATAGGGTGATATATTAGAATTAATTTGAATGTCAGAGAGACGGCACGTTGTAAAAGAAATTTCGTAAAACGCAGGTATTCTGTTACTTTGCACGAGGCAAAATGCTGCTAACATAAGTTAAACCACTATATTGAAGGCTAGGCATTGTACCTGAGTTAGCTATGTTTTGTTGTAAATTTGTAGCTTAACAAGGTATTCAAGGGAATGCCTCTGCGAAGCCACTGATACAGTGTGTTCTTGATAAGGAAGTACATAATTTTTTAATCTTATGCAACAAAGTGTGGAGCAAAAAACTAAGCTTGTCTATTACAAAAAATTGGGCAATTTCACCTAAAAGCAAATGCATGAAATGGGCTATGAAAAAGTTTATTTTGATGCTTTAAATTTAAAAGGAGCAATCTGATAGAGTGAGCAGCACTCGTTGAGCTAACTACTAACCAAAACTTTTGTAGTCAACTGTGTCACTTCTTGAATTAACACAGGTGGCGTAGCCAAATAGAAGAGACGCATAGATAAAAATTTCCAAGAAAACAGTTCACTGGCGATAGCATAATTATGGGATGGTAGATTATTGGTCGTCAACTTATGACATGAATGCTAAGTGGCAGTGCTTATTGTGCCTCAGGAGAGAATTATGTACGCAAAGATAGAAACCAAGTCTATAAACATTTCTTTTTTGTTTGAATAAACATTTTTTCTCTGGAAATATTTGATCATAAGCCAAATTACCACAGAAATAAAACTCTGCTCCTCAGTGATTCTAATATGTACTCCGACTTTACACAACAGAATATAACTAATCTACACAGGCGTTTCGCCTCCCATGTGAGTGGCATCCTCATTGTGCACTGGCACCAAATGTGTGGGGGTGATAAATTCCCTGATTGTCTCGTGTGTCTCTGCTGATCCGGATGGAGGCCGTGATTGTGGTTGCACGCTGGCTTGTCACGACGGTCTAACCACGACTCGAAAAGCTTTCTCTTCTCTCTCTTTTGTTCCCAAGCCAGCGTCAATGAATTACGGAATTTGAAGGCATGCCCCAGTTTGAAGCAGTGTTTAATAAGTTTTGTCTGAGACTACGTGGTTTTTGTAATGTCGTCTTTGTGTTCATTGAAACCCGTTGACCACTTCTTGCCAGTTTTGCCAATAAAAGTGGTGTTGCAGCCACCGCACAAGAACAAGTAATTAACCCTGTTTTCATCTTTCGCAGGGGTGCTATCCTTGGACTGAGAGAGCTCGTGTACCAAGGTACACTGGCACTTGAAAATTGTTTTCATTCCCAGTGGACGAAGTGCTGGTATTGAGTCAAAAACAGAGTCAGAAAAACCTTTAATAAAAAGTACAGAAACATTGGGTTTTGTGTTATCTCGCGGCACACTTCTTGTTCCCTTTTGCATATGTTTCTGGCTGTCATTGATAAACCTGCTTATATAATGGCTTCGTTACAATTCACCAACCATGTTTTTCATCTATATGACTGTAAGTGTGGATTAGTGATGTATGTGACACCACATGCATGAGTAAAATAGGCCGGATACGACCAACAGCGCTCAAAGAGCACAAAGGAGACATTGCAAAAGCTACCCATGCCACGCATTATAAAACAAACCTCGTCGAACAGTGCTCGATCACAGGACTCGCCTTCGACTTCAGTAATGAGACAACGCTAGCTCGGGAACAAAAGTGGGGCGAGAGAAATCTTCTCGAGTCGTGATTCATTAGTGTGACAAGCTGGCGCGTGACAACAACAGCGGCCGCATACTAAGCGACATTGGAGACAAGCAGCAAACTGTGTAACCTCCACTCATTTGGTGCCAGGGCATTCTGAGGACGCCAGCTGCACACTTGGCGAAAGTTCTATGCAGTTTTTGCTATATTTTGCTGTGTCAAGTATAAGTCCATATTTTTAATCATGAACTAGCCTGACTTTCGGAAGATTTTTACATCTGCTCCTTCGTTATAACTCTGCTGCATACTGTGGTGTACCAAAAACATGCTGATAATTTTATTTGGGTGTTTTTTGTGAATTTTGTTCATTTTAGGGTACATATGCACATGCCGGAAAAATAAAATAAGCAGCAGAATTTCATCTTACTTTGCCACCAATGCAGCTGATCAGGAGTGATGAAAAGAAATTTTCTGCGAGTGCTGTCTGTTTAGTAAGCACCATATTATATGGCAATTTTAAACTACTAAACTTTTTTGGTGCATCATTTCTAGTACTTACTCAACGAACATTGCCACCCTGAAAATAACTAGGTAGACTGAATATGTTTGAGCTGAAGAACAGAAATAAGACCGTAAATAAGCTGGACATGTTGATTCTTTGCCATTTGTAATCAGTAAGAAGCCAAGCATCCAGCTTCACAAATTTCATCTCTGCACTATTTAGGTTTCCTCACTGGTGTGTTCTTTCCTGCTGAATTGTTACATAGCTTTCTGTCAGTCCTGGCACAGCTTTCATAGGATTTTCCAGACAGATTTTGCCAGCCAATTCTCTGCAGTCTTTAGAGAAGTGTTCCCATTCAATTATTTTGTTTAGTTGATAAGCTACTAGTATGGGTCTAATCACTTCCTTTTCATAATGCAGACCCTCCTTGCCAACCGATTGCCTCGCATCATGGCTTGTTTTACGGTCATGACAGCCATCACCCTGCAATTGCTGTTTGCCGACATCGTCAACAGTGTACCCCTCTTGGACGTACCCTGACCTGGTGAGCTTGTTTACTCAGGTCGAACCACATTGGCCAAGTCCCGAGCATAGAGAGTAACCTCTACCATGCTGCTCAGTTTGCATATGTGAACTCCACTGGGCATGTGAACTGTTGTGGTGGAATGGCTGTTAGTTGCTTCTCTGATGGTGATGCAGGTTTGTGTACATCTATCACTCTTCTCTAAAACATTGCATTTCCTGTGCCTGCTCCTGTTCCTGTGCCAACAAGTATGATTTTATGTGTATCCTTAGCTGACATCTATGGTGTTATATTTATGTAAGAATTAGGGTATTCGGTCATAATACTCGTTCTGAATACCTTCAAAAAATCGACTTCCTTCCTCACAATTTCCGCAAACAAGTGAGAGTACTTTGCCACTTTTCGCATAACCACTCGCTACAAAGTATGAACTTGGAAGCTACATTCACTGCACATCCAAAAAAGTTGAAATGCTAAAATTAGTGGCACACACAACTCAAGAAATGCATTAAATAAAAAATACTAGATCGTTATGCAGATCAGTTCATAACAATCTAAGGATAACTTGAGCTCTCTTCTAGATAGAAATTAATAAAATCTGGACTGAATGAAGAAAAAGAATTGTGTCAAGGCAGTTTATTCATCCAATGGACAAACGGACAACAACTTGTTAAAGAACTGAACAGAAGATAGTTGCATGCCTTGTGTACTCATTCCGTGATCAATATTTCTCGCTTGGTTGTGGCTGGGAGGTCACTGTTTTGCGCGAATTACACCGGGTGTTGGCCACCTTAACTTTCAAAGGCGTACTTCTATGTAATCAATCGGCCACATTTATTGAGCCGCTTTTCACTGAATGTGTGTCAGGCAGTAATCATGAAGTTCAGTTGCTTTCAAACTGATACGCTTATTTTGATGTGCAGCATGTTTTGCTACACAGATAAAGGCAGGTTTTTCTCTTTTAGTAAAAACAAGTTCTTGTTTTCAATTTTTAGGCTCTGTCAAAGAAACTGTACCAGAGTGGGATGTGCCCGTTTTTTAATGCTGATATATTGCCTCTGTTCATCAAATCATGCCATAGACAGTCAACAGTAGTGCAGCCACCATTGTATATGTGCTTGCATCACTGTTGAAAAATTACCGACAAGACCATGGCTGTCTATGGTATTCGTATCCTCCTATGTATTTAAACATAGCAGTTTCCCCAATGTCTTCTTCTTTGCCTATTCACTTTCTCACTGATATTGTAAGTACTGTAGATAAAAGCTTTTTTCGTCAAAGTTTTGATGAGATCGTATGAACAAGTTGTGTTTTTATTTTGCACTAGTATTTGTTTTTTACGACCCAGCAGTTGACATAGTTTGAAAAAACTTGCAACGTGCTTCGTTCATACTTATTACTGAATGCTTAAAGTGTGTTTTGTAACACTCACATTCATGTCTTGCTCTTTCACAGCAACAAATAGATAGGAAGTAAGGAATCGTCGTAAAGAAATGTCTTCTTTTATTTTTTCATATAGCATTCAGGCACTTCGGCATGTTCTTTCCTGCCTAATCCACGTGATTGCATGTCCTCCTGGTTGTTGTAATTCTGCACATAAAAAACTGCACCCTTAACACATGTTCACCTATTGTAGTCATTGCTTACACACAGCACAATCACATTTGTTGATGCTTTAAAAATGCAGTATTTATATCACAGTGTGTTGAAAAACACGGGATCAGAAAAGTGTGTTTTTGGTCTTATGGACATTCACAAGTGTGTTTTGACATTTTTACAGCTTGGCTGTTTCAACACCACTTGTTTATGCATGTACAAATGCGTTAATAAAGAACTGTTAGAAAACAGTTTTTGTGCCTAGACAATATTATTCTAATTTCTCACACCATACCAGAGCTTTTTTCCTAGCCAGAAGTTTTGCGGCGGTTCCCGTAACAAGCCAAAATGCCTTTTGTTATTAAAACACTTAAAGCAGTATACGTTTTCTCCGCACGTCACATAAAAGTCAACAGGTCACACAACGTTGTTTACATCACGTTGCTGGCATGCTACCATCACGTTGCTGCGATATTGACATCACGTTGCTGATATGTTGACATTAAGTTCCTGTTATGTTGCGAAAACAATTCCGTGATGTTGAAAATGTAACCCTGGACGTCGCCATGTCGTCCTGAATGTTACAAGCAACGTTACCGTGTGATCAAAAAAGAGGACGTTAAGTGCTTTTAGGCAACGTTGCTGACAGACATCTGGGCGCTTTTATTCAACGTTGGGATAACATTCTGCGTTACTTGGGAATATGGACCGTGAAATGGTTTCACGTATATTTGCAAGGAACCCAGCCTATAGTACAAACTGATCATCAGCCCTTGGAATATATAAACCAGGTCAAGCATAACAACGCGAAGGTCATGCGCTGGAGTCTAACACTACAACAGTATAATTTTACTGAGCAACTTGTCAACCATAGAAACAATGTTAGGGCTGACTATATAAGTAGAATAATGCACTAGAAAAAACAAAGAGAATAGATACGAGAATATTTTGTAAATAGTTTGATGCCTTGATGCGTCTGGGAACTATTTTTGTTAGTTTTTTGTCTACCCCTTTTATCAGGGTAGAATGACTCAGTATTACTCAAAGAAAACGGAGGTGTGGGATCAAAAGTTTAGTGATTGATATGTGGGGTGTAACGTCCGAAAACCACCATATGAGTATGGGAGACCCCGTAGTGGAGAGCTCCGGAAATTTTGACCACGTGGGGTTCTTTAACGTGCACCCAAATCTGAGCACACGGGCCTACAACATTTTCGCCTCCTGTGGGAGGAAAGTGTAGTGTTTGTGCAAAAGGCTCAACGACATGTGATGTGCGTGGTGACAGAAAGTGTTGCGGTGAAGTGCTTTGCCATTGTGGTGAATTGTCAGCTGCGTGCAACGAGGTGAGATGTGACGTGAGTGTGGTGTTGCTGTAAAGGAAGTTTTTGGAGGCAAAAACTCGAGAAGATGGGGGCTATTTTTCAAGGATGACAAACGAAGAGGATAGAAGAGCAAGACAAGAGAAAGAATGGGCGAAAGGTCAAAAGACAAAATTGTGGAAAAAATACAAAGAAGAAGTGCTCGCAAGGACGTCATATTTGACGGGAGTGTGCAGAGGAGAACAAGACAGAGGGAAATATTGAGGCAGCCCGTGTCCTGCCGCAGGACTGCAACGCAACGAGAGCCACCCGACATGCCACCTCGGCGAGCTACTGTATTTGCACTCCGGTCGGCTGGCCAATTGAGGAAGCCTGAATCCTGCCTTCCGAATGCAACGCGTCGAGGGCCGCCCAAGGTGCTGAGCAACGACTAGCGACGCATCAAGGAATGACCTTCTGAAAGCGTAGAATGCACGAAAGCAACCTGCCGTTTTAAACACATGTTAGCTAGAAGTGGTTCGAGGTACTGAATTGTTTTTAAAGATGGCTAGTCTTCTGTATGTACTGTGTGAGGTTGAGTGTATAATGAAGGGTGTTTTGGTGAAACACTCCTTGTCCCCGTCTTGCGTCCATTCCGCTTGAATAAACAAAACTGATCCGGGCGACATCATAATGTGACGTATGGCGAGCCTGTCCAAGATCTATTAATTTTTCGCACGTGCCCTGAAGAGTTTTGAGGGGTGCAATGGACCTGGAACAGTTACTGGCTACTGAGCACGCCGCGGGTTTTGTATCAGAGAACATTACAAAACTGTAAAAAGACAAGAAAAAGACATTCAGAGATGAGCGATAACAGATTATACAGGCCGCAAAAGAACAGAAAGAAATAGCTAAGGCAGCAGATGAGCGAGCATATATGAATCTGATGCTAGAAAAAAAGCTTATTGAAAAGAAATCGCAGTTGAGCGCACGGAACAGTGACGAAGAGGCAGGCACGGTTTCTCATACTGCACACCAGAGGGTGGACAAGTCAAGTCCACAAAAGTTTATTGCGCTGTTTGACAAGAGCCGGAATGATCTTGATTCGTATATTCAGCGTTTCGAGAGGGTCGCAACCGTGCACGAGTAGCAGGAAATTGCTTTGGCCAAAGGGGTGAGTACGTGTCCTGTGGGAGGAACGTTGGCGATTTTCATTCGGATGGCAGCAGCTGACGCGCTCGAATATGACGAGTTGAAGGTGGTGCTATTCTACAATTCGGACTGACTTCAGAATACTTCCCGAAAAATTTACGGACTTCCAAACCCAGGGAAAATAAGACAGGTCAAAAGTGTGCCGCCTGCATCTCAAAATATTTCATCACTGGTTGGGAATGGTAAAAGTAGTTAGGAAATTTGAAGATCTCAGAAACAGCATGATTGCAGAACAGTTTCTGGCGTCGCGTTATCTGGGAGTCACTGTCTTCCTGAATCAGCGTAACTTCAAGAAGTTGCAGAACTGGTAGAATATGTGGGCCGGTAATTGGAGGCCGAAGGAGAGAATAACGTAAGAAAGAGAAAACAGGAAAAGGGTTCAGAGAAGAACGAACATGCTCGAAATGCCAACAAGTGTTTTCTCTGTGGCAGGGCTGGATTTACAGCGTCAAGCTGTCAGCTGCGTCACGCGCAAAGCTCATCATCACTGTGGGACAGGTATGGACGTTGAGGTCACCCCAGGGAGACGTGCAGAACGAGACTAGAGAAGAAGACGTCTTGCGCGGTAGCAGAGGATCGTTGTGTGAAGGAAGACCCTGTGAAGGTGGTGGCGAATGAGGATGAGGACACGTGCGGTGCGGTTACGATGTCCTTAAGGTCAGAGGACACGGATATGTCAGTGCCAGTGGTTACTGTAATTTTACAAAATTGTGAAGTGTCTGTGCTTAGAGGCACGGGGTCAAATACCGTACCTGTAAGACAATACTTGGTGCCTGACTCACAGATTGCCGCTAAAGAAAAAACAGTCCGTTTTGCGGTTGGAACAGTACGGCGGCCGCCAATAGCACAAGTCACCATTTCGATTCCGTTTTACTGCGGATGGGTAGAAGCTGGTTGTGTACAGAAGCCAATGTATGACGTGATCCTGGGAAACGTACCTGGGGTTAGAGGCGGTGACGACCCCTATACCGTGTGGTCTCCGCAGTATCAAAACGTTACATGAAATTAAACAGGAATTTATACAAGCTTCAAAGAACGACGAAGAAATGGCTTGAAACCACTCACAGGAGAGCTACAGTGTGTTCAGCCTAAAACCCGACAATTAACAAGAGTAAGAAGAAAGGCGATAAAGAGTATGTTGCCGAAGCAATATTGAATGCAACTGCCAAAAAAATGAGAGAAAAACTAGAAGCGGACAGCACTTTGCGGCGTCCTATCGACTTTCAAGGATAGTTGATTCACCGTAAGAAGAGCAGAGCTATGCATAAATTTCGGACGATGGTAAATTTATTGTATCGAGTTGTAGGGAGCCGAGATGGAGGGGAGAAAAGACAGCTAGTAGTACCAGCTGGTCTCAGAAGAGCTGTACTCAACTTGGTGCATAGGTATATTACGGCTGGGCACCAAAGAAAAAAGAAAATGATCAAATGGGTCAATGAAGAATTCTCATCATCGTGCATGCAAACTGGTATTGAAAAGGTGTGTCCGATCTTGGGACACTTGTCATAGAACAACATCTAATGGACTATTGTCAAGGTACACCTCCGTGCTATGCCATTTATTCAGCAACTCTTTCAAAGGGTCGCAGACGATAGTATAGACCCAATTATTTGAGTATGCTATAAAAGAAACAGCAGCCATGCCACAATGATGTATGTCGCAACTTGATATTATAATGACGTGGTTCGAATTTCAACGGTGGTTATCGTAACGATTGCTGAGGCTCTCGTGAACATGTTTTCATGGTAAGGAGTCTTGAGGGAGATATTGACAGATAGAGGAACCTATTTTACCTCGACATTTTTCAGTGTAACTTGTAGGCTCCAGTCTTTGTGACACCTCTTAACAACGCCATACCACCCTACGGGTAAGGGTTCGGTTGAAAGGTTCAATGGTACGCCAAAGAGCTTGTTACACAAAGTGTGCCAAGAGAAACCCAAAGATTGGGATCGGTATTTACCGTTCCTCTTTTATGCATACAGAGAAGTGCCACAAGCCAGTGCTGGATTTTCTCCTTCTGAACTAATTTTTGGAAAACCTGTTAGAGGACCGAAAATGGTTCTGCGAGAGATAAGGCCGGGAACAGTAGTTAAGGACAACTAAAAGTTTCGTATGCATGATTGCTCCAGCTAAGAGATAAGCTTGTACAGGCATGCCCCATTGCTCGTGAGAGTCTCATTGAAGCGCAAGTATCAAACAAGAGATATCACGACAAGAAAAGTCGGAAGAGAGCGCTTCAGGTTCGGGAGAAGGCTTGATATTGCTGCCAAACGACAACAAATTTACAATGAGCTGGCAAGGACCATTTCAAGTAACATGGGTTAAGAACGTATTTTACGAGCTGCAAATCGAATAAAGTAGGAAAGTACTGCATATCAATATACTAAAGAACTATAAAGAGAGCCAACCAGAGGAAGAAGTGGATGCCACAGGGATGGTCATCTCAAAAGAGGATACTGAAATTGCTCATTTGCAGAGTTACCCGCGTACATCAGTAACAAAACTTTGGCATGAGAAAAGATTATTGTGAATTCTGCTTTAAATGAGACACGAAATAAAGTGGAGGAGTGTTAAAGGAATCCAATGAAGTCTTTTCCGACCTTACAGGCAAGACCACAGTACTTAAGTGTACCATTCGACTAACAACGCACAAGCCTTTAAAAGTGAAACAGTACCTTCTGCTGCCAGCGGTTCAAACATAAATAGATAAAACGATCGGGCAGATGTTAGAAAAGGGGGTTATTGAGCGCTCCACGTCTGCATAGAATTCGCTCTGCTAGTGATGAAAAAACCAGATTTGTACAACAGAGTGTGCGAATTTCTAGCCTCACCAAAGTGCTCGTGAATGACTCGGAGGCAATTCCAAGATTGGATGCAGTGTTTGCGAAGGTCGGGGGCCAAAAATATTTCTCGAAGCTCGACCTACCGAAAAGGTAGTGGGAGATACCACTATATGAGGTATCTAAACAGAAGACTGCTTTCTCATGCGCAATAGTGTAGTTGCATCTCCAGTTTGCGCCATTTGGACTCAAGACAGAGGCACACATTTATGAAACTTATGGAAAGAATACTTCAGGTGTTACAAAATGTGGAGCATAAGATAGATGACATCTTCGTGGCAACAAATTCTTGGGTAGAGCACTTGGAGGCGTTACGGGAAGCGTTTCGTAGATTTCGGGAGGAAAGCATCACCGAGAAACCAAACAAGTGCCAGCTTGAAACCAGTGCTATCACTTTTCTGGGTCATGCCATGGGACAGGCCCACGTGGCCAGACAAGGCTAAACCGTTAAAAAGATACAGTGCGCACCTTGACCGCTGAAGAAGAAACAAATCAGCTAACTCTTGGGACTTACTGGCTACTATAGAGAGTTTATAGAACAGTACGCAGAGGTAAAGAGTCCCCTGACGAATCGTACGAAAAAGAATACCCCTAACATACTGCCATGTTGGGACTGCCATCAGAGCGCATTTGATCGATTAAAGAAGTGTAAGGCCGAACCACCCGTTCCATTGGCACCACACCCTAGCAAACACTTTGTCTTACGAACTGATGCATAAGACCGGTGTCTGGCGCCGTGTCATTATTGCAAGAGATGGATGGCGTATTACGCTGTGTATGTGCAAGTAGAAAATTGCATGACGAAAAAAAACTACGCTATAGTGAAAAAGGAGTGTAATCTCTAATATGACCTATGAAACGGTTTCGCATATATTTGTATGGGACACAGTTTGTAGTACAAACTGATCATCAGCCCTTTGAATATATAAACTGGGTCAACCATAAGAACGCGAAGGTCATGTGCTGGATCCTAGCACTCATAGAGTAGGATTTTACCGTGCAATACGTCAAGCGTAAAGACAATGTTGGGCTGACTTTATGAGTAGGACTGTGCACTAAGAAAATAGAGATAAGAGGTGCAGACGAGAATACGTTTTAAATATAGTTTAAATAGTTCTATCCCTTTTGTCAGGGTAGTAAGACTCAGTATTACTCAATGAATCGCGATGTGTGGGATACGAAGTGTAATGTTTGTGCTCAAGACTTGAAGACATGTGATGTGCCTGGTGACAGAAAGTGTTGTGGTGAACTGCTGTGCCAGTGTGGTAAATTGTCAGCTACGTGATACGAGGTGAGGTGTGACATGAAGCGTGTTGCTGCTGTGAAGGAAGTTTTTTGGAGGCAAAAACTTGTAAAGATGGGGGCTATTTTTCAGGAATGACAAACAAAGATGATAGAAGAGCAAGACAAGAAAACGAATGGGCGAGAGGTCAAAACAGAAACAAAAAAGAAAAAGAAGACAAGGAAGAAGTGCACGTTGGAAGGTCATATTGAATGAGAGCACGCAGAGGCGAAGAAGACGGGGAATGACAAAGGCAACCTGGCTCCTGCCCCCGGACTGCACCCTGTCGAGAGCTGCCTGAGCTGCCACACCGACGAGCTCCCATCTTCGCCATCCGTTCGTCCAGCCTATATCGGCAGCCTGGATTCTGCTCCAGGGCTGCAACGCGTCGAGAGCCGCCTGAGTGTCCACCACAGCGAGCTACCTCCTTTGTGTTCCGGTCGTCCAGCTGGCGGGAGGTGCAGCGAGTGGCCGAGACAGGTGTCTGCAAGTGGTCGGGACAGGTTTTCACTCACAGCTCGGGCTCGCAGACACCTGTCTGCTACGTCAACGGCACACGGCCCGATGAAAGCTGGGCGTGCCAGGAGTGCCTACCGGCACGCGTCTCCTTGCCAGCAACGGGCTTTGCCGGCAACGGGTTGATCCGGAAGGTGCCTTCCAACATATTTGCCGAGCAATGCACCAAGCGACGACCTTCTGACAGTGTCCGACTGCTCGTAAGCCACCGTTAGTTTCAGACAGACGTTAGGTAAACGTGGATTGAGGGACTGAATTGATTTTGAAGATTGTTAGGCTTCTGTGTGTACTGTATGAAGTTGAGTATGCAATGAAGGGTGTTTTTGTAACACACTCTGTCTTCCCTTCTCGCGTTCATTCCGTTTCACTCAAACAATACTGAGCCGGGCGACATTAAAACGCGACACACCAAAACCTGTCTTCCCTTCTTGCGTTCATTCCGTTTCACTCAAACAATACTGAGCCGGGCGACATTAAAACGCGACACACCAAAACCAACACATTACCTCCCGAACAGAGCGTATTTCGTCCAAGGCGCTGTACGTTTGACTAACTGGCTGACTGGCTGACGTGTTCGTCATCCTCTAGGAGGCCAAGTAAAACGGCGATTACGGCATCCTCGTGGTGCTCGACGCAAAGAGTGCGTTTGACTGTTTCCCTGACCCATCAATTTGGGGCCAACACCGTGACCTCGGTGTGTGCGGGCGGATGTTAAGCTACCTTGACAGCTTCTTGGGCGAGCGCACTCTTCGCATTTGTGTTGGCTGCACGATCAGCGGTCTCCGCCCCGTCAACGCGGGCGTCCCCCAGGGCAGCATATTTAGCCCTTTTATTTTCAATCGGGCTTATTCTTAGCTACCCGACTACATCCCTTGAAACACGACGCGTGAAGTATGGCTGGCGATTAACATCGATAACATTTCGCTGTTTTTTGCAGCCTCGGTCGCCACCAGGCAGCCCTTCTTGAGGATCTCCGGATGGCTATCAATGCGGTTGACGCATTCGTTAGTTTAATTGAACTGACGCTTGCCGCCTTCAAGGCGAAGACACTGCTCGTCCACCAGCAAACGTGAAACGCCACTCCACTTTCGGCTCTCCCTCTAGGACCTCCACATCGAGTGGAGCACGAAGGTACACTAGACCATAGATCATCCGTCAACAATATGCGGACGAGCGACCGCAATGTACTGGGCGCCGCACGCAGTCTCCTCGCACGAGGTCACGGCTGCATCCCAGCCCTTGTCCGGCGAGCCTACAACGCAGTCGCGCCGGAACGCGTGCTCTACATAGCAGCGCTGGTCTCGCTGAGTGCTTGCCAGCTGGCTGCCTTGGAGGCGCACCATCAAAATGCCGTGCGGGAATACTACGGGCTTCCCAACACCTTCCAGTCTAAGCTGCGCCCCACACTCGCTGAAGCGGAAGAAACTCCCCCTCTCCCTGCGGGTGACCCAGTCGACACTTAGTTATGTACTACGGCTGAAACCCACAATACATATACAGCTACTTGTGAATGGGTTATATTCTCTACCCCACTCAGTCAAACGGCAGCTTGCGAGTAAGCTCTTGACGGTTGTGTCTGACATGCATTTACCCAGTTGGAAAGCTATCCTACCCTACTGCCACAATTTTCTGGTGATTAGCAAGGCAATTGGTGGCATCAAAGCGAAGGCGCGCACACCGCTGGCAACGATGCAGCAGGAGTGCTCCGCCCTCCTACACGAATAGGTAAATGGCTAGCTGTTGCTTACGTCAAAAGGTCATTGCTTCACGAAGGCTCCTCTGCCACCTCCAGCGTTGTGCCTTAAGTCAGCGTGATTCTCAAGTGCCGCATCCCCTCCCTCGCTTCGTCCACTTTGGCAGAACTCGCCGCTATGAAGGTTTCAATCAATTATATGAGTGAGCGGACACCTATCGCTGCTGCAGCGATTATCTGCGACTCCCGGGCGTGCATTACACTCCAGCAGCAATGCAGCCGGTGACTGCAGCGCCACGGTGAGTCATGGCGCGAAATAATACGAGTAGCCGCGCCCTAGGTGCTTTTCTGACGACCACGCGCTGCCTAGGCACCCTTATGGCGCGAACATATTTAGGCATAAACTGAAAAGTGTTTTGTGTCTAGGCGCTTTAGTCCCTAGTAGTGCGCCGTCGTCAACGTTGATATTGGTGTTGTGCGGCAGTGTGTGTGTGGATTGCGGTAATATTCCTTGCGAATATGGTGATGTGGTAGTGATTCTCGGCTGACCAATCCTCTAAAGGTGGAAGATCGAGCGCTGTGGGTGTTTTGTGCAAGTGGCAGCGTTGAATGACCCCGCGTCGATGTGATATGCCCAAGTGCTGGCTGTCTTGTGTTTGCTGTGCGGTGGTTGGACAAATTAAGTTCCTGCACATTTGATGATACGTTAGTGTTGGCTGGTTCATGCGAGGCGTAGCGTTGCTTACTCCCGCGTAGGCGTGATCATGTTTGTGCTGAAATACTTCCGAATGAAATTTAGGGCCTGATTCACTGTACTGACAGCACCACTGTCATACGGGTTCTTGTTTGCTAAGTCATACCCTTTTATATCACAGTTAGATGACGGCTGCACCGTTTTTCATTCGACTAGTTTGGGCAGTTAGCGATGAATAATAATGATGTCACTCAAATACTTCTGATCGAGACTGACAGGTCTGTCACTGCTGTGTTTGATCCAGTTTGGCGCAGACGCCCTAGCTGATTGCAATCAAAAGTGCCCATGTGACACCGGTATGATCGCACGTGCGAATGCTCAAACCCTTTCTGTGCGCTCTTGTGGTCTTTAGCTTCGTGGCTGCTGGTTGCGTTAGTAGACGAGCATGCAATAAAACAGTTTACTACATATACAAAGCTATTCCATAAAATTTATGCAGAAAATGTGCATCTTACTGGGTAGCTAGGTCGGTAATAATAGATCGTCCGCAAATGAGCACATGTACACAGAAGGACTGAAATTTTGGCCTGTTGGTGACAGTACTTTAACATAATTTAGCACAGTGTACGACTATACGGGCACAAAAGCGATTTGTCCCTTCTCTAGCGTCCGTGTAGTCCTGCCCTGTGTTACAATGCGATGAAGCACATGTATGTGTTCGGTCTTGCTAAATCAAGTATCACATGAAAAAGTGAAGCCTTTTCATATTTTAGGAAATACAATGTCATTTTCGGTCTTACTGCTAGTTTTCTGCGTCTTATTTTTTTAATCAAAAGGTTGTGATGTTTACTTCACTATCAGATTAGCATATTTGTCCCCGCTAGTAGTCAGTGCACAATACAAGCTTTTGGTCTTCGTTACTGTGTGTGCGAAATAATAAATAGCATCAACATACAATTCTTGGCTACTTTATATAATAAATAACGTCATTTCTTGAGATAGGCAAGATGATAAAGTAATATGGTTCTTGTGTTGAACAAAATTTCTCAAAATTTTGTTGAGCTTTGTAAAATACAAGTCCACTTGTAAAAACGTCCTTTCCAGCACACACCCTCGTTTACAAAATTTTCATGGCTCCCTAGTGTGTATTTTTTACAAATAAATACTAATGAAACTCTATCTAGCAAAACCACCTTACGACGTTCTTAATCTAACATATCTGCTCAGATTTGGGTGCACGTTAAAGAACCCCAGGTGGTCTAAATTTCCGGAGCCCTCCACTACGGCGTCTCTCATAATCATATAGTGGTTTTGGGACGTTAAACCCCACATATCAATCAATCAATCTAACGTAGAATTTTCATTCACCAGCGAAAATCTATACATTCGTCTGGGACCGTCAATCGTCTGGGACCCATACACAAAAAGAAACATTGAGGCTTTCGAACTAATCCAACGCAAAGCGGTACGTTTTATTTACTCCAAGTACCGAAGAACTGATTCCCCCTCAAACTTTATGAAAGAAAACAGTATACCCACACTTCAAAAACGTCGTAAAATTCACAGGCTCAAATTTCTTTTTCTTTTAAATAACAACAAGGTGTCAGTAAACCGCGATATGTATCTGAAACCGCTTACGACAAGACAAACCCAGCAGCGACAAACTCATTCATTAACACCATATTTCGCCAGAACAAACATATTCAAATACTCGTTCTTTCCTCGAACCATAAGCGACTGGAACTGCCTACCTCAATCGTTAACCAGCTCTGTAGAGGCACTTGAGCGTATTTAACAATGACCTATGTTTTTGTATCTTTTGTATATGATGTACCTTTTTTGTTCTTCCTGTTTACACCTCTGTGCAATGTTATGATCTTTGCCCCTCCTGCTGGGGCCCTTAAATAGGTCTGCAGTATTTTGTAAATAAATAAATAAATAAATGTAACGCTGTCTTCAAACAAATTTAAATTTTTTAAAACGACTAGTTAAAAAGCTGTGATTTTTTTTTAATTTTACCGCAACAGATTTGAACATGCGCTCTGACACTACCACATTGAAGCATTTATGTGCCCTCGCTTTTCTTTTACGGAGCTGCATGCCGTAAGCCTGGTCAGAATAACAACGGATGCAGCCTTTGGTAGTGCTCTTACGTTCCTGATAGTAGCAAAGGTCACGGTGGTTGCTTTTGTTATTACATGGCTTTTGCAACAGAAGGCACTGATTCCTCCTCGCCTTTTTCTAGCTTGGAATGCTCGCACAATCATTGCATTTATTCTCTTTGTCATTACACATCGGCAACTTGTCATAGCCTTATGTCTCCCTCGTCTGCATCACACAGACACAGCGTTCCACTTCTATGTCAAATTTGCCTCTGCGGATTTTTAAAACACAAAGGTCCGGCTAGAAGTATTTATTGCTATTCTAATAGGTCCATGATCTTGTAGAAGCCACAAAGATATGGCTGTTTTTAATGGGAAAACAATGAGAAAAGGGGTCTGGGGAGCTCAATTTTTGACAGTTTATTCGTCGTATTCTGAATCAAAAATAAAGGCACACGTGTGTGGAGTAAGCTAGGATCAAATTGAGAGCATACTAACTAATCACAATCTGCGAACTTGTTTTCTACGTACCAGAAAGACAAAGTATCACTGATACCTAATGAACCTCGTGATTTTTTACAGAATGCATCTAAGCATTCTCGAGTAGTTATGTCCCTGCTTCTTCTAATAATGCAAACCTTATCCTAGTACGGCTCACACTTATGAGAATCGCAATGCGTCAGCAAATGTGCCTCAACTTTATCTATTGACGAAAGCTCATGTTTGTGTGCATGATCATTTGCGCATATTTTTGCCCAGCCAACATTCATATTTTGCCGTAGGATAGCTGAAACTAATAAACGACCCCGTTGGTAGATTTTGTGTATGATTGGCGTGCCTCTTTCCGTACCCACCTTTGTTGCTTCCATCAGATAGTATACTAGTATACACTAGAAAGCCGAGTAGATTTTCGTGGCGCAAAAAAAAATAATTGGCATGCCATCTCAGTTTGCAACCATTTTTAGGTCGGGTGCAGATCGGTGCCTTCACGGTACAAGCTCAGGTCTCGCTGTTCTGCGCTGTTGCTCTACCCCAGTACCGTGGTGTTCTCTCTTGATAGTCTGGTGGAGCAACTCAGCTACAGCGTTAAGGAGCATGTGAAAGAAACCAACCACAGACAACCTGTCTAATTGGTTTTGAAAAGTCTTTTGCATAACGTGTGAGCACGACCCTGCACATGCATACTGTGGGCATTGTTCAGCTATGGCCCTTTTCACAGTTTTGGAATGCGTCAACTCGTATGGAAGCTATTTTTCAGCACACCTAGAAAAAAAAAGCTAACAGCTGTGACAACTATGCAAGGTAATGCGCTAAGCGAAAAACTGCAAAGAGCCACAAGCCTTCAACTCATGTGTAAACACCAACCCTTTTTCAGTCTGCGAAAGCCTGCTAGAACATTGATAACAATGGGGTAATATGTGACGGTGGTTAGTTGATTTAAAATAATAAAAAAGTATCATCATACGTGAGAACTTCCAAAACTTCCCACTTATTAAAATGTTGGTGGAACGTATTAAAGTGGTTATGGTCAAACTTAAGAAATTGCATAACACAGGAGCAACATACGATCCTACGATAATGCCTCGTTTTTGAATATAAAATTGCTAATGAAGTTGACTTTAACATAAAACTTGAGAAGGGCCATAAAACCTTATACTGCCATGCCAGTGGCATTCCTGTAGGCAACCACACCACTCTCGTCTATGCAACATCTTATGTAGAAAATCAATTCACCATGCAGGACAGAATAAAATAGGTCGTCAACATCAACCAAGAACAAGTGTTAGCCCTCAAAGGCTTCTTGGAAGCAAGTGCATGTTGCATAGCGAAGCCTCAGTTTAAAATGGGTCTTTCACGACAACCGAGTCTAGCCGCTTCTGTAAAAACTGAATAATCATGTTCTGCTACATACCTCAATCACCCACAATTGTCTTTAATGGAACACCCGGCTTATGCGCCTTGGCCGTAAAAAATACAGAAAGGGTGTTCTTGCTAGCTGCGGTATGCAATAGACCTGTCATCTCTCAGAATTCACGTGCTGAAAACGCCCCAAAGAATCATGCATCTACGCTTAAAAAGGCACACCTTTCAACATGGTCACTGTTGTTCAAAGCAGCCCAGCATGTCTATGAGGTCACGCGTGCTTCTGGGCATACCACGTCGGAGCCCACAACTTCCGAAAGGTACCATGGATTAAGCCTGGCTGCCGATGCATTATACAGAGTCGGGGACATGGCTGTACATGGTTCTGCTAAGTGTTCTAGATATGTTTAAACGTTGCTAGAAACCTGTCAAGAAGCAGTTAGTTGTACAACTACAATACGTAAGCAGTAGAACTGCGATGTGAGTTGAATAACCTGTTGGTATTGAAATCAACCTGCGATACGCAACAGCTCAATAACACATGCTCTTGTATATCAGCCTTTTTTGTGTCCTGTGCTATACAGAGGCTTCTCCAAGTTACCTACAATTTTCCCAACCTTGTGCAAGCTTTTTGCGTGCCAATTCTTCAAGTTATCATCCCATATAGCCTCCTGCCTTTCTCAGCAATTTTCCCATCTTTTCGTAGCCACTCTCTAACTCTATCTCTCTAACTGGTCACTTCTCTCTCCCTCACATTGCTTGACCGGCCCAGGTCCACCTTTTTTTCTTAATGTCAGGTAGAATGCATTCTAGCCCTCTTTTGTTCTCTATCGAGCTCTGCTTTTTAATATCTCCATAATATGGTTTGGACATGGGATAAGTGCACTAGTGAAGTGATGAAGGCATTTTCATGAAAAAAGTGGAGAAAAGGTGTGTAATTAAGCCATGTGTGGCCATTGGTGAAAAAGAAGTTTGGTACATGGGTTCAGTGCTGCCTTGTTAAAGAGATTACTAGTTTGTTATGGACTGTTGCGTATGTTTTTGGCAAGTATGAAGGCCTGTATTTTTGTTTTTTCTTGGTGGTTACGCGCGTGGTGATGTTCAATATGATTAGGCTTGTTTTGTACCTTGTTTGCTTTGATGCGCAAACGCCTTTGGTTTGCCACATGACCGGGTCGAATGCTTGATATATATGCGTGTGTCTTCCAACAATGTTTAGTTGCGAGTTCAGCGCGGTGTCGTCTCTTCCTCTGTCTTTGTCTATATTTTTGCGCAGTTTTACCTTCGCAGGTTATGCTAACCATTTTCTGTTTCTATTTTTCATAGTTCTTGATCTGTTCTGGACTTTTCCTTTTTTTCTTTTTTTATTATCAATCAAGTTTTTGCACCATAAGTTAGTACTTGCCGCATACAATAGTAGACCACTTTTTGCTTTAGGGACAATTGTAAATTGCCATTTATGATTTCGGAATGTCCGCCGTGAAAGCTTTAGCCCATTCATAATGCTCGGTGAATTTCCTTTTCATGAATATTGTGTCTTGTGAATATCTGACCTAAATACATATATATTGTAAGAATTCCAGTGTGCCATTGCGAACTCTCGCTCTCTTGTTTGGTCTCCAAACAATAGATTCTTGTATTTTACCTATTTATCTGTAACCATACTTCAACACCTTCTCGGTTTAGAGCGTCAGTTCATTGTAGTTCAACGGCACCACTGCCGAAAAGCAAAATGTCATTTGCAAAGCATAAGCACTGAGATATTCTTTTAAATGTTTATTCGTGTTACTTGTCAACTTGGTGGCTCAAATACTTCTGCTAAGCATGCTGTATATGTCGATCAGATTTTGTATCCTTGCCAGATCCACTTCACGAATAAAATTTTTCTGCTCTGCGACAGCTCCTTCCCCAATAAGGGACTTTTCAAGTCGCCCCTCAAGACCTAAATAAAGTTCATTGTCTGTCTGTCTGCTGTGGACTCTCTGTAGATGTTGGCTAGGGTATTCACGGCGTCTCTCATAATCATATAGTGGTTTTGGGACGTTAAGCCCCACATATTAATCTATCAACCTATTCATGCATGCATGATGCACTAGCTACTTTAAGACTGCTGGTATCTATACAAGGTCGAATGCCTTTTATTAGTCTCTGCAAGCTAAGTAAATGAATGTGTTGCGTTTCGCAGATTTTTCAGTTTGACAGTGCATGGCTATGATCCAAAGTGAGACATCTGTTGATCTTTGTTTATTTCTTTAACTTTTTCATCTCTATTTTTTTTCTGTGTTTGTTTGGTATTAGCATTTTTACAGTTCGGTTGTACATTTGATTCGCCAGTACGTGAGTCATTGTGCAGAAAGTGTCACAAGCTTGTTAAACACGAGATCTCCATCTTTGATCGGGTCAACAATTTTGTTAGAGGGTTTCTCGTTGATCATGTTTTGTAGGACCCTATTCTATTTTCTCAGAGTAGGGTATCCAAGAAGATTCATTCCTGGTTAGGCTTCTGATTTTATGTTTCTTTCTAACTTTGTTTATATATACTCAAGGAATTTAAGTGTTTTGTAAAACTTTGGCTTTTTTCTCTGTTAGGTGGCTTATTTGTCAGCTGTAATAAATGTCTTCGGCTACCTTACTATAGATGTTGAGACTGCAGATTATGGTGCTCTATCTGTTGGAGAGTGCATTCGTAAGTAGTTTCCTGTTGTCATGCTCTGTCCTTTCTTTAAATTTTTCATCTAATTCCTTGGTGCTCTAAAACCCCATGTCGGCAATTTTCTTCTTGTTATACAGTCCTTTTAGCTTATTTATTTCAACTTCAGATCTTGAGTGGGTCGCTTTTGCAGATTTTTGTTTGTTTTTGTGTAATTTAGGAGACTTTGCTCACTTCTTGCCCTAATGCTTCAATCTGACTGCAGTTGCGTTTCAGAAATCAATGTAGGTATGGTTTTGTTCATTTCCTCTATGTCATAGTTTTTCTCTTGTCCTAAGGCCTCACATACGAGCGTTCAAAGGCAGTGCTGAGAATGCATGTGACTGTAGCTCTGCTCGATTTTGAGAGGGGCCTTGGAATAAATAACATTGTTGGGTGCTTTCAAGTGCCGCATTCGGCTTTGGCGGGCTTAGTGATGATGATGACTATAGAATTCAAGCCTGTGAGGAAATTGTTTTCGTCAAACATTTAAAATGAAAAATTAAAGACGCAAACGTATTAAGCATGATTCGCCAGTCTTCGCTGCTGTATTTGAGGTGGTAGCTGCGTTGAATTTTGCCCGCAACAGCATAGGCTTACGTTGGCTCCTTGGCACTGCGTCTGTTTCCTGTGAGGAAAATTGTCATGACGGCTTTATGTTTTGTCATTGGACCAGGGCGAAGTTCAAGCTACTGTTTCTTTGCGGCAAGCACTCTTCCTCGCGATAAATTGACACTTTAGTGAGGACAGTGATGAACACAAATATTCACAGCTTCATAGTGCACCTCGTGTCAAGGACGGGTAAGCTGTCAACCTCTAACTAATCTCTGGTTGAACACACTTTTGCGCCATTTATTTTATGGAAGTGATGCTAATACCGCTCTGTGTGAATGTACCACAATTTGAAATCGTTGGCGCTGCCCATATTGCTCGGTATGTACAGCAGCCTGATTAGATTTTTGTATTGGCTAATACAGATCTTGACAATAAAAGTAAGACTTTCATTGTTTACCATACTTCCGCCGTACGTGTTACGATACATATACTCGTATTGTCCATTTCTTGTGTGTGTAACTTAAACTCGTTGCTGGTTTTAAGATCAAGTGTAGCTCTTCTGGTGTGCCTGATCTGCAGCAGGAGCGTTTTAACAAGGAAAAATTCGCTGTGCTGACACTGAGTGACGGACGAGTCAGCTGTTCAGTGCTGCATAAAAAATTTAGTTGATACGTAACATTTCGCCCACTTTTCACAATGTTATGCTATTTGAAATATTGAACCAAGAAAAGAGATTGCAAGCGAGCGTCAGCTAGGGGTAAACTGTTTTTCGCTTTCGCCCAGGAATGAACTCTTCATTGATTAGCCAGCATTCATGCCTCTGTCACTTGACATAAAATGAACAGACGCAATTACTAGATATCCTAATTTATGTGCTACAGTGTAAAAACATCATTCTTTTTGTTTCTTTCATATTTTCAGTCTTACCATAGTATGTACTAGTCTGCAGACGCAAGATGGCAAGAAATAAACGATAAAGAGCAATCGTTGGTTCACTAACTTGGCAAAATGATTGCTCAAAAGTAACCAAGACAATTGGTGTACCGAAAATTCTACCAAAATACAGACAAAAACAAGCTATTATTAACACAAATTATACAAGGCAGTACCAATTTTATAATTTTTTATTCAGAAGTGTCATGTTATGAAACCAAAAAACACAGAAAATGAGAGGAAGACAAGCCTAAAGAGATGAAATATTTGTGAACACGGGTTGTCGCTAGGGCCATCGTCTCAACATGCTGATTTCTTTAAGGCTTCAACTGCCGATCTATGTGAATTGTGTAGAGCAGCTTTATCAAGATGAAGGGAACTCACCTACACTTGTGCTAACAATCAGCAAATGAACACAAAACATTTCACATATGTTGCACCAACAAGGGCGAAATTCATCCCTTGCCTACGTACATTAGTGCATCTTGTATATTCTTCATACCCTCTCCTCTAACTTAAACAAAGCAGGGTAGGCCACATGTCAAAACGGGGAGATGAAAACGTGGAGTCGGCATGCTGAATCGGGTTAGTTAAAAGCCGATCCCTCGTGATGTGTTGCGCCAGGCTAAAAGAAGCAATTATTCAAAAGCCCATGAACCAGAAAGAAATGAGGGGCAGCAGGAAGCAAGGGTTTTGCATGGATGGGTAGAAAAGAAGAAGACATTTTGCTGAATTATCTTTGCCTCAAGAAAGCACCATTTCACAATGGGGATAATTAGCCTTAGAAATTACTTGAAGAATGGCTTATTTTTATACGTTTTCGTTGTGTATGTGCCGTGTCAAATTAATCCGAGTGCCCTCTTGAAAACATTAGTACTTGTTCGCTGGAATGAAATAAACTTGAAAATAAGGTGCAGCAATTTTTCTTTTTGAAAAGTTCGTTACTGTATTTAAGGTTTAAGACCATTGAAGATATGTCCTGTCACTATAAATTGCTGCACCATTGCTTCCAGTTATCTGCTATGTTTGCTTGATGCCTATTTAATGAAACGTTAACAGGTTGTCCTGTTTGTTCAGCAGGGTTGAGAGGTGGGCTAGTCATTGAGATATTATTTTAACATGTGGTGAAGTAGCGCAACTTCGGCGGGGACACAGAGGACAGGAAAAGCGAGTGTCTTGTTTTTTTTGTACTCTGTCCCTGTTGAAGTTGTACTACTACACCATCTTAAAATGTTGTCTTGTTTGCGATAATATGTATAACATTCACGTTGATAATGTTTAAACTAATGCAGGTAAAATTAGATTTTATACTATGCATAAATCACTTCTAGCGCTTTTAATTCTAACTTAATCTTGAAGGTGTTTGCAGGTCTTAAATCTTGATTGACAACTAGGTATGCTGTGTAAAAAAATTGCGGGTTTACTTTCGCATGCACTAATATGTCGGTGAACGTTTTCCGAAGCGGCTCGTTGCTTGTTAATGTTGGGTAATACTTGCAAAAGATGGTATTCAAGTTTGTAAGTGCGTTTCAGTATTTGATTGCAAAGGCTAGCAGCTGGTTAGGCAGTGCTATGGCACATGTTCAGCTAGTGATGATTTCCTAATTTTCAAGCTTCATTTTAGATTTTGTTCGAAGTGTTTTGTAGGTCATTTCACCAAATGTCTCATTCGGCTTGCCTAATTGGTGAGCATAGTGATCGTTGTCGCTACAGACAGACGCTTTTTAACCGCTTTGCCTGTCTGACAAATATTTCTTCTTTGCCATGTCGTGAATGATGGCTTGTGTATTCTATGCAATATAGAAGGCTATTGGTTGGAACTATGTAGAGACTAACCTTTGATTTATCTGTGAAAGCTAGAACTCCAAGACAGCCCCATTAAGATGCGCATCGCAAGAATTCACCACTGCATATTAAATTCGGCCAAACATGTTAGCAGCAAGAACAACATTGTAAAACAAACCAAGGTCTTTTTTCTTCTTTTTGTCCGGTTCGACTGGGCGTGGAGTCCTCTTCAGCACATCTTTCCTTCTCGAAATATTTCGGCTTTGCCCTGTTAATTTTTTCTTTTCTGATTGGCATTGCCTGCTTAATGTTTACGGTGCGGGCGGAGCATTTGTCTTTTTAAACCTCACAATAAAAAAATGTTTCAATACATGCCATCATATCCAAGAAGCTAATTTTGCTAAAACGTTGATGCATGGTAAATTTACTACTATGGTGATACTTCTTACAATTGCCAATGAATGTGATTGTCATGAATTAATGTGAGAAAGGAGGCTAGCAGCAGAGCTATTGAATCTATTCTTCAAAATGATTCTATTTTCAATATTATCAGTGTTAGCCAAGACATGGAAAGGTTTAAAAACATCATTAAAACCAAAAAAATGCATGTGTTAGTCTCTGTTTATGATAGCGTTGTAAAGAACAAGTGGAATAAATGTCATGTTTTGCAACTATTGAACCCTCGTGGTGAAACTGTGGAAGAAAACTCTGGAGGGATTTGTAGGCCCATGCTGCTGTAGTCTCGAGCAGTTTGGTTCCCTTCACTGCAGCATTGTGGAATGGATGAAATCACATTGTACAAACTGCGTACTCCCAAAACCATTTTGCTGTGCAGCTTTGCACTTAATTCGCAAGTTTTTTTGTGTGTATTTTACAAAAGCATTCCAAAGATATTTAAGAGAAACAGCGGTTTTGTTTAGGTTCACAAACTGCACTGTGAGAAATCTAATGCCAATGCCATGTGTTTCACTATCCCAAGTTCATTCTTAGTAGAGAAAATTAGGGTTGAAAATTCACTATTAAAATTTGTGCCGAAAGGTCCATGCATGACGTCAAAAGTTTTCAAATGTATTTTTTGTAATTTTGTGATTGGCTCATTGATATTTTCTGAAACTTTGTATGCTAAGTCTATGTTACCCACAGATGACAATGTTCCTTTTTATCGATTATAAGCTAGGAAGAACCCAGTAAATACCATAAAATAATGATGTCATGGTGTTTGGCGAGACATTTTCTTTGCGCTGTTCTGCACTTGCCAAGCGTCGTGTCGTGGTAAGACTGGTGTTGTGAATTCATAATTCAATAGTATGCGAACAAATTTTGCGCATATATAAGGACTCTCACAACTTTAGTTCCAAAGAACTGGAGAAGAGGGGGCACTTGCTCAGTCATTGGCACATATTCGAGATCTCCTGTAAAGTAAAAAGAGGTGCTTGCTCGGTATTTTACAGTGCCTACTCGCGATTGTTGGAATCGAGGCACTAGCATATGCTTTTTTTCAAAGCATTGCCAGGGCTGCACTAGAGACCGATTGAATGTGACTACCCGTACTACAAAAGAACGCTTGCCACCAATTCAGCTGGTCTATCTGCGAGAGTTATCTTCACACTATTTTTACTGTGCTATACTTTACAGTAAAATGCACACCTAGTTTCATATTTTTGTGTTTCAACTAATGGTGCTTAAATACCTGTAGTCTGAACAAAGTGGACGCTTATGACCGTTTCTTATGAGGGTTTATGCTTTGAATTGCAGCCCGAGTCATGCAGTGAAGTTCATGCATGCTCAGCTTACTCACCGCCTTTTTTATTTCGGTGTAGAAAGATAAGCTGCTGCTTGAATTGTACAGGAAAATAAAAGAGGAAGTGGGGTAATTTGCCATGTCTGTTACAAAAAGGGGGTACTTGCTGTCAAGGGCCTCAAAGGAGAATAGTCACAGTGGTGGAAATGAATCTGCATTCCAGCCAAGTGCACAACAAGCTAAGTCATGAACAATATTAAAAAGTACCACAGGTAACGAACTTTAGGATCTCAAAATAAAACGTGTTGGTGGCTTCATCATCCCACATGTTGTCATTTTCATAATTCATTTGTTTTTCTTGCATCAAAAACCTCAAGCGGAGCATTCTGTAGCTAATACTAGCGCATATGTTTGCAGATGCTTATTTTCCTGCAATCTTGGTAGGATATTTAGTAAAAAAGAAAGAAAATGATCATGACCATTGGGAAGACCTTGATGTACCACACTGCCAAATAATGGCATAACTTCTCTGATGAACCACACATTCACATGTGAAAAAAACTGAGAGGAGAATTTTGCAAGCACAGTACATCTGTGTTGGTTTTGAGAAAAGTTACAAAAATTAACTTTGACGGTTTCATGTCGCAAAACTAAATTCTGGTTATAAGATGCCCTGTTTCAAGTGAAAGTTTAATTATTTTGACCTCAAAATCTCTCCACCTGCATGAAACTAGGGTACGAGTACATACTACAGCTATTACAATGTGACTCCTGAGGTTCGTAATCAATCCTGTAATCTCGTGAAAACTGTACGCAGTGGTGAATCCATAAGGGGGGCACTGAAGGTGATCGTCTCCACCCCCCCCCCCAAAGCTTGTCAGTATATGGCAAAGACGAGCAATATTAATGTGACTTATGGGTTGTTCAAATGTCTATAACGAAATGCACAGGCATAAAGAAGAGCATAAATACGGTGCTACTAAATGTACATGCAACAAAGAGGAACCTCAATACTAATTATTTAAGTTCAATTAGTTCTATGACTATGGAGATCCCCAGCAATGCTTTTACTGAACGCTGGTAGCCTCTTTATGAGATACAATGAGACACAACATTTGAATTTTGAAAATTTTCTGTTTCCCAAGTTGAGGCTATTGTTTTAAGATAATATGTGATGTTTTTGACGATTTGTGAAAATGCATGGCAATTGAAACAGCACCTGTTTAAACAGAACAAAAATACTCTATTCATTAGAGTGAAGTACAATATGTTATGACACCATCCTGACACGCCAAAGTAAATCCGAATAATTTGTGATAATTTTGACTTCAGAAGTACTTTAATTTCTAGACATGTAATGTTCAGGTATTAGCAGTTTGTTATAAACGGCTAGGAAACAAGCTATATAAAGAGTAAAAATAGAGCTTAGTATAACATTATTCGGAGGCCAGCAAAAGAGCTTAAAACTCAGAAAAACAATTGACTTTCCTTGGTGTTAGCGAAGGGGGTTAAAACTCTATTGCCAAAGACTACCAAAGGCTTTTTTAATCACAATCAAAAGAAGCCTTGCCTTGGTTTTTCTGCTAAGAATGCATTGTATTTTTGACCATCAAGCCTCCTCAGGGAGCTTTGTAGCATCTAAATGTCATAAGTACTTTTACCTCCCCAACTTACTTTAACCTAGTTGAAATATATTGCTGCAAGAGATAAATCGAATAATTTTATTAGGCTTTTAATGGACAGCAACGTAGGCTCCGTCTGCTCTGCTGTGCATTCGCCTGCATGGACAAAAAGTTATGCAAGTACAAAACATCTGTACATGATGAAAGATTCCCAATATTGCTGTGACCAAGTGCTCCAAGCTTTTATTTAACTGCAAATAACTTGCTCAAAATGTCGCAGCTGTTGTTTCGTACCAATTGACCACATATTTTAGAGAAATGCTATTGCGCCGTGCTCTAATCAGTAGGCATGGAGTACCATTTGGGTGTTTTTTAAAAAACGAATGAACAAGCTGGTGACAATCGTCTGAGCACGCTTTCACGAGCAAAAGTTTACACAGACAAATGTTGCTCATTAGAATTTATTATGCATTAAATATGCCAAGCAGTCATCTTTGAGTTACTGTTGAAAATTGCGACATGGTAATGCATGATCAAAGTGTTAAGGCCCTCCATGCCCTGGTCCTTTTAATAATTTTAGAGATGTGATCTTTTATGAAATATTTTGCCTTATGAAGTGGAAAAAGGCAACAAGACCATAACTGATATTTCTTTCCCAAAATTAATTACTGCTAGATCATGAAAACAAGATGCACCGACCGAAATTTGCTGCACTTAACCGCACAGAGGAATGTACTGTAAGGTTAACGGTATCGCGTGCCACAAACTTATCAAAACAGCACCTTCACATACAATCAACACCTATACATAGCCTTCATTGAGTACGAGAAGGTGTTTGACTCCGTGAAGACATCAGCAGTAATGCAGGCACTACTGAATCAGGGCATCGAAGAACGCTGCATAAACATAGTGGAAGAAATCTACAGTGGATGCACAACCACTATAAAGAAAGCGGTAGAATCCCAATAAAGAAGGGTGTAAGGCAGGGAGATAAATCTTTCCAGTACTATTCATCTCGCGTTTACAGAAGGTTTTCAGGGCCCTAGCTTGGGAAGAGTTAGGAATAAGAGTTAAGGGAAAATATCTTAGTAACCTGTGATTCGCTGATCAAATTGTCTCAATGAGTACGTAACTCAGGAGAAGAATTGCAGTTCCCTATTACAGGACTGAACATGGAAAGCAGAAAAGTAGGTGTGAAAATGAATGTGCACAAAACTAAAGTAATGTGCTATAGTCTCGGCAGAAAAGAGCACTTTGCAATGGGTGGGGAGACGCTGGACGTTGTAGAGGAATATCTCTACTTAGGACAGGTAGTAACCGCGAGCCGAACAATGAGAGTGAAGTAACTAAAAGAATAAAGATGGGGTTGATCACATTCAGCTAGCATTCTCTAAACATGAATGGTAATCTGCCACTGACCCCTGATTGATTGATTGATATGTGGAGTTTAACGTCCCAAAACCACTATATGATTATGAGAGACGCCGTAGTGGAGGGCTCCGGAAATTTAGACCACCTGGGGTTCTTTAACGTGCACCCAAATCTGAGCACACGGGCCTACAACATTTCCGCCTCCATCGGAAATGCAGCCGCCGAAGCCGGGATTCGAACCCGCGCCCTGCGGGTCAGCAGCCGAGTACCTTAGCCACTAGACCACCGCGGCGGGGCTGCCACTGACCCTGAAGAGGAAGGTATTTAACAACTGCATCTTGCCAGTATTTACCTACGGAGCAGAAACCTGGAGGCTTACAAAGAGGGTTGAGCTTAAAATTAGGATGACCCAGTGAGCGAAGGGAAAGAAAACGATAGGTTTAATTTAAAAACACAAGAAGACAGAACTGTGGCTCAGCGAACAAACCAGGGTTCAGGATATCATAGTTCCAATCAGAAAGAGTAAAGTGACATGTGCCGGGCACATTGCACGTAGGCAAGATAACCGCTGGTAATTTAGGGTAACTTATTGAATTCTTAGAGAAGGCAAACGCACAAAGGGAAGACAGGAAGTTAGGCGGGTTAATGAGATTGAAAAATTAGCAGGTATAACATGGCAACTAAAAGCACAAGACTGGGTTGATTGGCAGATCGTGGGAGATGCCTTTGCCCTGCAGTGGGCGTAGTCAGGCTGATTATGATGACATCTTCAATGTACAACGAGGTTAGATTTAGGTGTTATGCAAAAAGTAGCATGCCAAAGTTGCGCTGCAGGCAAAGCACTGGCTTTTTATACAGATTGCAATATACAGGTGATCACTTGACACACCAATCATACAATATATGCATAAAGCGGTGGTCCACTGCGGCTAATGTCAACAGAGCCCTAACAACACAATTTGGCAAAAGCGTGAGCAATAAGCTTGTTTGCAAGAACGGGCAAGTACATGGGCGTCTTTGCAAATTTTTTTACCTTTTCTAGAAATTTGCCTAAGTGTGATGCACTGTTTCTGCGTAATTTTTATGTAATTAGTAGACTGCTTTTTTCTTGCATTGTCATGTAAGCAGCAGCCAAAGAAGTAGAGGCCACGAAAGTGGACAGAACTGAATAGTTTGACTTGGCATAAGCATTCACGTGCGATCACTCACAAGGGATATCGCAGTCACAGATTTTCTTCTGTGTTACTTGGAATACCTGTGCGAGTAGTGGAAGTAACGCAATATTCATACCGCCGTTGTCCCACAGACATTTGTGATCGCGGTTAGGGCATCTGCGCCAAACACGATGCTGTACAGGGCAGCAGCGACAAAGTTGTTGCGCGCGATCACAATTTCTTGAGGAAAAGCGGTATTAGTCACCGCAACACGGTTTAGACTAATCCGGATCATGTACAGCACAGCGCGACCATATGCAGCAAGTACCCGTGTGGCGGCGTTCGCTAAAGCGCTTCAGAGCACACCGCACATTCAGAACTAACGTGAAGACAAAACAGTCAGAACTCACGTATCACTATATTCGCAAGTAATAAAATCACAATAATGCAAACCTCCCCACAACACTGAAATAGAGGAAGCACTGACACACACATAACACAGCCAGCGGCGCTTTTACATACCCGGAACGCTCCAGCCAGCGTGGGCGCACCGTTAGGGACTAAACAGCCTAGGGATGTTCCTGCAAATTGGTACCTAGGCGGCGCGCGCTCCACTACGGTAGGGTGGCTAGAATGGAGAGGTGTGATGAGCGGGGTGCTTTTCGCTTGTCGGAGAGGGTCACTCGGTGCGCCGATGCCGCAAGGGGCGCTGATGGCAGTGGCGCGGGTAGGGAGCGGCGCACTTCCCTGTATTTGCTGGGACTGCGCTGGGATTTTCTTCGCAAGCAGTCGCTACATTACAAATATGCCGTCAGTCAGTGCTTGCGCAACGTCCCTATCAAATTCCCGAGGTTGTCAACGGTAAAAGGGAAGACTGTGGTGGAAAACATTGCCCTGGAGAGTGCTTGATGTCGTGCTTTGACGTAGAAGATCGGTGTGCGGGGCCGATTTATTTGTGACCGGTGTGCGGGACCAATTTAACATTTTAGGGTGCGCGGGAATTACCATGATGGTGATAGCGGTGAAACGATGAAGCTCGCCTATGCGCGTGCTGGTGCGTGTACCTCGTGAAAAGCTCAAGAGCCACGGGGACAGCTCGGCTAACCTCGGAGAGCAGAGCGCAGGAACAAGTTCGGGCCACGCCCCGACTGCTCGTTTAGACCCTCAGTGTCCGGGCCTCATTTCGGCGTTGAGTGCGTTGAGTGCGTTCCAGAACAGGCATCGCCCCACCTCACCCTCGGTTTGGTCTGAAGCAACGTTCTTCACGGCCAGCTGTTGTTCTGGTCTCGGAGCGAGACGCTGTCCCAGGTCTGTTCGCGGCCGTCATCGGTACGCTGTTCTCGGTATGAGTACAGGCAAGCTCAGGCGTTGACCAGCGAACTGGGATGCCCTTGGAGGTTCCCTTCTCGGCCGGGCCCCGCCTCGGTAGGGACTCCGCAAGCACGAGGCACGCCGCCTCTTGACGACGAGAGAGCTCCAGGTCAATCGCATCGTTCACACTCCAAGAGTACAACGTGAGTGGACCAACTAGAACATTAACTCCCCTTCCGCGTAAAACCGTGAACGCGTTTAGATGTGTGTGAGTTTATGTAGCGTGTATTCCCTTGTCTGTCTTCGTGTATATATAGGTCTCTCGTTGTCCTCCAGCGTCCTCTGTCCTCATCTGGCTAACCTGCGCCCACAGTTGCTCCCAAGTTTTGGCGAGCCTGAAAGGATAGATCGGCCTTACCTTCTTGCCGAGAGCCAGATGGGTTGGACGAACCGATAGATTTAGAGAAATTGCACGCGATCAGAACGGGCTTTGGTCTAACGTGATCAGCACTACAAGATTGGGTTAACGCGGAGCGCGTTATCGAAAGAGACCTTCGCGCGTAAGTTCGCCGCGAGCAGCGAGGAAAAAATAGCGCTGGAGGAAAGACGGCTGCAAGCCGAGGAGCGCTTTTTGAAGTTGATGCTTAAGTTGCAAGAGCAGACGACTGGTTCGAACGGAGGAGAGATAGGGTGACCGGTAAGCGACGACGCAGCGTCCCCAGCTGTAATGGATAGCTGTGGCCCACACAAGCTATTGCCACTGTTCAACGAGAGGCGTGATGACCTCGACGATTATCTGCAACCTTTTGAGCTCATCGCGTTGTCTCATAGGTAGCCTGGGAGCAAATGAGCCTTTTCGCTCAGCTTGTGCCTGACGGGAGAGGCGTTATCCGTGATTAGTCGACTTGACTCTGCTTCCGCCACCGACTATGATCAGGTGAAGGCAACACTGCTGTTACGATTCTGGTATACGACTTAAGGATACCACGAGGAATTTCGGAAGGCGAGACCAGAGGACAAGGAGATGGGGCACCAATATGCTTCTCGCCTAGCAGGTCATTTCGACCGTTGGATGGAGCTGGCAAATGTCGAGAAAACATGTGACGCTCTTCGCGACGTAATGGTTTCAGAACAATTCATGAATGGATGCTCACCCACCCTGAGGGTATTTCTGAAGGAGAACTCTAAGAAATTGCACTCTTCAGTGCAGATGACAGATTGCTTTCTGGAAGCCCAAGATTTGTCCAGTTTGGGCAAAGACAAGCTATATAAGGAGAGCTCAGCAGATGCTCGTGAAACAGAAACTGCTAAGCGCCAGTTCAAGGGCAACAATACGTGTTTTTGTGCAATAAGGCAGGGAACCGTGCGTCTGAATGTTGCTCTCGGACCAGAATTAACCAGTCAGCAACAGGCTGCTTGAGTGGCAGGAACGGTTCGTCTACGGAGACAGTTCGAACACAGGAAAAACGGTTAGCGTCGTGCATGCTGGCACCCAAAGAAGGAGACAACGCTGACACACCGGAGAAACCGGATGAAGGGTAGGTCGTACTTCAGACTGGGGAGATTATCCCAGTCGTGAATACGACGTTGACGCCTACCCTACCTGTGGCTGATATGGGAACTCTGTCTGTAGTGGGAGGATTGCTTGAGGGCAAAGCTGTATCTGTACTTCGAGATACGGGATGCAACACGGTAGTGGTACTAGAAAGGCTTGTCCCGAAAGAGAAGGTTACAGGCACTGGAAGTCCGGTTTTTCTGCTCGATGGAACAGTGCACTACTTGCCGGAGGCAATAGTTTCTATTGACACACCGTTCTTTACCGGTGTCGTGCGAGTTCAATGCAAAAAGAACCCTCTATATGATGTCGTGCTAGGCTACATCGAAGGTGCCCGATCTACAGAACTGGAATATTCGCTCAAGCCTCGGCAGTATCGTGAGAGGCATCGTGATTACAGTGGAGTGAAGGTCGTCAAAAAACTCGCTAACTCGCCCGTGCCCATCATCGCGGACGACACGCAAAGTGATGTCGGAAACGATTCAGGCTACTTACCAATCAGAGTAGAGACAACTTGCACATTCCGTGGACCCGCAGATCAAAAACCACTGGGTGAAAGTGCTGCAGCAGTGAAAGAAACACACGCCACAACCCGGCTACCTGTTCTGAAAGCCACCGCCACAATCATAGATAAAGTGACGCTTGAGCAATACCAAAGAAATGACCCCTCTTTACGGCATTGTTATGAGAGTCTTGGTAAAAAGTTGATTGTAAAGAATCGCGAAACCTGCTTCTTCCTTGATGCGGTATCTTGTATCGGAAGCACAGGCTGCTCTTGAAGAAGGAACTCGAGCAACTGGTCGTACCAAGACAACTGCGAGAGACTGTGCTCAAACTAGCTCATGAAAGTATCCTCGCCAGACACCAAGGGATATCCCGATCAACTGACCGTATTCTAGCCGAATTCTTCTGACCAGGGGTTCAATCAGAAACCAAGAGGTTTGTGAAGTCCTGCGATATCAATCAGCTTACTGTTCCATGCCGTTTGGTTCGTCGGACTCCGCTAGGTATCGTGCCAATCATTGAGACCCCGTTTTCACGTGTTGGCATCGACATCATTGGCCCTTTGTCACCGGCATCTTCCAAGGCCAACAGGCACATTCTAACCTTGGTAGATTTCGCATCGAGATATCCAGACGCCATCGCACGTCCTTCGAGTGAAAGCAAGGTCGTGGCAGAAGGACTAATGTAAATGCTGTCGCGAGTTGGTCTACCACGCGAACTTGTAAGTGACCGTGGGACAAGCTTCATGTCGTCGGTTATGAAGGAGTCAACCAGCTACTATCTATCAGGCAATTACCGACAATCTCTTACCTTTCGATAGCAAATGGGTTAGTGCAGCGATTCAACGGCAAGTTGAAGCAAATGGTCCGCCGAATAAGTCAGGAAAGCCCGAAAATCGGGACCGCTACCTCGGCCCCCTCCTTTTCGCGTATCGGCAGATGCCACAAAAGAGCACCGGATACTCGCCGTTCGAGCTACTCTACGGCCGATACGTTCACGGACCAATGACGATTTTTTGAGTGACTTGTGGACTAGCCCGAAGTTGGATGACGTGAACAAATCAGCCTACGAATACATCGTAGAATTGCGGGAACGTCTGCAACGAACCTGTGAAATAGCATCTCACGACCTTGCGAAGGCACATATTTGCCAGAAGACTTACTATGATCAGAAGGCGAAGAAGCGGAACTTAAGCGCGGGTAACAAAGTTTTCGCGATGCTACCCGCCGATCACAACAAACTGATACTAACATGGAAGGGCCCTTTCCTTTGATAGACCAGAAAAGCCCATTGGAATAGGCTGTGGACCTCAGTCACAGAACAACTGTCTTCCACATCAACATGCTCAAAGAGTACGAGCTGGTGAAGGCCCCGTACACGTTAACAATGACAGCTGCTGCTGTAACGTCAATTTATCAAATAGAAATCGAAGGAGGCCATTGAAAAAGAGATCAAGAAAATGTTTCGGCTGGGCATAATAGAGAAGTTTACATCTCCTTATCAAGCGCCGATTGTGGTTGTCAAGAAGAAGGATGGCACGATGCGCCTCTGCATTGATTTTCATCAATTTAACAATGTGGTCGTTCCGGATTCGAAACCAATTCCTCCCTCAGACATGATGTTTCCACGACTTACTGTGTGTCAATACTTTTCGAAGTTTGACTTCAGAAAAGTACATTGGCAGGTACCAATGGCCAGTACGTCAAAAGAAGTTACAGCATTTTCCTGCGACTTGGGCCTATACCAATTTCGGGTTATGCCTTTTGGCATAAAGACTGCACCTGCCGTGCTCAACCGATTGATGCGAGAAGTCAGCGGCGACATTCCCAATGTCTATTACTACTTTAATGATGTTCTTGTTGCGACCGCAACATGAGAGGAACACATCGTCCCATTACACCATGTATTTCAACGTGTGAGCGAGGCACGTTTAACTATCAAGCCGAAAAAGAGCGAGATAAGGTCCCCGACGACTTGCTTCCTTAGTCAGGTTGTGGGGAAAGGGTTGCCACAACTCCAGAAGGACACATCAGACAAAATTGTGTCAGCGAAACGGCCGGAAAGTAAGAAAGAGCTTCGAGCTTTTCTCGGACTTACCGGCTACTACCGAGAGTTTGTGCCCAACTCTGCCGAGCTTTCACATCTACTTACCGAGCTCACGAAGAAAGGAAGTCCTAATAAGCTGAACTGGCACGACAAGCATCAGGATGCATTTCAGAAACTCAAGGCGATGATGTCAAACCATCCCATACTGAGAGCACCCAACTTCGAAAGGCCCTTCGTATTGCGCACTGACGCGTCATCACGTAGTTTGGGAGCTGTCCTCCTACAAGAACACAACGGTCTCTTGCATCCAGTGTCCTACGCTAGTAGAAATCTGCTACCTCGTGAAGTGGCATATTCTACAATTGAGAAAAAATGCCTCGCCATCGTGTGAGATGTCCAGAAATTTAATGTTTACCTCTATGGTAGGCCATTCGTTTTGCAATTGGACCACCAGCGACTGAAATACATCAACTCTGCCCGACAAATCAATACACGAGTGCTACGCTAGAGTCTACTTTTTATGAACTACGACTTCCACGTAGAATACATTCAGGGCTCAGATAATGTCGGTGCCTACTATCTTAGCCGCACATCTCTTACTACTGACTAGATTGTCCTATTACTTGTATAGACACACCAATCACTCATGACACGAGTATCACGTTATCTACTCTATGAACATGCCTACCCTTCTTTTCCCATCGTTTCTCTGTTCTTCAACTGGGGAAAGATGTGGTGGAAAACATTTCCCTGGAGAGTGTGCGTCGTGCTTTGACGCAGAAGATCGGTGTGCGGGGCCGATTTATTTGTGATCGGTGTGTGGGGCCGATTTAGCATTTTAGGGTGCGCGGGAATTACCATGAAGGTGACAGCGATGAAACCATGAAGCTCGCCTATGCGCGTGCTCTTGCGCGTACCTCATGAAAAGCTCCCAAGCCACGGGGACAGCTTGGCTAACCTCAGAGAGCAGAGTGCAAGAACAAGTTTTGGGCCACGCCCCGACTGCTCGTTCTGACCCTCCGTGTCCGGGCCTCGTCTCGCCGTTGAAGTTCTCGGGTGCGTTCTGGACTGAGCATCGCTCCACCTCACCCACGAGTTGATCTGAAGCAACGTTCTTCACGGCCAGCTGCTGTTCTGGTCTCGGAGCGAGACGCTGTCCCAGGTCTGTTCGCGACAGTCGTCGGTACGCTGTTCTCGGTATGAGTACAGGCAAGCTCAGACATTGACCAGCGTACTGGGATGCCCTTGGCGTTTCTCTTCTAGGTCCGGCCCCGCCTCGGTACAAACTCCGCAACACGAGGCACACCGCCTCTTGACGACGAGAGAGCTTCAGGTCAATCGCATCATCCACACTCCAAGAGTACAACGTGAGTGGGCGAACTGGAACATTAACTCCCCTTCCGCGTACGACCGAGAATGCGTGTACATATGTGTGATGGTAGGTAGTGTCTATTCGCTTGTCCGTCTTCGTGTATATAAAAGTCTCTCGTTCTCTTCGAGCGTCCTCTGTCCTCATCTGGCTAACCTGCGCCCACAGTTGCCCACAAAGAGGCAGCGTTGGTGCTTTGTGCCTGGGTGCTGATAGTGTCGATAGATCATGCATCGTACGCTGCTGAGCGAAGCGACTCCCACCTTGTATATTATGTCGCTGGCTACGTTGCGAGAAAGTGTATATTTATCAATAGTTATGATGAGTGCAAGAACGCCTGTCTTGTCTAGAGAGAAAATGTGCCAGGAAATCTCCCAGCCCAGGCAAGCAAGCTGTGGGGTCTGGGCGGACTTTTTTATCCGTCGAATTCCCTTTAAACCCTTATCCTGAACCTTGAGGACAAAATCACTCGTTTTTCGAGCTCAGCACGTCTTCACGCCAAGTCGTTCATAGAGATGCTGAAGGGGATTGGCGAGACACAACACATTGGCTGCCCAAAGCATGGTGCTCTCTTGACCAAAAGTGTGGTGCATTTTTATTGCCTCACTCGCGTCAACATTTTTTTAAAACATGAACCAAAAAGAAGACGAAAAAAAGTGCGGAGAGTTAAGCCATTTGTACTCTAGTGGCAGAGCATCAATGCCTTGGCATGCATAAAAATAAAGTTATGTTTTCGTTAAAAAAGTGTCTCTTCAATTTCTGCTGCTGGCTCGATTCTCGAGTCACAGGCTTCGTGGCATACGTAAGTTTCAGCGCTCTTACAGCATTACTCGTCTAAGTTAATGAGCAATTGTAGGCTGCTAAAGCTTCTACGTTCGGAAACCGATAATTGAATGCCAAGTGAGAATTTGAGCAGCGACTTGCACAAGATTAAGCGCTGGCGGCGGAGCAGCCAAACTAGGCTCTTGTACCGACGTTTCTGCTCGTGGATGGAGGAACTTAACATGTTCTATGTAATCTGAAGCCTTCCAGTAATCACATCGTCTCGTAACACCCCTGCAGTTCTGCCGTGACTAACCGCAATATTACTAAATCCACAAAAGTTGGTGTCATGTCTCGCTCAAATGCCTTCTCGAGAATTTAGAGGCGAGAAAATATAGAGACACTCAAGCCACGCAAGACATTACGCAGCTTAAGTATCTTAAGTATTGTCGTACGCTGACTCAATAAAAAAGGTTTTCACCAAAATAGGCGACCGCCATATAGCGTGAGATCAGGCCCCTAGCCAGAAATTTTTTTCGGGGAGGGGGGGGGGCACGTGCTAAAAACTAGGGGAGAAGGGGCCCCTTGCCCCTTCCCCCCGTTTACGGGCCTGTGTTTAACTGCGTGAGGGAGATTTCTGCGCAGAGCTGCGCGCGCTCATTCGTATGTTGCCTTCGCAAGGGTGCCCGTGCCTCTGCGTGCAGCGCTCCAAGCGGCATCGGCGTGCTTTGGGGACCGGTTTCAGCGGCCGCTTTTCTCACCTCCTCATTCTAGCCACCCTAACTATGGTGTCTCTGTAATGAACGAGTGACGTTAAACTGTACCTTGAAAAGGGACCTTGAAAACTTTACTTCTGGCCATTTTGAGAAAAAATCTACGAGTGTCAGCACAAATCTGCAATCTGGAGGCGCCCTCTTTGAGGGACCAACGATATTCATTGCAAGTTTCTGCCATGGTCTCTCTGGTAGCTTGACAGGTTGCAGCGGGGCAGGCGACGTCTTTGCCGATTTATCTGCTGCTTGACAGATGCTACAATTGTGGACTGCTTCTTCCACCTGACTGTTCATGCGAGGCCACCAAAATTGCTCCCTAACTCTGGCTTTGGTGCGTCCAATACCCTGGTGAGTTTCATGTGCTGTTGCCACAATGAGCCACGAGAGATGATGGAACTACAAGCCTCTCTGCACGCAACAACAATTCGCTCACCACTGACAATTCGTCTCCAACTCTGAAATATGGTTCCAGACCTTCCGGCAAGTCTCTGTGTCACGGCCAAGACCCATATACAAACTCCTTCACTTTTGAAGAGTGGCGTCAGCAAGAACCACTTGTTCAAACTGCTCTTTGGTCAGGCAACTTGGTTGAACCATGGAAGAAATTTCCTCTTCAAAAGTCAGCTCTCCATCTGCCATATGAACGGGTAACCGCGAAAGAGCATCGACTACTCTGTTAGATGAGCCTCTCTGGTACTACACCGTGAAATTGTAACGTAGTAGCCTTGTGCGCCAACGTGCAATTCTAAGTGGGCGTCAGCCTGAGCCCTGCGAAGACAGAAGCGAAACGAGGGCCTGTGGTCTGTTCGGAGAGTGAAGCTCCGTCCCCCAGGTATGCATGCCAATGCTCGCATGCCTAAATGCATGCAAGTGCTTCTTTCTCGCCAAGTGCGTACTTTCTTTCAGCCGGAGATAGCGTGCGTGATGCAAAAGCAACAGTAGGAAGCTTATTATCGGTGTGCTGCTGAAGAACTGCTCCAAGACCACATTCGGAAGCATCAGTGCAAAGGATAATTGGAAGCACAGGATCAAACATGTGCAAGACAAGATCTGGCGATAACACGTCTTTTACCGCGCGGAAACTTATCCACCTCAACAGACCAGGTGAAGGTTTCGCCTTTCCTAAGAAGAGCCCTCATTGGTTCGACCATCTCGGCCAAGTGGGGTACAAACTTGACGTAGTATTCCACCAACCCAAGAAAGCGGCGGAGTTCAGCGGCATTTTTTGGAACTGGGGTTTCCACAATTGCGTCCACTTTCCCCGACAGTGGCGAAATACCGCTAGGTGTCACTTTGTGGCCCAAGAATTCGAGCTCCTGAACTCCAAACACACATTTGCTGTTGAGCTTCATACCTGCGTCTTTGATGCGCTGCAACACTGCCTCCAAGTTCTTGAGGTGCTCCTCAGCTGATTTACCAAAAATAATTACATCATCGATGTAAAAAAAACACCCGCACAATTGCGAAGGATTCGAGACTCCATACTCTGAAAAGCAGCAGGTGCTGAGGCTAGCCCAAAACAAACGCGTTTAAAACCGGTACAGCCCTCCATGCGTTCTAAAAGCTGTCAAATCCCTGCTCTCAGTATTCAGTGGAACTTGGTGGTAGGCAGACGCTAAGTCAAGTTTGGAAAATTGCGTGGCATCCACCAAGGCTTGAAGCAACTCATCCATGTGAAGCAGCGGAAGGCTGTCCGGAACTATGACCTTGCTAGGTTCGCGTAAATCTACACAAAGCCTAATACTTCCATCTTTCTTCTGAATGACTACAATAGGGGACACCCATTTTGACGCATCGATACGTTCAATGATGTCCAAGCTTTCCAGGCGCTGCAGTTCGAAAGACACGCATGGTCGTAACATGAAAGGAAGCCGGCGAAGTTTCGATGCTACTTGCTGAACACCCGCACGTGTCTTAATCCCTTGAACAAAACCTTTTGCAAGGCCCAGCTCATTTGTGAAGAGCGAGCAAAACTTTTGCTGAAGTGCTCATGGCAGCTGCATGGATGGCTCTATTGGATATGTCCGAGCTACTTCGGCGTTCGATACCGTGCTGGTTTGAAAACACGGCAGCTGAGAACCTTCAATACACAGCTTCGAGGCCTGAATACCATCCAAGCCAACGAGAGAAGTACCCTGTTCGACGACATAAACAAAAGCGGTGCGATGCGATTCTCGAAAAATACCTCAGAAAAGAAGCAGCCTCGAACCGAAATTGGTCTTTTGGAATAATCTAGAAGCGTCACAATAGGAACAGGAAGAAGCGGCACACCAGAGAAATGTTGGTCAAACACCTTGCCTGAAAGAATGAAAATGGAAGAGCCAGAATCGACTAACAGCTTCATAGCGACCTGCCCGATTTGAATGGTAATGTGAATTCCGGATGCAAGAGGCTGTTGAACTACAAGAACCTGGACGGTTTCATCCTGCAACGGGCTATGTAGTGAAGCCTCGTCGACAGCTGCTTGCGACCGCTTCTGGTTGCAAACGTTTTCAAAATGTCCAGTATGGCCACAAAAAAAATTGCCCGCAGCTTCCCTCGGTAGAACACTGAGGAGGATGCGGAGCATATAATTGGGTAACGGGGTGTTAAAGTGCGACTTACTTGGGTCGATGGCTAAATTGGTTAACGTGGTTGTGAAATGGGGTGTTAAATTGCGACTTACTTCATCATCATCATCAGCCTGTCTACGTCCACTGCAGGACAAAGGCCTCTCCCATGTTCCGCCAGTTAACCCGGTCCTGTGCTTGCTGTTGCCAATTTATACCCGCAAACTTCTTAATCTCATCTGCCCACCTAACCTTCTGTCTCCCCCTACCCCGCTTCCCTTCTCTGGGAATCCAGTTGGTGACCCTTAATGACCAGCGGTTATCCTGTCTACGTGCTACATGCCCGGCCCATGTCCATTTCCTCTTCTTTATTGCAGCTATGATATCCTTAACTCCCGTTTGTCCCCTAATCCACTCTGCTCTCTTCTTGTCTCTTAAGGTTACACCTACCATTTTTCTTTCCATTGCTCGCTGCGTCGTCCTCAATTTTGAACCCTCTTTGTGAGTCTCCAGGTTTCTGCTCCGTAGCTAAGTACCGGCAAGATACAGCTGTTATATACCTTCCTCTTGAGGGACAGTGGCAATCTACTTGTCATAATTTGAGAGTGCCTGCCGAATGTGCTCCACCCCATTCTTATTCTTCCAGTTACTTCAATCTCGTGGTTAGGCTCTGCGGTTATTACCTGCCCTAAGTAGACATAGTCTTTTACAACTTCAAGTGCACTATTACCTATCGCAAAGCGCTGCTCCTTTCCGAGGTTGTTGTACATTACTTTCGTTTTCTGCAGATTAATTTTAAGACCCACCTTTCTGCTCTCCTTGTCTAACTCCGTAATCATGAGTTGCAATTCGTCCCCTGAGTTACTCAGCAATGCAATGTCATCGGCGAAGCGCAGGTTACTGAGGTACTCTCCATTAACTCTTATCCCTAACTGTTCCCATTCTAGGCTTCTGAAAACGTCCTGTAAGCACGCAGTGAATAGCATTGGGGAGATTGTGTCCCCCTGCCTTACACCCTTCTTTATTGGTATTCTGTTGCTTTTTTTAAGAAGCACTATGGTAGCAGTTGATCCCCTGTAGATTTCTTCCAGAATGTTTATATATATTTCATCTACGCCCTGATTCCGCAGTGTCTGCATAACGGCTGATATTTCTACTGAATCAAACGGCTTCTCTTAATCTATGAAGGCTATGTATAGTGGTTGGTTATACTCTGAGCATTTCTCTATTACCTAATTGATAGTATGAATGTGGTCAATTGTTGAGTAGCTTGTTCTAAATCCTACTTGTTCCTTTGGTTGATTGAATTCTTATGTTTTCTTTACTCTGCTAGCAATTACCTTTGTAAATAGCTTGTATACTACAGAGAGCAAGCTGATCGGCCTGTAATTCTTCAAGTCCTTGTCATCTCCTTTCTTATGTATTAAGAAGATGTTAGCGTTCTTCCAAGACTCTGGTACTTTTCCCGTCAGGAGACACCTCGTAAATAGAGTGGCTAGTTTTTCTAACACAATCTGTCCTCCATCTTTCAGCAGATCTGTTGTTACTTGATGCTCACCAGCAGATTTGCCTCTGTGCATGCTCTCCAAAGCTTTTCTGACTTCTTCTATCATTACCGGTGGGTTGTCGTCTGGGTTACTGCTAGTTCTTATAGTATTAAGGTCGTGGTTGTCTCGGCTACTGTACAGATCTCTGTAAAACTCCTCCGCTATTTTAACTATCCTATCCATATTGGTAGTTAATTTGCCCTCTTTGTCCCTTAGTGCATACATCCGCCTTTTGCCTATCCCAAGTTTCCTCTTCACTGCTTTGACGCTTCCTCCGTTTTTCAGAGCGTGCTCAATTCTCTCCATGTTATACCTTCTTACATCGCATACTTTACGTCTATTAATCAGCTTCGAAAGTTCTGCCAGTTCTATTTTGTCTGTTGTACTTGACACTTTCATGATTTGACGCTTCCTAATTAGGTTTTTCGTTTCCTGGGAAAGCTTGCCGGTGTCCTGTCTAGCTACCCTGCCTCCAACTTCCACTGCACACTCCGTGATGATACTCGTCAGATTATCATTCATTGTATCTACGCTAAGGTTGGTTTCCTCGCTAAGAGCAGAGTACCTGTTCTGCAGTGACACTCTGAATTCCTGTACTTTCCCTCTCAGTGCTAGCTCATTGATTTGCTTCTTGCGTATCAGTTTCTGTCGTTCCTTCTTCAAGTCTAGGCGGATTCGAGCCCGTACCATTCTATGGTCACTGCATCTTACTTTGCCAACCACTTCCACATCCTGCACGACTCCTGGGTGTGCAGTCATTATAAAGTCTATTTCGTTCTTATTTACGCCATTAGGGCTCCTCCATGTCCACTTGCGGTTTTCTCGTTTTCGGTAGAAGGTATTCAAAATACGCAGATTATTGCGTTCTGCGAATTCTACTAGTAGCTCTCCTCTGGCGTTTCTAGTGCCGATGCCATAATCTCCTACTGCCTGGTCTCCAGCTTGCTTCTTCCCTACCTTTGCATTAAAGTCGCCCATTACTATAGTATACTGTGTTTTCACCTTACTCATTGCCGATTCCACGTCTTCATAGAATCTTTCAACTGAAGCGTCATCATGGCTGGATGTAGGCGCGTAAGCCTGTACTACCTTCATTTTGTATCTTTTATTCAGTTTAATTACAATGCCTACCACCCTTTCATTAATGCTATAGTAATCCTCTATGTTGCCAGCTATGTTTCTGTGAATTAGGAACCCTACTCCCAGTTCTCTTCTGTCTGCCAAGCCCCGATAGCAAATGACGTGCCCATTCTGTAGCACAGTATAGGCCTCATCTGTCCTCCTAACCTCACTCAGCCCTATTATACCCCATTTAATGCCTTCTAGCTCCTCGAATAATACAGCTAGACTTCCCTCACTAGATAACGTTCTAACGTTAAACGTTGCTAAGTTCAAGTTCCAATGGTGGCCTGTCCGTATCCAGAGATTCCTAGCACCCTCTGCTGCTTTGCAGATCTGACCGCCGCCGTGGTCAGTTGCTCCGCAGCTGGTGGGGACTGAGGGCCGTGAGTTAATTGACGAATGCCTACGGGAGGGGTCGATGGCTAAATTGGTTAACGTGGTTGTAGGAGGGGATGTTAAATGAGTGAACACGTACACACGTACGCGAAAGGACGGCGCTGGTCGAAGGGACGTCGATCATTGTGTTTGTGGGTTCGTTGGGATTCATTTCACCGCGACCTTGGACGTCGACGCGCCGTAGAAACCAACCGACGAGCGGCAACTGAGCGAGCGAGCGCCGACCTTGAGTACATATACAGCGCGACGGCGCATGCACTGTCAGCTGTTGAATGTTCTCGAAGGAGAAGCGCGCGTGCGGCACAGATGGCGATGGCGCGACGGCGCATGCGCTGTCAGCTGTCGAATGTTCTCGAAGGAGAAGCGCGCGCGGCACAGATGGTGGGCGACGGCACGACGGCGCATGCGCGCGCGTCAGCTGTCGAATGTTCGAGAAGCGGTGCGGACGGCGCGGACGGCGCGGACGGCGCACTACAAGGCGCGAGTATAAGATGCTTCCGCATCTAAAAGCATTTTTTCCTTTAGCTGGGCAGCGATTCCAAGAAGCGCGATGCTGTTTAGAACCACACCTGAAGCAATACAAAGAATTCACGTGTTGCTGCCAGTTAGATGGAGAGCGCTGTCGAGATGGGGGGCGGTTCCCCGATGTAGTTGCCTTATCGCGTTGACTGAAAGTGCGAGCACGTGGCAGTGAATTTGGTGACTGCAACGATGAACCGCTTTTGTGCCAGACTGCGCAGACACTGGTTGCACAGAGGCGTAAAATTCCTTCATTTCCACTGTTGCCTGCTTGATTTGACTCGCGAGAGCAACTGCCTTGTTGAACGAAAGCGAAAACCCTTCTAACAGAAGACGTTCCCGAATACAAAGGGAAGACACACCGGCAAGAAACTGGTCACGTAGTGACTCTTCTTCTGACATAAATGAGCACATCGCGGCAAGCTCTGTTAGCGCGGTCATGTATTCTTGAATAGACTCACCTGGGAACTGAATTCGACTGTGAAATCGGTGGCGCTCGACGACCAGGTTGCAGGTGGCATCGAAGTGCTTAGCCAGTGCCGCTACCACGGAGTCATACACGTCAGGCGTAGCTCCGGTCCCTTCCTCCTCAGTCTTTTCGGCCGCCTGCGAAATAGACAGAGTATTGAAGATACGTTGACCTTCGGGTCCCAAGGTTTATAGTAGAAGAGCCTTGTGTCACTCTGGGAAGAACTCTGAAGCACCGGACGCCCGCAGATAGACCTTGAACATGTCGTGCCATCGGAACCATGGCTGCACGGGAGGACCCGGTGTTGGAAGGAACGGATCCGGTGGGGCGATGCCAGCGAAAGCCATCTGGGGGGCGTGGCTGGTTATCCCCCGGGAACTATCTCAGACGGGGTTCAAACACTCGTCGCCATTGTAGCGAACGAGTGACGTGCCTCGCACTCACGGATAGCGGTTGCATACTCTCCCTTTTTATTAGATGTTCCACAAATATATACAATCGCAAGTACCCAGTGTTGCCATCTCAAACACAGAAACCGAAACTACTATATACAGGATACAACAGTCTCCACAACGATGTCTCTCACTACGGTGTCCCTCAGATTTATAATGCATTTTTGGGACGTTAAACGCCACATATCAATCAAGTTATTCATTAGTGAAGCTTGGTTCATATGAGGGTAGTGACTTGCTGATCATTCCTAAGATCTGTTTTTCAGAACTGCTTTTTTCGGGGCCACTTTTTCCAAACTGCTGCACTTCACTTCATCACCGAAGTGAATTTCCCTAAATCACACAGATTATTTTAATTAAGCGTGGTGCAGGGCTAATTACCCAGCCCACGCCGGGGAATGTAATCACAGTGACTACCGGGAGCGAAGCCTCTGAGACTGGTCGAGCTCAAGGGCTCCAATGGGAGCTTGCGCGAACCTACAATTCCTGATTGAATTATATGTGGAGTTTAACGTCCCAAAATCACGATACGATTATGAGAGACGCCATAGTGGTGGGCTCCGGAAATGTTGACCAGCTGGAGGTTCATTAACGTGCACCCGAATCTGATCACACGGACCTATAGAATTTCTGTCTCCATCCAATGAGCAGCCGCCACAGCCCGGATTTGATCCCGCAACCTACGGATCAGCAGCCTTGTACCTTATTCACTGGACCATAAGGTAGGGCCCGCGGTTCCTAGGCGACGGCGATACGAGCTGCTTCCGCATGCAGTTTCTGGGACATTCCAGTGCTGCTTGGCTGTCGCAAAGTGAGTATTTTAGTGGGCATTGTTGCAGAATTTTCTATACCATGTGAAAAGCAGGCCAACCCCCTGAAGAAGGTAATGATGCCTTGGAACCTCAGCCAAATTCACTCTGATGGCGCGCACATTATCACGCCCCTCGGCATTTGCACGGCACGAATACAGTTTAGCGGTTCTACCTACGTTGTCGGATTAAGCGTTCTCCGTCAGTGTTTTCGAGACCTGATCATTGGCATTGACTTCCTGAGAAAGCACGGTGTTATCATGCAAATTCAACAGCGCCTCTTCACGTTCTCAACAAAAACTGCTACACCAGTGCATCGTAATAGCCACGATCAAGTATGTCTACCTGCAACTGATCATTCTGCGATGTCACCGCGCACAAGTGTTATTGCTTAAGCGCTGTGTAACGAAAAATCATTATGACACATACTATATGAAGAGTGCCCACAAGGGCCGCTGCGCGGCCCAGCTAGTGAGTGCCTCACTACCCGCCCGGTGGCATAACAATGACCCTTTTCACTTCACTTCAAATACAGGCACGTTATCACGTATCCAGTGGGCTGCAGCAGCGCGTGATATATTTCTCTATGACGTCCGCTCTATGGCGTCTCGTCTCCATACTAAGGTTCATACTGTGCCCACTGCTTTGGTCATCTGCCACTGTATATGACCACCTAGCCGCGCTTTCAACACGCCGGAACGTTGCTGTGGTAAATTGCATTCTTTTGTCTGCACAAAAATTTGCAGTTGTATGCCTTCAACATTGTTAAAGAGATGTTTATTGGCGCTTATGGAGTGCGCTTTTGCGTGCGTAGCATAAAATACGTGCTTCGGCGCCCGCCAAGGCTGCTTTGTTAGCGTGGGCTCTACATAACATGGTGCACTCATTGCTAACCCATTCTTGTTGTTCTGCCTAGTCTTTTCCTGTAGTTTTAGGGATATTTACAGAAATAAAGGGTTTCATAGAATTCTGGTAGTACGCTTGTCACAACGTCTTTTTTATTGTTATATAGCTCATCTCGATAGGACTGAATATGATTAGGATTGATTTGATAAGAAAGCAGATCGGAATCGCGTGGCATCCGCGCATCGTGATCGAGATTGCCGACTGCAGTGGAAATTTATGCACGCGATTTCTGTTTCATATACAGAGAGATGACAAAAGAAAACAGCCTAATAAAAGACTGCTTTCATTTCAGTCACTTTGCCTGCAGATCAGTCTGGATATTCCCGTCATCAAGTTTCCGTCAATAAACAATTATCTTCAGCTAAATGATAACGCAATTTGAAAACGTGTACCGCTTCAAATTGTTCGATATTGCATGAAATGGTATGGCCATGTAATGCATAATAAAAAGAAGCTCACTAGATCGATGGGCTGCAGATCTTAGGCCTAATTTTCTCCGGAACGCAAGCTACCCTTTCCCACAAAATCTTCCAGTTGAACATTAACTACTGTTATCCTATTCGGTGAACAACATCCAAGGCAATTTGAAGCAGTGTACTCTTCCTCCAGAAGAACGCCATCTGGTTGATCTTCGTTGTATCTTGCACTCCCCACACCTCAATTTTATGTCATCAGATTGTGGGCCTACATGTTATGTTTAAGCATCGCCTGATCCGTTGCGTAAATTCTCACCGCAATGCTCGTTTTACTTTCTCAGGGCTTTCGCAGAACTGAAACATCATGTCTCTGAATACATTTTTGATTTCTATAACCAGCCCTTTCACCTCATCTACCACATATTTTCCTTCCTTCAGTTTGACGTATTTGTTTTTAGCATCTGATGATTGTATTGCAACGTGTATGAACCGAGAGAGGAGAATAAGAAGAAGACGTGAACTGGCGCAGATACTGTCGCCGTTATTACCCGACCGTCAACCTCGCCCTGCTAATAAACGCCCTTTGACTTTAACCGTAACAGATTTGTGGCGGAGGTGCTGGGTATTCAATTCCCTGATCGCAAATCCAGGTACGAAACGTAGGCAGCGGAAAGCAGGCAATCAATAACGTCATCACGTCTATGAAGCGGATACAAATATTTTATGGTAACCATATTTAGTTTTCTATAATAAATGCAAAACCACCATTATCCATCCTTCTTTTTTACTATGACCACAGGCACTACCCACTGACTACACGACTCTTGGACAACACCTTTTCGCAACATGTCGGTGACCTGTTCAGCTATCACTACCCTTTTTGTCGGCGACACGTGGTAAGGTTTGTGACGAATGGGGTGTACAGATCCGCTGTCAATTCAGTGATGAGCACGAGAACGCGGTAGTAAAGTCTCCATGTCACCTTGTGTGATATTGAACACCAAAATATCTGTCATAAGAACTCATGCGAGAGCGTGGCGTTCATATGAGGGTCGTGACTTGCTGATCATTCCTAAGATCTGTTTTTCAGAACTGCTTTTTTCGGGGCCACTTATTCCAAACTGCTGCACTTCACTTGAAACAGTGATAGTGCCATACGTAATATCGTCAAACTCAGCAAGCTTCGTATCATGCGGAAGAACAGCAGGCGCCGATGAACAATTGTAAGCCCATAAGCTTGAGACACCATTAACAACTGTCACGAGATAACAAGGCACAAGTACATTTTTCTACACGCAACCCGTCGCAAGTGTTTGAATTAGCGTGTCAAACGATGAAAGTTTGGCAAAGGCAAGATTAATAGAAATACGTGATAGAGACCACGGCGCTAAAAAATCGTTCGACACTGCGAAACACTTTTTCCCCGCTAAAGATGCCTCATCAAGCGTAGACAAAAGCGCGTTATTCACCATAATTTTGCCTGTGACAAAATTAGCGGAAGCACCACAACTCGTAAAAAAGTCGGTCCCAAGACTCGCACCATAAGCGCACCGTGCTAATATCAAAAATTCTGGGACGAGATATTCAACACCAAACAAAACACTTGCCACACAATTACCTAGAGGAACGAAGCACTCTCCACTGTCACCACGAAACATCGCACTACCATTCCATGGGAACATAACCTTCCAACCAGGCTTTTCGTTGAATGTGGCACTTATTACGGAAACCGTAGCACCAGTATCCACTAACGCATTTGCAGACACACTATCAATTCACACACACTTTGTTTTGGGACATCATAATAGGAAGAGGAGCGGTTTGCACCGACGGAGACCAGCTGGTGACCTTACCTCTATCAGCCACGCCGGCTAGTTTCCCGATTGAGGTAGTGGTGTAGAACGTCACCGGGGTGATGGTGAACGGCGTGAGTGACTGGTTGGTGGCGTCAGGCTGCGGTCTGATGCTGGTGTGCCACTCCTTCTGTTGAAGTGGAGGAAGGCATTCCTAGGTGGCGAGCTTGTTGTATTTGTTGCACGATGATCTGCCGGCCAATGATCATCGTTGACGCCTTCAAAGTTACGTCAGGTTGGTGTTTCTCCTTACATCGTCTGGCGGCAACAGAGACAAAAACGAGAGATACATCTTATAGCTCCGCAGCTGTAGCAAACAGGTGAAGGGCGACCGAGGTTGTAGACTCCAGGATAAGCCACCCTCAGATGCTGCGAATAGTAGACACGATCTTCAGACTGCCGATTCGTGGTCGTACCTCAATAAGCGCGTAGGTCGTGTCTGACATCGTCAGGAAATGTATGGTGGTGCTGTTGTCAGGGATCGGTTCGACTGTCTGCAACGCCTGGCATAGGCGACAGCGAAAAAAGCACTGGTGCAGTTTCGCTAGGTTGATTAAAATGCAACCAAACTGTTCGGCCTTCACGGCATTCACTGAATTGCAGTGTCGCTCGAGTTCCTCATGGAACACTTGCCTAACAGTGGTCGCAGGATTAAAGTGGATACTGTAGCTGTCTTCAATGCATCTACTGTACCAACCTGCCGAACTTTGGCGTGATACGGTGAGGCTTCCAGGTCTCACATATGTGGCAATATGCTTGATCACGTCAGCTACCGAATTGAGACTCACCTTGCCAATCAAGTCGGTATACGCGTCATCGGCAATACCTTTTGGAAGATGCCTGACTTTGTCCTCTTCGGACATACGAGGATTCGCCAGCTTACACAACTTCAGGATCACCTCAATGTACGTGGTACAAGTCTCACCTAACACTTGAGCACGTTAAAGCAATGTCTGTTCGGTTAGCTTTTTTTTCGCAGTGGAATGCCCAATGCACTCTGTGAGTTGGATAGCAAAGTTATCCGAAAGAGTTAGCGTCTCTTCGAGGTTCTCAAATCACACAACAACAGGGTCTGTCAGGAAGAGAGCAGCATACTCTAGCTGAACCGTAGCATCGCATCCATTGCACTTGCTCACGCGTTTGTAGTGTGTGAGCCATTCTTCCACGTTCTCGCCGGGTTTCCCTGAGAAAGGGCAAGGCTCCACCTGACGCATCCAGGTGCCAGTTGTCCGCGCCGAAGGAGTTGAAGATGACTGTAGGTGACCGTAGTTCAACATCGCGAGTTCCGGTAGTGTCGCAGGCTGTCGCGCGAGGTGTCGGCTTCGGTGAGGAACTAGCAGCAGTGACTCCGTCGTCTTGGGCGATTACCCAGCACCTTCACCACAGACAATATGTAAAAATGTTTACTGCTTTCACATGAGCCTATAGTAGCATGCCTTGGAGTGGATTAAAGCACGGGAGCTGCTGCTGCGTGTTATAGTGTGGCAGCAATGGACACAGGCAAAAGACTCTAGGGCCGATGTTCTTCCTTATTCCTCGTGAAAACAGGTTATTTTCATCTTTTGCCTGCTCTTTTAAGAGAACGTAATCAAACCAGCTGTGGGATGCACTTTCCCAGAAATTGCTACTATTCACACGTTATTTTTTCTTTTTAGTCAGCTCGTGAAGCAAAGTTTGACATATCGCGATCTAATTGTTTCAGGTGGAGGCTTAGGTTGAATGTGCTCAAAGGGCCGACCTTTCAGGAAAGTCGCCAACGCAATTGTATTTCACGTACCGCCATTGCAGCAATCATTTCACCAAAAATGACTTCGTTTGCCCAGGAATCACATCACTGAAAAAGACGGCTATTTCCACTGTTCAGCCCGCTGGATACCAAGAATGTCAGCGCAATCATGGTATTGTTTATGCTTATCGTGTACCTTAATTAAACATGAAAGGGAATCTGCTTTCAGTTATCCTGTTCTAGCTACTACGCTTCCCAAATACTACTGTATAACCTATTCAATGCAACCCAGAAATAAAGGCTTTTCTCGATAAACTGTACAGGTCTTACAAAATCTGTCACACGCAAATTTACAGGCCCTATGCACCGAAGTACCTGTTTCCTCCCTCTTCTCGAACCATGATACTTCCAGCAATATCTCCCAATCGTCGTGCGCAGATATCAACGGTAAGAATACAGATTTCTTCTTTATTTCACGTGTTTAGAAAAATCAGTCTTAGTATTACTCAGAGTGAGTTCATGAAATCGAGTTAGTTTCTTTGCAATCTGCAACTTTTAATACAACATATGCCTTCAAAATTTATTCAATATTTTGTCTGATCAAATGTGAGGAATACGTGTAGCATAAGGGTATTTTGAAAATTATTTAGCAATTTTAAAATGCCTGTCTGAACAATATGACGCTTGTCTCAATTGTGATGTGTGTATAGATGATGTACTGAATCTGTTTACATCAATAGGGTATCCGTGTTTGACGTCGCGCGAAGCATGTGGTATTTTTTTAGTTAGACTCACGTGCCTAGAAGTTGTATGCGGGCTATTGAAGTGCTAATTGAGGTGGTAGTAAAGTATGAGTGCTAATTTTGATGTATTTGACGCTACCAGCTGCTTCACCGGTGCTCTCGCAGGTAACAGTTCTGAACACCATTGCAGTAGCCACTCTGCCCGAGCTATTGTCTGAACTTTCATGCCACAGCCCTGCCCTGAGCATTGTCAGTCCTCTACAATCAGATTCAAATCATCACCAAAGCCTCCCAGTGGACGCCAAAATCGGGGCTGACGAACAAATTACTGGTACAGCTCTAACAGTTTAAACAAGTGGGACCTACTTCATATCTTGCTGTGCTGCTGTGTGTTTTTATAGATAGCTTTGCGTTTTTTTTAAATTCTTAGTCAGCTTGTAAACATGATCAATTGTCAAATAACTATTTATAGTGCTATCACAGCCTCCACAATTCATTGAATTACAGCTATCATACGCAAACGAGCCAGAAAAAAAGAGTAATAATAATATTGAAATTCAGTACACTGTACAAAAGAGGCTAAAAAGAAGGTTCTGATATGCTAACTTTCTTCGGGTGCACCATGCGCTGCTTTCCCTCAATTCTGTTTGCAGTTTTCTTGCTTTGTTTACATCTGCAATGAAAATGTAAATAGCCGTTCAGTGTCTTGACCCACGTAAGATTTTCACCGGCAAGAGTCGCCTGACTCCCTAAAAAGTGGTAGTGTTATCCTTCGTAAAAGTCTTTTTTTCACTCTTCCTGAGAAGGTCAGGAAACTCTTCTGAGCGTGCCGACTCTGACCAACCAAAGTGTCACCCTGTTTTTCAAAAGAGAGTCATATAGATTTCAAGTCAGAACCCTCCGCAAAGACTCGGGTTTACAGTGTGTGAAAAATGATGATTAACCCGTCATGTATGTTGCACACAAGATCACCTTATTTTAACACAAACGTGCCCTACTTATTCTGCGACGCCAGGAACATCTTACTGATTTTTTTCTTATTTGCAAATGCAGATGCTCTTGCTCTAGGACCCACGACTGCCACAACGAAATCTCCAGGGTCATCACCTTTTGCACCAGCTGGGTAAGTTCATGCAGGCATGTATTCATGTATTGATGTTATTAACGTCACTATAGCAATACAAAATGTGATGACAAATAGCAGGGACCGGCAAGCTGACGCACACACGCACAAAACATTGTGTGTTCGGAAAGCTGTGCAGCAATCTTCAGGATGACCGAGTGTGAAACGCATCTTTCGAAAACCTAAATATTTATTTCAGAACACGAGACATCGGATGCCGCTCATCAACAAAAGGTCCGCACTCCGCCAAGGGACTTCATGAGGCAACTTCGGGCGAAAGTGTCCCTGTATAGAAAGACAATATTAGGGCTGCAGAAAATGCAACGCGATGCACCTGCGACTCTCTCAGAAGCACTAGAAGGCATTCGTATTCTTGTAACAGATGACGTGTTTCAACTTATTAGCTGTCACGACAAAATGCACTCTATGGGAAAAGGAAAAAGCTTTCTGTTGTGACTAAAAAATTCGCTATGCACATGCACTTGCGCAGCCCGTGAGCCCGCCGATTTTTGTCTTCGTATTTGACACTGTTCTCGCACCGTTCCTTGAGACGTTGACTGAGCAACGTTGAAATGAGGCCCCGTATTATTCTCAGAATACTATCCACGCTACGTTACAAAACAGAGTGATGCAACGAACGTGGTCTTGTATGCCCTCTGATTTTCGATAAAATAGTGCTAAAAATGGCCGATAATGTGACAAATGATGAGGTTTAAGGATTTAGATACTTAAGGATGATCGAAAGGAAAGTACATCATCACTAGTGGACAGGGCACTAGTTTTTCTTCTGTATGATATTTCTAGAAAATAGGTTCAACCTATTGGCGACACATTTGTACAAGCGTATACTACTTTTCCTGCTACTCACCACCTGCTGTTAACTCGTATTGACAACTCAAACAAGTTGCCATTACGGTAAAGGGCCCTACTAACATCAGCCTCGCCAACTCATTGGGCGTGTTCATTGCTACTCCAATTTTTTTTGTGAATGATGAGCGAGTTTATTTTATATTCAATGTTTCACACTTCGGCAAAAGTACCTACAACAATTTACAAGCACACAGGCTCCACAATGGAAACGAAATTTCAGATTGGTCACACATCATGAAGCTCCATATGTAAACACATGTGCTGAGACTGCAGCTGTCCCAGATACTGACGGACCTGCACATATTGCAGAAGCCATTCAGCGCAATGAATGCAATCAGAGCATTGAAAGTCCTCAGTGTCTCTATCTATATTACTTGCTATGGTGTACTACAAAGAGCTCCCTTCAGAGGCCATGGCTACAGCTAACATGCCGCTAGTTGAACATTCCTTGTCAATTTTTACATACGTTTCAGTATTTCGCTTACGAGACGGCGTAGTATACAAAAAAACTGGTGTCGACTGCAGATCACGTTTTTTGTCTTTACTTAAGACCTTCCCGATGAAATCTTATTAGCCTGCCACGACGAACCGGCATCTGCTCATCTGGGCTACTCCCGGACGCTCCACTGGTTACGTAGCTATATTTCTGGCCTAAACTGGAAGCTTTCGTCAAGCGCCACGTGAACAGAAGCCGCCAATGTCAATGTCACACCTTTTTTGCCTGCATCCCTCCTACAACCAATTGACTGACCACTTATACCATTCGATCAATTTAAGATGTACCTTCTTGGGTCATTTCTTGTGTCTTACTCCGAAAAGAAGTAGATCAACATCGCAACGTTTTACTGTACGCGTAACGCTTAGCCACCGCCACTGCCAAACGGTACCCCATCCTAAGTGCACCTGATTGTATGCACAACACTGTTTTCTATCATGATTCCTCTTTATTTGTTGTCAATTACTGAGGAAGAGTGTTAAAACAAAGCTGTTGGATGAAATCTCGGAGATCAGTTACACGAAACAACTTAAGATAATCGCATACCACCACCAAAATAACGGCTTCACACAAATACTGAACGAAACGCTGGCGTACATTATTTCTATGTACGTGGATGTGCAGCATGAAATATGGGATGAAATTCTGATGTACATGGCGTATGCTTTCAACACCACAACCAAGGACAAAAGGTTTTCTCCATACGGCCTCTTATGCGATGGAGACGTGCAAACCAATCTAGACGTCTTGATTCATTATATCAACGACCAACACGAGCAGTTACATCCTGACGTCGAGAATTACGTTCTGCATGCAGAGGAAGTGCGTCAACTCCTCCGCGTACGCGTACGAACGTATTGATTGATATGTGAGGTTTAGCGCCCCAAACCCTCCACATGATTACGAGAGATACCGCATAAGAAGGCAGCAATTTGAAGATGCACGATGGTACAATCTTCACCATTGACCATTTACCAACAAACTTGCCACCCACGTTTGGGCTTCGACCCCTGTTAGACTGCGAGATCTCAGTGAGAGACTCGTAAGTACATCGGCCCCTACAAAACATTACGGCGCTTGAACGAGTTCAACTATGACGCTAATCCCGACAGAGGCTCGGCAACGTCTCGGCGTCACTCATTAGGCACAAAGATTGTGCATGCAGTCCGCGTAAAACCATACTTTACGCGGTGATATATGCTTTATTGTGCCCGTGCAGCAAACGTTTTGTGTTCTTTAATATTATCTGTTGGTTGTACAAAGAACAGTGAATTGCTTTTTATTTTTCTGTGGCCAAACACAGGCAGCATTTTTTTCTCACGTGCATATGCACTGTGTATGATAAGCATCGTTTCTTTTTCTCTTGTTTTAAGAGCGAAGCTCCTTGATTGATTGATATGCGGGGTTAACGTCCCAAAACCACTATATGATTATGAGAGACGCCGTAGTGGAGGGCTCCGGAAATTTAGACCACCTGGGGTTCTTTAACGTGCACCCAAATCTGAGCACACGGGCCTACAACCTTTCCGCCTCCATCGGGGCAAAGCTCCTTATGGCGTGGCTTGTGCGTCTCTCGTAGTACGTAACCACCAGTGGCACATACCCGAAAAAGGTATAACATTTGACCTCCAAGGTAGTGCTGGTGAGAGATTTCTTCTGTGCGTTGTTTAACAATAAAAAATAGTGCTCAATGTACATGCCAATGACTGCTAATGGTGAATGAAAGAGAGGAGCATTCGGCTTTTAGTCAACGCGCACGCTGCGATACCCATTAGCAGCCATTGGCATGTACATTGAGCACTATCGGACAAGAAAGGGTTGCTACATTATACTCGCTCGGTGTAACCTCCTTAGTTTTAGAAAGGTTTAGCGAGCGTTGAGCCGCAGGGCCATGAATTCAATGAACTAGTATATACCATGAATGCATTCGAGGTGGTTAAAGGGGGGAAGCAGATACAAAGCGCAAGCCGTAAGAAATTAAAAGCTGAATCCTCCTGTCTCTCATTTCACATTAGCAGCCACTGGCATGTACATTGAGCACTATCTGTCAGGAAAAGGTTGCTACGTTATACTCGCTGGGCGTAACCTCCTTGGTTTTAGAAAGGTACAGCGAGCATTGGGCCGCAGTGCCATGAATACAGTGAACTAGTATATAACATGAACTCCAGGTGGTTGAAGGTGGGAAGTAGACCCGAAGCGCAAGCCGTAAGAAAGTGTGCGTGTGCCATCTCTCGTTTAGTCCTTGGAATGTCCACTGAATGACGGTGCTTGTATATGGGGAATATATGATAAAAAGATGCGAGATGGTGGGACTTGCAGTGTTGAATAGATGGACGAACGGACACACAGACAGATGCATGGATGGACGCATGAACGGACTCAGGGGTGGATGCGTGAACGAACGCAGGGTCGGGCGCACGAACAGATGCATGGACGGTCACACAGGCGGACGCATGGACGGACGAATGCTTCGCCCCCCTCTCCATCATTCACTTCGTGGATATGCTGCCATTTTTATTGTGGACTCTTGTGTTCCATTTTTATGAGCATGAATGCTCTAATGAGAGGGGGAATAACGCCACGTGGTGTTGTAAATTGGCAAGCCGTGGTCATCCGCAAAGGCGAAGATGACGGAAACAAATTGTGTTAGCTCTTCGTTCTCGATATACGTTCATGCCTTACAGCCTCGCTGTTCCTGTCTCGCCTCTAGGGCCCCTAGTGCTTGACGATATCATATGCCTCTTGAAAAGTAGGCACTTATTCAGGGATAACATCTGTACTCGACAATTTTCACAGCAGAAGCAAGGACAGCCATATGGACAAAAAAAGTGGATTTATAATGCGGTGATAAAATCTTTACGGGAACCGACCATGCCACTTCGAAGGCTCATAAGAAAAGCCAGTATAGGTGGTATTCGTCCTTTGGAATGAAACTTTCCCCTTCAAAAATGAGAAGTATTACTGTTTAACTATTGCTTCAGCGATATAATTTAAGAATACACCTCGACGCTCTCTCGAGGTGGTGTCTTCATAAAACAGTGGACACTCTCACTGATGCTTGTTTCGTTTCTTCTAGCACCTTTCGACGCGGCGGGCTGCGCAGCACCCGTCGGTCGCCGACACGGCAGGTACCTTTTCAAATCGTCCGACGTCTTGAGCAGTGCTGAGCCGTAATATAAACAAAAATAAACGATAAATGCAGACAGAGCTACTTAGCCAAGCAGCAGCAGCTTTGCCGTCTTCTAAGACTAAGAGGAGCTTCACCCCTAAAAAACTTTTATACAGCAGCCGTGATTGTGTAGTCCTCTGAACAAGAAAATTCTTCCTGGATCTTTCTCCAAACTCATTTCGAAGCGTTTCTAGTGAACCCTAGCGTATTCGCCTCTTTCGAATAAAGTTGAACTTTTGAAGTTTCAAACTGCAGGAGCACGCACAAAGGCACTCATTGTAGTAGATCGATAAAAATACGCGATCACTGAGCGTATTATTTCGCAGCGTGCCGGGATGTGACTGCCATGCAACCCGTAGCATTCCGATGCTGCAACCAGCGGGTTCATGTGATGTCACTACCACGATGTCACCCTCTCCCGCCATGCCCGGGTACCTCCCTGGGTTCCTTACGGCACTTCCCGTGCTGCAGCGCGGTTTGTTGAAGACTCGTCATCTGTTGCGGTGTGCGATGTTGAAAAGGAAGCAGTGCGGTTTTTTTTGTTGTCATGCTTTAACGAGTTCATCAGATCAGGAAGGCCTCGCATGTTCTCTCGATACAAGACCAGAAAATCAAAGATGTGTGACGCGTCGACCTTCATCGGATTTCCATAAACAGCGATGCAACCACGTACTCCGGCAACCCACCAAGGCCTACGAGGACACATCTCTCTTTCACTGCAAATTGTGTGGCCCAAGAAGAAGTGAAAGCTTGAGCCGCAATTTTAAGAGTGTATGACGGAAGTGTAGCGGACCCGATCGCGAAGGAGTCATCGTGCGAAACTAGGCCAGTTCAGAACTCTAATACATATAATCATTTGAATATATTGCTGTGGCCCGCTCCACCAATGTAGCGCCTTCAGCGTGGCTTAAGTGTTAAGTGTTTTAAGCAGACGTTTTGATCAGAACACCAGTAAACGTCTTAACAGTGCAAACAGTCAAAAGAATAATGTGCGAAGTAGAGACTTCGAGTGCTGCGTACAGCACTATTGCCGTTCAATTCAATTCTTTTTTCGTGTATTTGGCCATTTCTTTACTGCTATTTTACTTTTGCTGTGCGCTAATGTACACTAGAGTCTATAAAAATATGAAGACTGTTTTAGACAATCAATCTGCCAATGTTTAAAAAGAACTTGACCGCCCCCCCCCCCAACTCGAAACAATTGAAAGTGAAAGGTCAACCCACTGGTTACTTATTTGCGCTATACATCAAACCGCGAGTGAACGGAGATTGTTGCACATTCGTTCTCACATTTTGTTTCAACGCAGTACCCGAATTCCTGCAATCGTCATGAGGATTCCCTTATTTTCTTCCTAACAGCGGACAAGTTTGTATACAAAGTAATCACGGTAAGCTATCTCTGTTTGCAGGTACGTGCTTGGATATAGCACTTACACGTAATGAAGTTACGTCAAAATGTGCGACAGGAACGAAAAATTACAGAGACGATTCATACAGAGACGATTCATAGAAACATACACTTTCCCTAAACAGTGTGTTTGGAGAAAATAAATATGATAGAAACGATCAGTGAGCCTTACGCACCAAGTTGAAGCAATGTGTCCATGTAGCTTGTCGTCCTTGTTCGTTTGCGCACTAGAAGTGAAACATGAATTACTGACATATCTAAGTATACGCTCTTGCAGTAAAAGGCCTCATGACACCTAGTGTAATGTAGTCTAGTAAGAATGCCCACGTCACCTTTATTGATACAGATAATGATACGGTTTTTTTCGGACGTTAAAGCGCACATATCTATCAATCTTTATTGATACGAAGAAGGACGTCAAGAAATAATGACAAGCAATTCATCTTAGTGTCAATTGTTTGCTAACTGTTTATCAGATGCATGCAGATGCTGACTATTTTTCTGCCGGAACGGCTGGTTTGCAGTAAACCATTGCTTATGTGTGTGATCTAAAAATGAGTCACTCCCACTTGGAACTGTATACGAAAAGAGGATAAAGTAAAATCCCTTCAAACGCGCGCGTCGAAGCCACACGTGGAAGAGAGAAGAATGCGTTGCAAAACCATCGGCTATTTTATTAGTACAGCGGGCTTCACAGGTGAACCAACCAGCCCTTAGACAAACACATACAGAGATTCAATTCTCCCGTTGACTTCACTGCCTTTAAAATAGGTGTTCACTCACTCTATTTTTCTTGCTTGTAGAGGTATGTTGGACGCAACGTTTTTATTGTGTCGGTTAAACGTGTATTGCGCGAGTCACAGAGAGATTATTGACTAGCTGTTGACTATTGAATTGTTTCAAATGAAACAGCTTAGGTGACTAGCTATTTAACCACTACAGCGTGATGAAAACGTTCTTGCGCGATCAGGAACGGAGGTGACATTTGATGCAAACCTGGCGCTTAAATATTGGTTTGGAAGTGGCGCCCCACTTATATACGTTTACAAAGGTAAATCTAAATGGCCGTGAAAGTCGGACGAAAAGTGGTCTGAAAGCTATTGCGACAGACATCAACAACTGCCTGACGATTGAAGCGCTACTAGGTGAGGACGGGACAAATAATGAAAACAAAAAATGAATTGAACGTTCCTTTTCAACAGTTTCTATTTTATTGTTTGAAAAAAAATTGTAGATTACCTTAAAAAAGCTTTAAACTTTGGTATGTGGTTGAGCGCCCTATTTTTTGTTTTTTTTCAGAAACAGCGGGCACATGCAGGCACTCAGGAAACAGGGGCTAATGGTTTCGGGGCCGTATCCAGGGAATATGCTTTGGTTTGGTTGTGCCGTGATCCAGGCTCCGTCTTGCGCACCTTCTGTACATGTACTGTGAAGCTCGACTGTGAATAAGCTGCCCGGGCTCAGGATCTGGTGGCATTATCCTTATTGCTCTTTGAGAGGTCGTTATTTTCGGTAACTGTATCGGTCTTTCTCAGCTGAAGTGAGTCATTCGATCTTGATGTCATTTTCTTCTCCCGGCCAAGGGCATGATTGATATGTGGGGTTTAACGTCCCAAAACCACTATATGATTATGAGAGACGCCGTAGTGGAGGGCTCCGGAAATTTAGACCACCTGGGGTTCTTTAACGTGCACCCAAATCTGAGCACACGGGCCTACAACATTTCCGCCTCCATCGGGGCAAAGCTCCTTATGGCGTGGCTTGTGCGTCTCTCGTAGTACGTAACCACCAGTGGCACATACCCGAAAAAGGTATAACATTTGACCTCCAAGGTAGTGCTGGTGAGAGATTTCTTCTGTGCGTTGTTTAACAATAAAAAATAGTGCTCAATGTACATGCCTATGACTGCTAATGGTGAATGAAAGAGAGGAGCATTCGGCTTTTAGTCAACGCGCACGCTGCGATACCCATTAGCAGCCATTGGCATGTACATTGAGCACTATCGGACAAGAAAGGGTTGCTACATTATACTCGCTGGGTGTAACCTCCTTAGTTTTTGAAAGGTTTAGCGAGCGTTGAGCCGCAGGGCCATGAATTCAATGAACTAGTATATACCATGAATGCATTCGAGGTGGTTAAAGGGGGGAAGCAGATACAAAGCCCAAGCCGTAAGAAATTAAAAGCTGAATCCTCCTGTCTCTCATTTCACATTAGCAGCCACTGGCATGTACATTGAGCACTATCTGTCAGGAAAAGGTTGCTACGTTATACTCGCTGGGCGTAACCTCCTTGGTTTTAGAAAGGTACAGCGAGCATTGGGCCGCAGTGCCATGAATACAGTGAACTAGTATATAACATGAACTCCAGGTGGTTGAAGGTGGGAAGTAGACCCAAAGCGCAAGCCGTAAGAAAGTGTGCGTGTGCCATCTCTCGTTTAGTCCTTGGAATGTCCACTGAATGACGGTGCTTGTATATGGGGAATATATGATAAAAAGATGCGAGATGGTGGGACTTGCAGTGTTGAATAGATGGACGAACGGACACACAGACAGATGCATGGATGGACGCATGAACGGACTCAGGGGTGGATGCGTGAACGAACGCAGGGTCGGGCGCATGAACAGATGCATGGACGGTCACACAGGCGGACGCATGGGCGGACGAATGCTTCGCCCCCCTCTCCATCATTCACTTCGTGGATATGCTGCCATTTTTTATTGTGGACTCTTGTGTTCCATTTTTATGAGCATGAATGCTCTAATGAGAGGGGGAATAACGCCACGTGGTGTTGTAAATTGGCAAGCCGTGGTCATCCGCAAAGGCGAAGATGACGGAAACAAATTGTGTTAGCTCTTCGTTCTCGATATACGTTCATGCCTTACAGCCTCGCTGTTCCTGTCTCGCCTCTAGGGCCCCTAGTGCTTGACGATATCATATGCCTCTTGAAAAGTAGGCACTTATTCAGGGATAACATCTGTACTCGACAATTTTCACAGCAGAAGCAAGGACAGCCATATGGACAAAAAAAGTGGATTTATAATGCGGTGATAAAATCTTTACGGGAACCGACCATGCCACTTCGAAGGCTCATAAGAAAAGCCAGTATAGGTGGTATTCGTCCTTTGGAATGAAACTTTCCCCTTCAAAAATGAGAAGTATTACTGTTTAACTATTGCTTCAGCGATATAATTTAAGAATACACCTCGACGCTCTCTCGAGGTGGTGTCTTCATAAAACAGTGGGACACTGTTTCTCTCCTTTTTAAAAACATTCTGATGAGTCATTGGGATAAAATGTGGCACTTTTACTCACTGAACTACCCATTTGATTTTAGCAAAAGCTTGTTGTACTCTTTCTTTGCAGTTTCTTTGCAGTTTCAATCAATATCAGTATACCAAGAGCCATTTTTATATCGAAATGTCAAAAATATTGAAGAACTTACGAAAGATTTGAGCTGTTGTGACAAACAAATAAAAGTGTATGGCAGGTGTGCATTCAGCACGTAGACCAGCAAGTGCGGTCAAGTTATAAATAGGCCTGGTTGGTTCATAGCTTTTCACGTCCCAAAGAAACCTAGGCTAGAAGAGTTGTTGTGGAGAGATAAGAACTATTTTATCTTTTTTCGAGTTTAACAGAGAAAAACTACTGAGTACTTGCAATTCCAAAATTAATCGTCAACCTAAATGTGCCTCACGTACCGATGGTCGGGTCAATGTTTGATGTGAACTGTCAAGCACGGCGACCACTGCACCAACGCGGATATGACGTGGATGAGTACTGAAGTAAATAATGATGACGAAACTACAACACCGACCCTCAATTATTTAGCAACAAACATATTTAGAAAATCAGATGCAGTGGCACTGTCTTCCGTGAGGTAATAAGAATAATATTGCCATACATATATTACCTTAAAATTTCAGGAATAATAAAAGTAAAGTACTCTGTTACTTGAACGTAGCTGCGAATTCTGATGTAACCCACACGAAGAATCATTTACCATCGGATAATAGGTAGCTCGCTAATTATAATATTAGAGACGTTTGCTCGAAGGGGCTTCATACGCAGGACTATATAAAGCTTGTAAAGACAGAGTGGCACCACTGAACATGCTGTGGTAGCGTATCGTTCAAGCAGCAGGCATTTCTTATGAACCAGGCTCACATGGCCGTAGCGAAGCCTGTGGCTAGAGGTTGGAGGCCTCACCCTGTCACTGTCTCACTGTTCGAATATGGGCTGCCCGGTGCACCAGACCATTCACCCGTGTCCTCAGATTCAAGGCTGTCGTTTAGGATGGATTGCTTTTGGCCGAAGTCCACTATTACAACCAGGAGTTTTGATAAACTTTTTTGATTTCTCACTTGTCTCGAGCTCGTTATCGTTGATAGTCTAATGTGAGTGCAAACGAGTGTAAGTTGAGTAGTTCAGGTGTCGACAGATATATTGGTGTACAATCGCCTTCCATATCGCTATATTTAAAATAATCAAAGGAATATCATGTTCGATTATTTCGGATGATGCCAGATGCAGTTCTATCGGTCGATTATTTAAAATTCACTGAATAGGTAGGCTTTATTCAAAAAGTACAATTAAGGGGTGGTTCGTCACGATGCGGTGCACCAGCTTCTCCCCGTTTGCATCATGCTTATCATTGTATTGTAGCAATGAACTACATAAAGGCACGCAGAATAAGTCACGCAATGTGTCTGATATTTATCACAAAAAAGGCAACCCGGCTAACGTATCATAAAACACAAAAACATTCTGAAATATATTCCACACACACAACGTAAATGCCCATCATAGTTTTTTCATAGCCGATCAGAAGCCACATTCAAGTTCTTTGTTTCAAGATGGGAGAAGGAGACGAGTAATTTTGCAAAATAATGGTGAGTATGTTATATCGCCTGATATAATCCCTAAACGTTGCATCGTCAACCGAATGCCTGTCTAGTTGATCTTGGTGCCCATTATTCCACCTTATTGGTGTCAAATTGTTCGTGCGCATTCAAGGCGCTGTTAACCTTAACTGTACAGATGACAAGAAAAGACATGTAACAACCCAGTTCCTGGCATTTGTCAATAATGCGCGCTTTTTTTGGTTGCGTATATAAGGTAAATGTATATCAATTTTCAAGTACCAAAAAGGGAAAGCGCGTGTAACGGTGGTGCGGTGCTTACTCTCACTTGAAAACTAACATAAAATAAGTTGTTATAGCTTTATGAGTTTGCTTGTTAAGCTGGAGGCGTGTCCATCACTCCCGTCGTAGTAGCAATGATAGTTTGAACCGCTCCTCATATAAGCGTTGTTGTGTTCTTGATTGATTTCAATGGCCCTTGCGACATGAGCACCGCTGCTCAGCAGACACTTGGCTCTGCCTCGGAGCGTGCTCTAGTGTGATAGCAAACAGCTAGAGGGCTGTGCCTATTCATAGCTCTATAGCAGTCGTTTTTGATGCACTTCGTCTCTTTCCGCTCAGTGCACTTCAACTCCGCAACACACCATGATTACAAAAGAAGCCAGGCTTGCTGCTGTGCAGGCCCACCATGAAAACCTTGCGGTGCGAGCTTGCGAAGTATACGTGGTGCGAGCTCATCGATAACTAGACCAGATGCCGAGCGGCCGTGAAACAGAAGCGAGACGTCTGCATTGGCAACCAGCACAAGCCACCACCGATGATCCAAAGGTTAAGTAATAGCAAGGGCCCGCAATGACAAAGCGGAATAAGCTCATATACAAGCGTACCGGAAAGCTTCAAGGGCCTATTTGTATGATAATCGAGTGAATGTATGGAGGATTGAGAGTTTGCTGAAAATACCCTTCGGAGCAAGCTCCGCCATTTTCGTTACCATTGTTCTTATGACGCCATTTGTTATTGTGGTCGTGTTTCTCGCACATGATCGCTACGTGCACGAGGAGACTTCAGTTTGGAGATTGAAGTTCGGCAAGTGCCTTATTGAAGTGCAGAATTTACTATTCTGAAACTTAACTTTTTTTTAATAAACGTTGACATAAACAACGGCCCTCTACAAGAGAATGACGAAGGTAAACATTTTTTACCATTCAGTTACTTCCAGACAACTTCAGACGCGGCAAGCTATATACATAACAAAGAAATACCCGGTCGAAAAGACAAACCATTTTTGCTGAGCAAAGCATATTTAGAAGAACTGCGCTTGCTAAGAGTGAGCCCGCTATAGATTTCTGTGCACACGGGGCCAGGTAGCTTAGAATGACAACAAACTGATCTTATGAGGCTGCAAAAGGAGCTAGTTGGTATGTCTTCATGCTAGTGATGCGCTGCAGGCTAAGAAAAAAAAAACCAGAGGCGACACAGAGTGATTCGCATTCCCGCTGCGTCGTCTCTGGTTTTTTTTTTCTTAGCCCGCAGCGCATCACAAGCAAGAAGATAAGAGCTAGCTGTTAGGTAAGTATGCAGAAGAGGCAGAGCATGCAAAGAGAAACATAAGATAGAAGTCAAGACTTCGCAAAGGCCATTGTGTACCACCTTAGTTGTTAGTGATCATTTGTGTTGCCGGCTTCTGTTATGTGTTCATGTATGCACAACTGGTCCTTTTGACATGAGTGAGAAGGCAAGATGGGAGATGTTGAATTGTCTAATATGTGAAAAAAAATTGCGGCGTTTTCAACCGTAGAAGCCCACACACCTGGTTAACGCTTCGAAATATTGATGCTGACTTGCTTCACCTTGTGCATGGAAAAACGCGAATACTGAAGGTTCACCAACGCTTCTATGTTGCGGGTGCTTCAAATCATGCATCGATAATTGAACGTAATAAACATATTTATAAAAATATAGATGTAACAATGCAGTGATTAAAATTTTTCACAGAAACTTTGCTACGTCATTTTCACCCATCAATCCTTAGAAACACTTTTGCAGCACAAACAGTGAGCGAACTCTCATTGCTTGCTCATGATGATTAGTTGGCCCCATTTGGCAGTATTTTTTGCGTCTGTATTTGAAGCCTACAAAACTCCCAAAAGTGGAAAATACCGACTTGAAATAACAACGACATGAAACACTAAAAGCCTATGACTATCATCGACGGTAGGTTATGGCATCAGTGACATGACAAGCTCCTTAGTAACGTTATGGTTTCCAAGAACACACACCTTGACACGCTAGTTGCTGTTTTGTACTTCTTCTTTTATGAATATTAGCAGAATCCACCTTGTGACATCAGTCACGAAGCGTGCAGAATTGAAATTTGTGTTAAAAACGGACAAACATAAAAAACATCACCCTAACCACAAAGTGATTGCAGTTCGAGGTGGTGCTCGAATACGATCGAGTAAATCGCACTTCTTTTGTGCACATACCCTACCATCATACAAAGACGTGACATCATTGCTATATATACGTTACATACACAATATTTATTATTCAAATTTGGAGCACTATATACAGTTGCATTAACCATATAGATTAACTATACACAGTCATTGTGTGAACAAGCCCTCTTAGCGTCGGCCTTCCGGACTGTCACAGCATGGCCTTGTCGGCCAACCAAAGCTGTTGCTGTGTCGCGAGCATGCCGCGCCGCTACCATGGCTTCTCATATGTTTTGCGATTGAGCAGTAACAAAGAGCCTTCTCTCCGTGAGCTCCCAGTGAAGATAAAGGAATCGAACACGTCAAGAGGGGTGTCCGCCACTTAGTGACATCTTGTGGGCATTTTTCAAATTACCGGGAGCCTTCGCCGTGTACTTAGTACTGTTGCAATCACTGGAGAGGAGATCTTGACCGGTGGTGTGCTGTCTAGTGAGCTTTCTTAGAATCCCCGCAGAGCCGATTGCTTGAGCAGCGGCTCGCCATCTAGTGATATATTTAGAAATCACCAGAGAGGCATTACAAGCTTGCTAAGCAAGCCTCGAAATATACAGAGGGAGGATATGAGAAAAATATACTCCATGAAGAACCAAAAAACATTTGTTTTAGTTCTGTTTTTTTCAATCCTGCTTAACGTTTTGTGAACATTTGAAGTCATAAGGCATATAAAGTAAGTGTAAATAAACGGTGAATGAGAACTTTTTGGTGTACTGAAAATATCAACAGTGCATTTCCTTTTGCCCATTTGAAATCATTAAACACAGCATCGTATATGCCTCCGTTGAAGAGCCAGTGTCAATTACCCCATGCAGAGAGAGAAAGACAGAGAGTAATGCTGAAGGGTAAAGCTTAAGGAAGGAATGAACTTTATTCTGTATCCGGCGTGTTAGTGAGCTGGGCTCCCACCTAGGCGTCGGCTAGAAGGTCTTGCCTCCTAGCAGCTTCCTCGGCCCGCTGGATTGCCCATAGCTGATCGCCCAGGGCTGAACTAAGCAGCACGGCCATCCAACGCGCGTGGAGGCTGTCTGTGGAGGCCGCGTTTTCATTACTGTGTTGTAATCCCCGGCATTCCCATAGTATAAGTTCTAAGGAAGCTCGCGCATGATAATCTTTGCACTGAGCGGTCGTTGTCACAGAACGAGCGCTAAAAATGAGCGCGCCGCCAAATTCTTGCGACAACGGGCGGGAGAAACGCCGCGAGGTCAAAAGAAAAAAAAAGAAAGCAAACGTCCAAGGATTCCCGGGGCGCGCGCTCTCCCCGCGGAAGCGAGGCGTAGCAGACGAACCTCCTCACCCCACATCGGCGGCCCAGCAAGCCCGCGATATTTCTAGAACGAAGGAGGCGTGACCACGCCGAGCTGAGTCATCCGACGCGGAGGGCAGACAAACCGTCTCGCCTCTCCCCAGCCTTCGCTGCGTATCGCGCCGACGAAATGACGAGAAATTTCTGGAAGGTGGCGCGGAAGGTATTTAATCGAGCGGCCGAGACGAGAGGGGTTTCGCTCTCGAGCGTCCGATGTGAACGGACGTGTTTCGAGCGCGCTCCGACGATATCGACACTTGGCCAGCGCTTCGCTGTCAAGCCATCGCCCGCAGCTGTTGCTGCGCTAGCTGCTTGCTCGCTCGTTATCTACCGGCTGCAGCTGATACTGGGAGGCTGCCTTCTGAGCTCGTCGGCGGCACCGCCGCCCGGCTAGCTGCCGGCGGCCATTGCCGCTAGTATCACCCGTCGGGGTTTCGAGCTTTCATGGCCTCTCCAGAGTCCTGCGTGCTCCCAGCCGACGTGCCGCTGCCTGAGGATATGGACCTACAGACTTCAGACGACCTGACTGCCTCGGTGACATCGCCGACTTCAACGAACAATTCGGCTGCCGTTACCATGCCTTCACGGGTGCTGCTCCTGCCGGACACCAACCCATTCGCCCCACTCCGGGAGCTCGAGGAACAGAATAGCATTGAAGGCAAGTCTGAAAATACTTTTCATCAAGCTCGCATAATTTCTACCGCACCGAATGGAGAGAAACGTGCGCGAGGCTCGCTCATACCGACGCCCGAACGACAGCACACTAGCATACCCAGGGATCACTCCCACATGAGAAGTGCACGTCACACGCTCCTTGCTTCCGCTAGTTACCAAACGGAGAGGATGGTTGGACACCAGTCAGCTATCGCCGAAAGCAGCAGAAACCATGCGGCGGTCGTGGTGACGCCGAGCTCAGGTGCCCCGCGCGCTTATCAGCACACCGTCATTCTTCGGCCTAAGCAACCATGCCGCATCATGGATGAGCAGGTTCATACGACTAGATAGAGTAATAACTCGCCGCATTTCGGCTCATCTCAACATCCCTGAGGAAGACCCACTTCCAGAGTTCAGGGTTCGCTATTTAGACCATAGCAACCAGCTCGCAGTCGACGCGGCTGAACCGGAGGTGTGCAACGCCCTTCTCGCGATAGCGTCTCTGCCAATCGGAGGAAAGGAAGTACCTTTTCAAGCATATGAAGCGGTTACTCGCAATCAAATCAGAGGCATCATTCGCAATGCTGGAGACATGACCTCTGAGGAACTAATGAACTCATTACATTGCCGCAAGTGCAAAATCCTGCAGGCACGCCCACTTGGTGACAAAGGCACTGCCATGGTCACATTTGAAGGTAACAGCTTACCCTATAAGGTTGGCCTGCGGTCATTTACGATCCGTGTTTTTCCGTATCGTGCACGAGTGACCGTTTGTGACATATGCCACAAGATAGGGCATCGCAAGGAGCAATGCCCCAATATTTCGGCAGCTAGATGCTCGACATGCGGTCTGCGGCAACACGAAGAGGGTACGCAATGCCCGAACACAGAACAGAAGTGCCGCAGCTGTGGTGGGTCTCACCTGGCCACAGCCACGAACTGTCCAAAAAGACGAGAAGTAAAGAAGAAAATTGAACAAAAACGCAAGCCGGCTGCCAAAAGGCAACGCAAGCAAGTGAATACGCAGGAGCAACAGCGCCGCCCTTCCGCGACACAAGGTCTACAAAGACCCATGCTCAAACCAACACGCCAGGGTTTTTACACCGGGCCGCCGGCACCACCTGCTGCACAGTCAGAAGGCGCCGGGGGCACCACCTTCGCGGATGTAGTTCGACCAGCGAACGTGCCGCTAACTGCTTCTAGTAATGGTATACCACATCCATCAAACTCAACACTGGGGTCCTGTGCGCCGCAGCCCGCCTCGGGTGGAGGGACGAAGCATCCTCGAAGGGGCGTAGCTCAGTCAACGGGGCTTCCGCTTATCAGTGACCATTCACGTCCCCCCGCCCCAACGACTTTCCAAGAACTCGAGCGGCGACTAGAACACCGTATGGCTCAAATAGAGAAATCCATTCATGAAAGAGTTGAACAGCTTATCACTCGGGCCATTGAAAAATGCGTCCAAACCACCATGGAGCGCATCATGCTTTCCGGCATGCTCCCTCTTGGCACAACTTCGACGACAACCGCAGGAGCACTTGTGATGCGTACACCTCTGGTACCGTCAAACTCTATCGCTCCTCACGCAACAAAGCCTTACCATGGCTAGCTTATCAAAATCATCGCCATGGACAAACTGTCCTGCAGTGGAATTGCCGTTCGCTTCGTCGCAAGAGGGCTGAAATGACCACTTGGCTCTCCAGCAAGACAGACGATACCAGTCCATTGGTCATTGCCCTTCAAGAAGTCAACGGCCCTGTGCTGAAAATAATGGGCTATGACGGCTACGCCCCGACTGAAGAACAAGATTCATCCACGAAGACAGCATTATACGTGCGACGAGGAACTACGCACGTGCAGTTAGATACGCAACCGTGGTGCAGCACTACTCTTAGTGTTGTCGGTTGCCGGCTGGAAGTCTCACCTCAGCGTACAATTCTTGTCTTCTGCGTTTACGTGGTTCCTGAAAGCACCAGGAACAAAGCCAATAAGGCGCCGGTTGATCTCAGTTTCATACCGCACTTTAGGAAGATTTATCCACAAGATGTCATATTGTTGTGCGGAGACTTCAACTCTCAGCATGTCGCCTGGGGATACAACAAATGCAGCCCGCGTGGCAGGCGCATCATGCAGGATGCCTCGGCGTACGGGCTGACGCTTCTCAATACGCCCCAAACACACACGAGGCTGGGACAGACAGTTCACCAAGCAGACACATCCCCAGACCTTACCTGGAGCACCCGCCCACAGCTATTTCAGTGGGAGGTGCTGGATGATTGCATGGGAAGCGACCACTTCCCCATACTTATACGATTTCGCACAGGTGACGCCATTACGAAGACGAAGTCACGCGCCAGTACACGGCTAAGCCACATCACACACTGGGACAAATACCGCGATTTACTACAGCAACAGCCTCCAGCCAAGAATATTGACCATCTGCTTTCTCAGCTATGCGCAGCGAAGCGGCAAGCCACCAAGAACCTACGGGTTCCTTTTGACCACCCAGAACCTGATAGGCATCTTCTCACTCTGTGGAATAGAAGGCTACGTATTCTGGCCCAGTACAGGCGGTCTCGCCACGCTGCGCATCACAAAGCACGGTTGCGCAAAATACAGCGTTCTATTGAGACATATACGACCACGTTAGCGTCAGACCGCTGGATGGCAATTTGTGAAACCATGAATGGGCAGACCCACACGTCAAAGGTCTGGACCATCCTGCGCTCTCTCCTCGGCCAACGCAAGACCTACAATGGCGCGGCTCGTGTGGCCCTCCGGGAGGGCATCAGCACACAGGAGCTCGCCGAACAAGCTGCTGAAGTGTTTTTCCCGCAGACATCTCGCCCCACAGCCAATACGTACCGGAAGGATGCAAGCTCTGAAGACACTGAGCCAATTAATAGCCCTTTCACCATGCTCGAGCTGGAGTATGCCTTGCAACATGCTAACACACGTAGTGCTCCAGGAGCCGATGGAGTATGCGTTGCTCATTTACGCAATATGCCTCTTGAGTACAAACACGCTCTCCTCAAAGAGTTTAATACAGTCTGGGATACCGGAATACTGCCCTCCACATGGAAGTTTTCGGTAGTCAAGCCCATACCGAAGCCTGGTAAACCACCCCATACCTTATCCAACCTCCGCCCGATCTCTTTAACCTCGTGTGTCTGCAAAGTCATGGAGAGCATGGTTAACACACGCTTGATGTGGTACCTTGAAGATCGCGACCTTTTGGCCCCTACAATGTACGGATTCCGCGCGGGCCTATCAACTCAAGATGTACTCCTTCGCCTAAAAGAAGACGTCCTCGACTCTAACTCGGTGCACCCACGGGCTGTGGTAGCAGTGGACATACGCAAAGCATTCGATGGCGTACCACACAGTACCATCATGACGAAAGCACGTGCCCTTGGGATTAAAGGGAAAATGTATAACTTCATAGCGGGGCTTCCTCGAAGGGCGAAGCTACCAAGTCGAAATCGGCCAAGACGCCAGTACCGTACGAACCAACCACGTAGGTGTTCCCCAGGGCTCGGTGATTTCACCCACCCTCTTTAACATAGCCATGTACCAGCTACCAAGACGCCTTGCGAACGTACCGGGCCTGAAAACACGCGGTGTATGCCGATGATGTAACCGTGTGGACGCATCAAGGATCCGTCGGTGAGCAGGAGGATGTCTTACAACGAGCCCTCAACATTATTCACGACTACGCAATGGAAGCAGGTTTACACACCGCTCCAGACAAAACAGAGTTTGTCGTCATTCATGGTGGCCGAACCACGTTTGCCAAGCAGGAAGAAAAGAGGTGTTTTAAACTTCACATTGGCAATCAACCTATAATGAGGAAATCCACTATCCGAATATTAGGAATGCACTTAGACGAGAATTGCACAGCGAGCACTTGGTTCCAACGCGTTACGAAGACTAGCAAACAAATCCTTCATGCTTTACGCAGAATCTCTAATCGCACCCGTGGAGTAAACGAACGCGAAATGCGGCAGTTTGTTCAAGCTTTTCTCGTCTCACGTATCATGTATGGACTGCCGTATCATCCGGTCAACCGTACGCAGATAATCAAACTCGACCGGCTGCTTAACGAGGCCAAACGCATGGTTACCGGACTACCAAGGTACACACGCCTGGATGCGCTCAAGAAGCTGCAGCAAGCTCAATAATCTGACCGAGCTCGTCGACATCACATCCACACACAGGAAACGAGGCTTCGCGCAACAAATGCTGGGCGATACACGCTTATGCTTCTCGGGTATGGACATCAACACACTGCCCATGCTGCCTAACAAAACGCCGCCTTGGGAAATCACGGTACTCACCGACGGCAAGCCACTTCCGTTGAATATGGACCCTAATCAGCGAGCACGGCGCCTTAACTACGCCAAGAGACATGCTAGGGCCACGAGTTCACTCCCCATGACTGAACGCGTCGTATACACTGACGCTGCACTTCCTGCAGACGGTACCAGTAACACTTGTTATGCCACTGCGTGGTACGACCAGACAAACAGAAATCAGAGCCGACGTTATCATGCTTCAGCAGATGCGATGTATAGCACTCGAGCAGAGCTAGTGGGCATCTCTCAAGATTATTTGGAGTGGGCCCCTCGAAATGTCCACCTCAAACTGACCCTGTTCACCATCGTGTGTACACTGATTCCCAGGCTGCCCATCGGGCATGCGCTAATGTTCTTTACACAGATCCTGTACTCCAGAAGATCCGACACCAGACGCGCCTGCTCCGCGAATGTGGTCATGACGTTACCATCCACTGGGTCCCCGGGGCATTGCGGTATCCCCGGAAACGAGAAGGCTCACAGATTAGCGCGCGCTCATCTCCTCACCGCGCTAGCCAGAGCTTCCGATACTCCTTCCACTTTTCTGGCTACCCCACCCGAGCTAGCAGATCCGATAGCAGATAAGCACATTACCAAACAACGTCGCGCCGCCTACCTCACAGCAGTGGGTAATCCACTCTCGATACCATTGCTTCCTTCGAAGATATTCACACGGAGAGAGTCTGTCCTGCTTCGGAGAATTCAGGCAGGAACACTCCTTACTCCTTTCTTGCTGAACCGTTTCCACAGGGGTGACACGCCACCACCCGTGACAGGTCTCTGCTCCACGTGCAACTGCCGGGCTGATCTCAACCACCTGTGCTGGGAGTGCCCTGTGTACAACCCGCCTAGGCTCCGTGCCCTGGCCACCATAAAACGGGGACCCTGGCCTTCTTCTCTCCGGACATGGGCCTGCCCGGAGCCTTCGCCCACCTGATCGCGCCATCGAGTTCTGGCGAGCACTCATCATGTTTCCTCCAGGACCCGGCCGCGCCACCGGTTGGCGACCGGCTTCCGCGACAGCCACAAGATTCAAAGCCATTCAAGCGGCCCCCATTAGCTGCCTCCATGACGTCCGGTAATAAAACGGAGGCAGCTCTACCCCCCCCCCCCCCTGCTTAGTGCCCTGACTGTCCACCGCAGCGCCCTCGGCGCGAACAAAGTGGAATAAAACATGGTTTCATTCATTCATCCGAGACGAGAAAGCAGGAGGAGACGGAAGTGAGCGCCAGAGTGCGTAGGGATTCCGCCGTGTAGTCGGCGAAGTTTTTGGTCCGTAGGGACGAGGCCGGAGATGAAGAGGATTTACACCTGAGGGGTGACGACTCGAGCTACCGGCAAGAGTGTGTGTTTACCGCCATCGAGCGAAGACGCGGGGCAACAGCTGCGTGTGTGAAGCCGACGTGTTCCGGCGAAGAAGTTGAAGTTTGAAGAGTGGCCAATTGAAGACGGGAGGTTTCCTGGAAGAGAAACTTCGAGGGCTGCGGAACGACAACAACGCGGGACTTTGAGTGAGTGATTCTCGGAAGAGTATCATCTAGACTTTGGTTCCAAGAACTTTGGACTGAATAGGTTTTCTATCTCTTTAGTCTTTAAGTGTCTTGGTTGTTCAATGCATGCGACTGCATTGTAGTGCGTATTGTTGTCCGTGTCCGTTGTTTCAAGTGTGGCTGATTGTATTGTGTAGTACGTTGATTGATTGGTTTGATTGGTGACACATTGTATGCAACTATTGTGGAGTGTGCATTTTTATGTATTGTTTTCGATCTGCCAATTTTGAGAATATAATATTTGTCTTGGTTATCAACTCTCGGCTCTGACTTGTTCTTTGGGCCACAGCCGGCGTCCGCTGGCGCACCAAAAAGGACCACTTCTAAATTGTCCACGCTTTCGTGGTGCGGTTCGGGGGGCCGATACTTCGGCTCTTGGAATTAGCCCGGCGATTGCCTCCCTAATAAACGGGACAGGTGTGACAATTAATCTGGCGTCCGCGAAACAGGACCTTTTGGTGCACAGTGTGTCCAAAGTAGTGAGAAAGAGCCCCGAGTGTTGATAATGCTATCGGAACGATTTTGTGTGTTGTTCAGTGTTCTCGTTAACGAGTGCAGGGGAGTGTTCCGATAGACTGATTTAGGCAGATACTTTTTGCACACGGCAAGGTTTTATTTGCGAGTTGCGAGACACAATGGATCTCGAAAAGTTAGTTGCGCTTGGTGAGAAGATGGGTCTTTCCGGCGCCGAACTACGGAAATGGGTAAGCCAGAAGGAGAAAGAGGCGGTGGAGAGAGAGAGGTTGGCAGCTGAGAGAGCCAAGGAAGAAAAAGCAGCTGAGTTGGAGAGAGAGAGGTTGGCAGCTGCGAGGGAGAAGGAAGAAAGAGAGCAACAATTGAAGTTGGAATTGGAGAGAGAGAAGTTGGCAGCCGAAAGGGCGAGAGAAGAAAGAGAAGCGAGGGAGCGACAGCTGAAGGAAGAAAGAGAGGCAAAGGAGCGACAGCTGAAAGAAGAAAGAGAGGAAAGGGAGCGGCAGCGGCAGCACGAGATGGAACTCGAGCGGCTCCGGTTGCAACAGCGAAGTGAAACTCCCGTCCAAGCTAGAGTTGAAAGCAGCGTACGGGAAGATCACGGCTTCCGCTTGAACCCGAGCAAGCTGCTCGTAGCGTTTGATGAAAGGAAGGACGACCTAGACGCGTACCTCCACAGATTTGAGACGATTGCGAGGAGCCAGAATTGGCCGGAACAGCAATGGGCAACTGCTTTGAGTACTTGCTTGAGTGGTGAAGCGCTCAGTGTGTACGGTAGGCTGACGCCGACCGATGCAGCCAACTACGCAAAGGTGAAAGCTGCTTTGTTGAAGTGATTTAGATTTACCGTGGAAGGATTCCGGGACAGATTTCGGACAGGAAAGCCAGCTGATGGTGAGACGGCTACGCAGTATGCCCGCCCGACTTTGCCATTATTTCGACAGATGGATTGAACTTTCAGGGACAGCGCAGGAGTACGATGAACTTAGAGAGCTTCTAATTAGAGAACAATTTCTTACTAGTTGCCACCCAAGCCTGTCGCTGTACTTGAAAGAGAGGAAGGCTGAGTCACTTGAAGGAATGCTTGAATTGGCTGATCAATTGTTGGAAGCGCAAGGTGGAACTAATTTGGCCAAGGTAAAGAAGGATTGTCCCGATGATTTGAAGAAATTGACTCCCGAAGAAAAGAAGCGTGCACCAGAGAGCATTCAGCGATGTTTTCTGTGTAACCGAGTGGGTCATCGCGCGAAAAACTGTCGAACGATCTTTACGAGCCCTACGGTAGTGAAATGTTTTAAGTGTGGTCAGACTGGGCACAAAGCAGATACATGTCGAAACGGAGCGAGTCAAACTCACCAGGTATCTTGTGTGCAAGCAGCACCGAAATCCGATAATAATGCCGTTACCGACGGATTCGTAGAATTGAAAAATGGGGAGAAAATTCCTATTGTTGGTGCTGTAATGTCAAAACAGTCAACCGGTGGTACGAAGCGAATGCCAACGCTGCCTGGAAAGGTTGCGGGCAAGAATATTACGGTTCTAAGAGACACCGGTAGCTCCACAGTTATCGTGCGGAGAAATTTGGTACGGGAAAGTGAGTTGACAGGCAGAACGAAACCAGTTTGCCTAATTGACCGTACGGTTCGGATGCTTCCCGAAGCAGAAATTGAGGTTGAAACCCCGTACTTCAGCGGGAAGGTTACTGCTTTATGCATGACGACCCCCCTGTATGACCTTGTCATCGGAAACATTGACGGGGCGCGAGGGCCAAGTGATCCAGAATGTTTGGGAGAAGACCCGAAGATAGAGCCCTCGCCAACACAGCGGCCGCGAGATACAAGGGAGGAGCCGCCCGTGACGGATCTCACTAGAGCCCAAGGTGAAGCCGCGGTACAAGAGACCGTGAATGAGAAGATGATCGTGTTGAATGAGTTCACGGGCCGTGCAACTGGACTTACGTCGGCACGACCTCAACCGACCGACAGTGTAAAGGAGACGGAGTGGGCCAGCCGGGCAAAATGTAGAGGCATTATCAAGCGGGTAAATAAACAGACAGGACCCGTCGAATGTAATGACGCGTTAACGGTGTCGGAAGAGACAACGATGGCTGAGACGACGCCTCAGATATCGTCGTTGGAAAGGGCTCGCCGAAAAAGAACGTGGAAACACAAGAAGAGATCGAGCGAGCACCGCAAAAAGGACGCAAGCGCAGCTCGAAACACACAGGATAGGTGCTGAGGTGGAATCAGATTGTGTTTGGCAGGGCTGAGTGACATTAGTTGTGTTAATGTTCTTGTTATCCTGTGTTTCAAGTGTATGTCAAGCGAGTCAAAGTGTCTGTGCTGTGATGTGATGTATAGTGTTGTATAATTGTTGTAATGAGAGAACTTTGTACGTTTGTATTGTTTGGAATGTGTGATGAAGTGTTGTAGTCATGTGCCTGTGGTTATATTTCATGTGCTGTGTAATTGAAGTACAATGTACAATTGTATTAAGTGATCTATTGTGAATGTGAAGTGTCATGAGCGACTGATGGTGTTACAGTCTGTGAGAGTGTGTGGTGACTTTTCGCGCTCGTTTGTGTGGTTTTGAATATTATGAGATAATATTCTTAAAGTGGGGGGCAGTGTCACAGAACGAGCGCTAAAAATGAGCGCACCGCCAAATTCTTGCGACAACGGGCGGGAGAAACGCCGCGAGGTCAAAAGAAAAAAAAAGAAAGCAAACGTCCAAGGATTCCCGGGGCGCGCGCTCTCCCCGCGGAAGCGAGGCGTAGCAGACGAACCTCCTCACCCCACATCGGCGGCCCAGCAAGCCCGCGATATTTCTAGAACGAAGGAGGCGTGACCACGCCGAGCTGAGTCATCCGACGCGGAGGGCAGACAAACCGTCTCGCCTCTCCCCAGCCTTCGCTGCGTATCGCGCCGACGAAATGACGAGAAATTTCTGGAAGGTGGCGCGGAAGGTATTTAATCGAGCGGCCGAGACGAGAAAGCAGGAGGAGACGGAAGTGAGCGCCAGAGTGCGTAGGGATTCCGCCGTGTAGTCGGCGAAGTTTTTGGTCCGTAGGGACGAGGCCGGAGATGAAGAGGATTTACACCTGAGGGGTGACGACTCGAGCTACCGGCAAGAGTGTGTGTTTACCGCCATCGAGCGAAGACGCGGGGCAACAGCTGCGTGTGTGAAGCCGACGTGTTCCGGCGAAGAAGTTGAAGTTTGAAGAGTGGCCAATTGAAGACGGGAGGTTTCCTGGAAGAGAAACTTCGAGGGCTGCGGAACGACAACAACGCGGGACTTTGAGTGAGTGATTCTCGGAAGAGTATCATCTAGACTTTGGTTCCAAGAACTTTGGACTGAATAGGTTTTCTATCTCTTTAGTCTTTAAGTGTCTTGGTTGTTCAATGCATGCGACTGCATTGTAGTGCGTATTGTTGTCCGTGTCCGTTGTTTCAAGTGTGGCTGATTGTATTGTGTAGTACGTTGATTGATTGGTTTGATTGGTGACACATTGTATGCAACTATTGTGGAGTGTGCATTTTTATGTATTGTTTTCGATCTGCCAATTTTGAGAATATAATATTTGTCTTGGTTATCAACTCTCGGCTCTGACTTGTTCTTTGGGCCACAGCCGGCGTCCGCTGGCGCACCAAAAAGGACCACTTCTAAATTGTCCACGCTTTCGTGGTGCGGTTCGGGGGGCCGATACTTCGGCTCTTGGAATTAGCCCGGCGATCGCCTCCCTAATAACGGGACATGTGTGACAGTCGTGTAGATCTCTGGATACATAGCATGTAGTAGCGCTGGATTCCTATAGGTTCTGGTTTGTAATTGTCGTTATCGGACAGACACTGCCCTGTTGAGTTTATGGTGAAGAGAGGGGTAAACACGCCTCTGTAATTTATAATGTTTCGTAATTTTATTGAACGTTGTCATTCAATCCTCCAACTCCCACACATTTGGAAATTCTGACGAGAGATCAACATTTGCCGTAGCCCGGAAAGTGAGTGCTCGAGCTACGTTGCGTGCCACCTCGTTAGGGTTGATATCTCCCGGAGAATGCAAACGCATATGTCTTCTTGCTTGGTTTTGTCTGTTATAAGAATAGGCAGTGCTTTATGGGAGATTCTGCCGTTTGCAAAGATGCGTACAGCTGCTTGTCATTGGCTTATCATATACCACGCGTCAGTTTGTGATACGGCCGAAGCTATAGCTATCTCTTCCGCCGTTTCAACGCGTCTCGTGTGTATTGTCAGGCTGATGCAGCTTGACATGTTTCTTGTGACATTGTTTCTTTTGGCTAACTACAGCCGTGACGAAGCAGCTTTTGTGTTTGTAACGAGCGGCCTCTACGAAGACTGCTTCTTTTTTGTTTCCGTAGCTCTTTGTCATTGTCTTGGCTTTGCTCAGCCTTCTACCTGCGTTGTGCATGGGATGCAAGCTTTTACGTAACGAAGGCACTGTGAGCTTAGCCCGCACGTCACGAGGAATATTGCATTTGGTGCCAAATTGTTTGTAGTTTGATTGATATGCTGGGTTTAACGTCCCAAAACCACCATATGATTATGAGAGACGCCGTAGTGGAGGGCTCCGGAAATTTTTACCACCTGGGGTTCTTTACCGTGCACCCAAATCTAATTGTTTGTGGTAAGTGATGCCTAACTTTTCCACGATGTATCTGCCAGTCTTCGTTTTAGAGAGGCGCTCGTACTGTGCAATACGTTGCGCCTCTATTAGTTCCTCAAGTGTTTTATGTAAACCTAGCTCTAACGGCCTCTCTGCACTTGTGCTTTGCATGAGCCCCAGCGTTTGTTTGTAGATTTTTCTTATGAAGCTGTTTAATTTCATTTTTTCTGCTGCGAACCATCTACGGTATGCAGAAACATACGTAATGTGGCTGGTGACAAACGCGTGGATGAGCCTTATGACATTTGCCTCTTTCATGCCGCTCTGCTTATTCGTAATTCTTGTAATTAGGCGCCTCGTTTGAGAAACCTTAGCTTTGATATTGCGCACTGTTTACCGTTGGCGCCTTTGGCTTCCATTATTAACCTAAGTACCCTTATCTTGTCGACGATGGGTATGGTGTGTCCATCTCGTGTTTTAAGTTGTATGTCTGTGAAGGTATGTGTGTTGTGGTGCTTGGGAGGTCGGCCTTTAATTGTTGGTCCATATAGTAGCAGCTCAGGCTTTTAAGCTGAGCACGTGAGACCAGTTCGCTCTAAGTATTGCTATACGATGTCGATCGCTTTTTGTAAACATTGTTCAATTGACCTATCGCTGCCTTTGCTTACCCACAGGGTAATATCATCTTCATATATTGTATGGTGCAAACCTTCTATTGTTTCTAATGTACTTTGGAGGCGAGTCAGGACTAAGTTAAATAACATAGGTGATATCACTGATTCTTGGGGTGTACCTGCACTACCCACAGAAATTTGCTCGGATGTGAGGCCTCCTACATCAATTTTGGCTTCTCTATCGGTTAGGAAGTACCTGACGTAATTATACGTCCGCTCACCAAAACCTAAGTTACTAACATGATTAAGTGTGGCTTGGTGGGGTCATTATCAAATGCCTTTTTTATATCAATTCAAGGACGGCTTGAGTTGATCTGCTAGGGTCATCTACAATCTCTTGTTTTAATTGTAGCAAGACGTCTTGTGTACAGATATTTTCCCGAAGTCCTATCATTGTACATGGAAGTACGTTGTTGTCCTCTGAGTAGTTAGTCAATCGGGTCAGTAAGGTGCGCTCCATTACCTTACCCAGGCAGGAAGTTAGTAAAATAGGTCTTCAGGTTTTCAAGCTGTAGTAATTGGCCAGGCTTGGGTAAAAGCACGACGTGCGCCGTTTTCCATTGCTGCGGTATGTGTCCTTGTCTCCAGCATTCAAAGTCTGTTATTTTGCCAGTGGATGTATCATCTAAGTTTCGCAGTGTTTTGTTCGTAATGGCGTCAGCGCCCGGTGCCGACGTTGTATATTGATATTGTAGAACTGCTCGTAACTCGGCTTCGTTGAGTTCTTCATCAAAGTCAGGATTCGGTGCTCTTACGTAATCGGCGTGAGTACATGGTGGTGCCTGGGATATGTATTTAAGCATGACCTATTTGGTAAAGTCTTTTTCTGTGCCTTTTTGGGCATGCAGAATTTTGTCATAATTTGTTTGTGTACCGTTTTGTGTCTTCTGGGTTTAGGAGAAGTCGAAGTAAGTTCCACGTTTTGCCTATGCTCAGTTAGTTGTCCATAGCACTACAAGTTTCTTCCTATTGTTGGCAATAAAGCTGTTGGGCATATTGTTCAATTTCCTTGTTAAGTGTGGCTATCTTTTTTCTTATTATTCTGTTATGTTTCTGCGTGTTCCAGCGTTTTTGTAGCCCTTGTTTGGCTTCCCACATATGTAATAGCCTATTGTCCAGAATGTTTCGCTTAGCTTCCGGTGGAACTATTTTTGTTGCCTCCGAAATATCCTTCTTTTGATTAGCTGCCCATTGGTAAATCTTTGTAGTGCTTTCTGTGATGCCCTATCGCATATTTCTGAATTTAATCCAGTCAATTAGCCTAAGCTGTTTGCCCATGGGTTTGGTGGGCCCCACAATATAGGCTTGTTTTCAATGATAGAATGATCCCTTCCAAAGTCTTGCTGTGTATTCAGCCGTCGCGCAGATTGCGTGTTCTTTATAAGAGTAAGGTCGGGCGTGGTATCACCACAGACACTATTTCCTTGCCTAGTGGGTATTGTGGGGTCAATGATGAGTTTTAGGTCTGTTTGCTGCGAGTCCAGCCAGATATTCCTGCCCTTGGGGTGGACGTGTTTATAAACCAATGTACACTGAGAGGCATTAAATTTCCCTCCGAATATAACTAATCGGTCGCCCGCTGTGGTAAACGTGCGTTTAAAGAGAGTTAAAAAGTTGTGCCGTGTGAATTTAGGGCTACTGTACACGTTTAAGATGAACACACTGTCCCCTGTTTTTCTTGTGGGTATGATTTCAATTAGTATATTTTCTGTATCGGTAACCAGTGTGCTGTGTTGCACTGCCGTGTGGTCCCTCCGCACTAAAGTTGTAAGGGCTTTAGTCTCTCCCTCGGCACTGTCGATAGAGCGGTAGCCAGAAAATTAAGCGAGGCCATGCGTCTCGTGTAAGATGATAATACCTGTTTTTTTTATTTTCAAGAAACTGGTGTAGGGTGGCTTTCTTGTTTCTGTAACTTCTACAATTCCATTGCCATAATGCGTATTTGTTGCGTTTGTCCATGGCGGCAATTATTGCTGAGGAGGCGTGGGGTTCATAATAGCCAGCTTTAGTAGCGGATGTTTGATGATCGTTTTAAAGGGCGCTACTCCAATGGCTTGTAGGCCTGTAGCAGAGGGGTAATTTTTCAAGTTGTGTTACCCTAGTAAATAAGCTATTTAGTTGCTACTGGGGAACCTGCTGTGGTTGTATAATTGTGTTAATTTGCTGCGTAATAGCCGTTCCTCACCCTTTGATATGCGCTGCCATGGTTTCCTTTCACAGCTTCAACTTTGCTTATTCGTGAACCTACACATTCTTCAGTTTCCTCTTGACCTTCGTGCAACATGTTAGCAGTCTTGGTTTTCTTGTGATTGCTAGTACCATCGTCGTTGTTCTCTAAAGCTTTACGTTTTGGAAGAGGTGAATCAGTGCTCTCCTCCATGCTGGTTACACTATGCTGTGTTATAATCAATGCGTCGTTGCACTGTACCACGCCTGTTCTGTAGTTATGAATTTCTTCCCTTAATTTTTATTCTCCTCCCTCATTGCGACAATTATCTGCTTGTTTTGCAGAATCAATTATTTCAGTTGCGCTAACTCTACCTCGAGTTTGGCAACTTTCTGGTCAGAAGCAGCCTCCACTTCCACGCGCGTCCCCTCGACTCTGTTTGCCCAGCTCACCTTGAACGATGCATCGGCGCCGGGTTTTTAGTGTTCCTTGGCGCTTGACTGGGAGCGTTATTTTGGCTTGAAGCGGTTCCTGGACCTGGAGCGGCTTCTCCTCTCATGCGGCAAACTGGGGTAGGACTCCGACATGTTATCCCTTGCTGCGTTGGCCTGAGATGACCTGTCCTGTCCGGCGAAGAACACATTCTCTTGTTGTTGTCTGGCTCTTTGCCAGCGGCTTTTCCGCACTAGGAATGATGTCTTATATCTTGCTTTGCAGGTTTGGTCTACTGTGGGGTGGTCTTCGTCGCACAGCTGGCACATGGCCTTGGATTCGTGGCTTTCGGGAGGGTTTGATATACTGCAGCATCGGCAGATCTTATATTTAAGGTTGGGGCAAACATCCGCCCTATACCCCAAGTGTCCACAGTGGTATGGCACACGTCCAGTTATTTTCTGTACAACGAACATTGTAGCAATGCCCCACCGTATTTCACGTAGCTTGGCACACGGTAGCCGTCGAATAGTACAATCACATTGGTGGTATTGCCCATTTGCTTGGCCACGAGCGCAGTTGGGCTCGTGTCTTTCGTGTCCTTCTTGTCTCTGTGTCGTCGTTTTGTTCTCGCGCTATAACTATCGTCATGCCATACCAACTAGCCCAAGCTGCCACACTTCTGGGTTCCTGGGGCTTACGACGTTTTCGGTTATATCTTGGGGAGTGTCTTCTAGCGGTATTCCCCAGATCACTCCCTTGGACGTGTTTTTTCTGCGGCTGCTTCATAAGCACTGGCTCCAAAAGATTGCGTGCCTATTTTGAAGCAGGCAATCAGCTGGTATATGTTGGCATGTTCTTCGGCAGGAGTGCTGACCACAACGATGTTTTGTTGGTAGTGGAGGCAGATTGTGTTTTCCTCTCGGACTTACCTTTGTATATTGGCCGCTTCGTAGACGTTGTTGACAATGCGGGCGGCGCCGTCGTCGCTGACGCGAAATCCCTCACGAGGTCGAACAATTATCTTGTAGTCTTTTCTTGGAAGGAGTGGTATTCTGCTACCTCTGGTAATTTGGCGCAGCCGTTGTTCTCGCAGTTTCTTGTCTTTCTGCCCTGTCGAATGCTGCTCGCTTGGTTGGTCTACCAACTGCTTTGTAATTTTTTGCTGTCCCACCGGTCGCCATCTGGTATTATCCTCAATTTCTTCTTTAGAAGTGCTTGCTCCCTCCACAGTCACTTCTATCTGGTAAAAAAATAGCAGCATATCCACGTAGTGAATGATGGAGAGTGGGGCGAAGCATTCGTCCGTCCATGCGTCCGTCTGTGTGACCGTCCATGCGTCTGTTCTTGCGCCCGTCCCTGCGTTCGTTCATGCATCTGCCCCTGCGCCCGTTCATGCGTCCATCCAAGCCTCTGTCTGCGTGTCCGTATGTCCATCTATTCAACACTCCAAGTCCCATTATCTCGCATCTTTTTATCATATATTCCCCATATAGAAGCACCGCCATTCAGTGGACATTCCAAGGACTAAACTAGAGGTGGCACACGCACACTTTCTTACGGCTTGCGCTTCGGGTCTACTTCCCACCTTCAACCACCTTGAGTTCATGGTATATACTAGTTCACTGCATTCATGGCACTGCGGCCCAATTCTCGCTAAACCTTTCTAAAACCAAGGAGGTTACGCCAAGCGAGTATAACGTAGCAACCTTTTCCTGTCAGATAGTGCTCAATGTACATGCCAGTGGCTGCTAATGTGAAATGAGAGACAGGAGAATACAGCTTTTAATTTCTTACGGCTTGCACTTCGTAACTGCTTCCCCCCTTTAACCACCTCGAATTCATTCATGGTATATACCAGTTCATTGTATTCACGGCACTGCGGCTCAACGCTCGCTAAACCTTTCTAAAAATAAGGACGTTACACCCAGCGAGTATAATGTAGCAACCCTTTCTTGTCCGATAGTGCTCATTGTACATGCCAATGGCTGCTAATGGGGATCGCAGCGTGCGCGTTGACTAAAAGCCGAATGCTCCTGTCTCTCATTCCCCATTAGCAGCCATTGGCATGTACATTGAGCACTATTTTTTATTGTTAAACAACGCACATAAGAAATCTCTCACCGGCACCACCTAGGAGGTCAAATGTTATACCTATTTCGGATATGCGCCACTGGTGGTTACGTACTACGAGGGACGCACGAGCCACGCCATAAGGAGCTTCGCCCCTAATACTCGAAACGCCAAGCGTGCAGGGCGCCGCGTTCTTCGTGGTTCCTTGCAACATCTCGCTGCGTCGCAGCGGTGGCGGCGGTGTCTACGGCGAACGCAACGCAGGTCGCTCTTCTGCCGGTGGAGCGAACACAATAACAGGCGTAAAGTTTACTTATTTATTTATTTAAAATACCTTACAAACCCAACAGGCCAATGTGTAAGGGAAGCATAAGAGGAATAGATACACGAATTTGCACAGTTTGCATACAAACTATAGCATAAAGTAATTGTCTATTTTTATGCAAGTCCTAACAGGAATAACAATGAAAAAAATAATAATAATTTTAATAGGAATAGAACGGCAATGAAAAGCAGATGAGTATACATCTGAGATATTGACGTAAACGAGCTAAATAAAGCAAACACAATTTGTGAAAGACTTTTCATTATTCAAAAGAAGCATCACTCAAGAATACACAACAGAACTGAATAGTATGTTAGTATTCAAACCTTAAAAAATGTTTAAAGTAACAGAAAAAACTCCCAAGCATTTCCCCGATGGTGAACATGGTTAAGTACGAATGCACAAGGTGATGCTATGAGGGGGAGTAAAGTTAAAATCCGTTGGCATTCGCTAGTGAGTTGACGTAAACTCCCCAGTGTGATCACATTGCGATTCCCAGGAACCATTAGGCCCTCTCGGGAAATCTTGGTGAGTTTACGCGCATATGTGAGAGTAAATTCGCACTATAATGATGTTTATGTCCGCGGCCCGCTTCGTCCGCTTGCGCTTGGCATCACGGGTCCTTCGCCGCGCTGCGTTGTCTTCAACTGGCGCGACATGTTCAACGATGCCTGCAATGCTCGCATTCGATTGCGTTGTACTCGTTTTTGGAGATATCGCAGCCGAGGTTGATGCCTGCGATGGATCCATACGTATGATGTCTTCCCGATCTGCCCGCGCAGCCATGGAGCGGAGGGCGGAGCACGCGCAATCATGTGGTGCGTGACGTCGCTGCGCCGTTGCTACAGACGCTCTTCGCCGCTCTTCGTGCCGTTGCTAGGGGAGAGGGGGAGGCGCACCGTGGACGGTGGAATTAGGGTCGCTTATAAAGTGCGTTCGCACTTATAAAAAGCGAGATACTAGTAGTGAATAAATTCGTAGGTGCTGATCCTGATATGAATAAAATGAGCAGTTCATCATGGAAATGGGGGATGAGAATGTGTCGGAATATTCCTCGATTGCGTTCAGCTACGCTTTCATCTGGAAGGCTGTTCCACATGCAGATGACACGGAGGAGTCCAGATGAGTTATAAATGTATGTTTCGATGTACATGCGTGTGAATGAACGATGATTATTCAGTCTCTTGGTGAAATGGTCAAATGTATGTCCTCTCAACTGATTTTTCGTCTGGATGGTCGAGATGACTTGTGGCGTCGATTTGCAAAGAGAAATTTGCTGGATATGGTGATTTCCACCAAGAAGCATCCAGGAAACACGGAGCCGACGCGATGAGCGACTGCTTCTGCCGGGCGCCTTCCTTTCCTCTGAAAAGCTTAAGGCCACTTTTTTTTAAAGCTAATGTCAGGAGTTTTCGCCTTGAGTTTTTATGTTTGTAAAAATGAAATCAGAAACGCTGGGTCTTTTTTCATTGACAACAAAAGATACATTGGGTAGAATGAACGAATTCAGGCCTCTTCAAGAAAATTTGAGTGATAGTCTTCTGCATCGCCATTTAGGTAAAGTACCTTTCAACTGCCTTGTGCTGCACCATGAGCTATTTCGAGAAAACATGATGTGCGAAAAATATGTGTGGCTAAAACAGAAGATTGGATATGTTACTTTTGCATGCAGCGTTCCTGAATTGTGCGATCGTAACATGAGAGTATTGTTTCAGAACTGCAAGAATAGTTCATAAAACGAATGCGATAGGGCGTGCACCACTTCATTCAGAGCTAACCCCATGTTGCGTGGAACCCAAAGCAGGTGGTCATACCGTACCTGAATGGGCTGGTTTCGCCGCACTTTTCCTGAAGATCTCTGAGGCAGCTCCACGAGTGAGATGCTGTTAAACCAGTGCGCACACAAAATGATTCTGTTATTGTCATTGCTGAAGAAACACGTGTTGGAAGTTTACGCAACGCAAACTTTCCGTTAAGCCTCCTGCAATATTTGTGAAAAGTGGGACAAGCGAAGAGATAAAGACCTAATAAGTGCTAGCGAATAAATTGCCACACCTGCCTTCACTCAGTAATGGACTTATCTGTGAATATAACGGATGCTTTAAGGGTGATTCAGTTCAAGTAAACCGTTCAAATATCTGGTAATATTTGCAAAAATGTCAAAAATGCTATAACTGCTGTAAGCCTCAGTACATTTAATTTCATCTCATATTATTACAAAGTAAGCGCATTACAATCCGTCTCAATTTATTACGAAAGCTTTCTTACAAAATATTTTGAGGGTGATGAAGCCTAGGCGACTCTCAAAGAAAACAAGTGGTCACGTTACGAAGAAATACCAATAGAGAGCATCGGTGTAGAGAAAAATATATGTTTAAAAGCGCTGTATATCTTTGCATTCGACACTTAGTTTAGAGGGTTGGCTGGTACGTTTCGTAGTAATGTATCTTGTTAGCTAGAAAGTCTGGAAGACCAAGATAAGAATGTTGCACCCAACGTTCTATATTGTAAAGAGGGCACATTTCACAAGAGGATCCCCCAGAGAACAATGCACATAAAAATTATAGCATTAAGTGATATAACATACAATAGCCCTTCAATAATTATTAACGTTTTTGTATTCATTCCAAAACAAAAACTGCTGATTAACCTTAGTTTTTTAATTGTTTGTGAACTTTTGTCTGGTATACACTTCGTATTCAAACAGCAATTTAGCACTTCGGCGTATATTATATATCAATACTTTAATGAAGCTACTTGATAAAGTATGACGCGTCGATTATACACTGCAATTTGCAGAGAAATAAATAATAGAATTGCAAGAAATGCACCTTCGGTATTCTTCCGAGACTAATTTAGAACGTTAGGCCATATATCACTGTCATTTGAATATTTGTATCGAATTTTGTACTGCGATTTTATATGGCCGACAGAGGCAAGTAATTCTACGTCATCCGCGTATATAAGCACTTGCACGTCATTAGGCCCAGTAATTGAGCTAATGTATTGAGGTGCCGCTTAAACTGACTTTTGAGAACTGATGCTCGAAGAATTCGCCTTATTTTTTTGTACATTATGAATGTAATGCATTAGGTTACCAACTATTTGTTCGTTCACCTAATAAATTTTGTACCCAGACAATTATTCCTATAGTCGGAAATGTTGGCACTTGAAAGTTGGTTGATAAAGGTGGTGTCATAGGCTGTCATTTGCCTTCGTTATATCTAAGATCACTAGGGTGGCGTTCAGGTTATTGTGATATGACAGTTTAGTGCTTTTTTACCATTCAATAGGAGCACACAATATCAAAAACGCCGGCTTGAATCCTATACAAGTTTCACTCGATGCATAATTTCCTTCGCTGAGCTCTTTGAGAGATCCGTTTAAGAAGTTCATTGTATTTCAATATAAAATTCATTATATCAACTGCACTCTGTTTTTCAAGCAGCGGTACTATTTCGGCATCAGTGATGTTAGGGAATGAATACATTTTCTATAGAAAAATGTAAAACGCTAATGACATTCGTACCTGATTCATATTTGTAGCTTTTTCTTGAACGTAAATAAAAGGGTAACACTAATAAGCGACCATCTAGTTTTCGCGCGCAGTTTGAAGAGACTGTAATAATTATGCGGCTGATAAACAAGTTCATTCTAGGGTTATTGATTTCAGGACAATCCTTTTTTTGTCGAATAAATGTGGATGTGTCAATTTATTTTTTGTGGACTACGCTTAAGAGTACCGTTGCCAGTTCTGGCATATTCTTGCTTTCTTAATCGTCTTCTTAAGTGTAGCAGCGGCATACTTATATTTCATTTATTACGTAAGCACTGCTTTTAAGTACTTCTTCATAAACAAATTTGCGTCATCTGGATTCATCATCTGTTAGGATTCCATTATGATGAATATGCAGCACCTGTAGTAAACTGAAGTGAGAACATGGGTTTTTTCAGACTATCACCTATTAGTGCACCTTTAATTACTGTCCTTATTGGGTCACCTTGTCACGCTGTTTTTTTATGGCTTATCATACTAAATTTTTGAATTTGCCATATTTAACATGTTTACTGGCATATATGTTCATTGAACTAGACACATTGCATTACAAATTATTGGCAGGTGATTACAGTATAATCCCGAGGTGATAATAAATTAGGACCAAATGACAACAAAAACTTGCAAGCGTCAGGGCTATCACCGAACATGATATACCAGAGACATGGGTTTGGGTTTTTAATTATACAGAATAAAAACCATTCAAAGTAGCCTAATTTAACAGCAGCTTTTCACGGGCATTAAATAGGTAGCCCGATGTAGCGCGAGTGAATTGAAATGTCCTGCTATAATAGGATTTTTTTAGATGCGGAGCATCTAATACTCGATGCTTGTAGTGCGGCGCCATCCGCAAGCTTCCTCCTCCTTCTTCCACCATCTGTGCATCCCTTCCTCCTCTACACACCGCGCGCGCTTCACTCCTCCACCATCTGTGCACCCTTCCTCCTCTACACACCGCGTGCGCTTCTCCTCTTCACGAACATTCGCTAGCTGTATAATGTAGCGCGCATGCGCCGTCACGCTTCGAGAACATCGGCAGCCGACGCGCGCGCATGCGCCGTCGCGCTTCGAGAACATCGGCAGCTGACGCGCGCGCATGCGCCGTTCCGCTTCTCCCCCTTCTCGAACATTCGACAGCTGACGCGCGCATGCACCGTCACCCACCATCTGTGCCGCGCGCGCTTCTCCCCTTCGAGAACATTCTACAATTCTCCTGATTTTCTAGTGGACGCGCATGCGCCGTCGCGCTTCGAGAACATTCAACAGCGGACAGTGCATGCGCCGTCGCGCTATATATATACTCAAGGTCGGCGCTCACTCGCTCAGTTGCCACTCGTCGGTTGGTTTGTACGGCGCGTCGACGTCCAAGGTCGCGGTGAAATGAATTTCAACGAATCCACAAACACAATGATCGACGTCCCTTCGACCAGCGCCGCCCTTTCGCATACGTGTGTACGTGTTCACTCATTTAACACCCCCTCCTACAACCACGTTAACCAATTTAGCCATCGACCGAAGTAAGTCGCAATTTAACACCCCATTTCACAACCACGTTAACCAATTTAGCCATCGACCCAAGTAAGTCGCACTTTAACACCCCGTTAACCAATTATATGCTCCGCATCCTCCTCAGTGTTCCCCCGAGGGAAGCTGCGGGCAATTTTTTTTCTCCATTCATGATGCTACTGCAGAAGCATGATAGATTTTTTGGACTGGTAATGCAAGCTTGGTCACATGACATTTGAGCAGGAATCATGAGAGCATAATTTTTTGGACACTCATGATATGTGATGTCAAATATGTAGTAGGTGATCGATTGCGCCAGTTATGGTTGAATGCATAGCACGCAACCTCATTTTTGTTTAACAGAAAAAGCTGTGTAGTGCTAGGAAAAAAGAAAAAAAAATTGACCCCGTATCTGCATGTTTCACTGCAAATGTCGTCGAAAAAAGATAGCCTTGCACCTAAAGAGAGTGAACAAAATGTTTATTGGATGTCCTACGCGATAAAACTGCTGAATTGTATTGTGGAGGCGCTGCGTTAAAGTGCCTCGATCTGTGCAGTGAAGGCAGTCCAGCGCATTGAGGCACGTAAGACACGAGCGCTATCTGCCAGTTAACTTCGAATACGAATGAATACGTGCGCATCTTTCTCGGAAGCCATAAGGTGTAGAACACAAAGCAATGGGCAGGTATCACCACCGTGTCATCTTAAAAAAGCGTTGGAAATACCTGCCTTTTTGTGCCTAGCATTGCGTTGTCAGCGCATCGTGATAAACGCTATGGTCCTAAAATTACATATGTATGTCTACTCCAGTATAAACACACATTACATAATATGGAGAAGTTGTAATTGCGCCTCAGATATGCGCAATATTTGCCTTTTCACTGGCAATATGACAAGTATAAATGGTAAAACTTGAGCAATACAGCTTGGCGCTGCCGATAGGGTTGGATTTGGTCACTTGAAGCATCGTTTCGGCGGACAAACAGACAGACAGACAGACAGACAGACAGACAGACAGAGAGACAGACAGACAGGCAGGCAGGCAGGCAGGCAGGCAGGTAGGCAGGCAGGCAGGCAGGCAGGCAGGCAGGCCAAACTTCTTGCGTCAAAATACCATAAGAAATACTATCGTCTTTAAAAGCACCAGGCAGTAGTGTCGTGAGTGGTCTTTGTGGGCTGTGTTGTCACTCACGTCGTTCCCAGCGTCTTACTTAAGCATGCAATCCATTGGCTGCGTCGTTAGTTAGCTCGCAATATCAACGCTTGCCACAACATGGCGTTGGGCGTCAATGTGATGAGTGTGGGAGCGCGATTCCTGGAGAGAAGGCCTGCTTTCAGCGGGAGTTCCTGCAGCAGTAATTTGGGATCAGCTACGACGTCTTTGACCACCTGAGGTTCAAGAACAACCACTCTAATTAGTGCATTGCCATATGCATTTATCCACTCATTAGATTTTCTATGACCTTGATTATGCAACACATATTGTCGGCATGTGAAATAATCCTTGTGCTGAACCCAAACCAAACGTGTACCTAACCTTATTAAGGGTGAAGAACATCTACCAATAATTGTTTAGAGCCTCAGTGCAGAGTGTGCTTTAACCAACTTCTAAGCACATGGGCCGAACGCTTCAGCTTTCGCTAGTTAACCGTTTAACAGAATGCTTGGGCGATGACTTTTTTCTGCATTCCTGCAAAGAATTCGACTCGTACAAAAAATAACTTTTGAGGCATGTTTTTCTTCACACAATTCATGATAACTTAAGGTTGGGTTCTTTTCTCTGCAATATGTCGGTTTTTTCTACTGAACAATATATTCATGATTTTATAACGACCTCCTCTTTCCAAGACGCAAAATATTTCACAGGTACAGCATAGAATAAATAGGCTGTTGTCGTACAATTTATGCGTGATGAGTGGAAGTGCGCTAAAAATGAGATGGACGAAATTCTCAAATAGGGCATAGCTTGAAAACACTGAACTGCTTTCGATTGCAAACAATCATTGTATGTCTCCCAAATGTCATCTATGGTAAGAGCTGGCTTCTTAGATTGTGCGTATCAGCTGCAAGAAGACGAACACTTCGGGAGTTTGCCGACCATTGATCCGCGACAAGCGTTGAAAAACACGCGGTAATTTGTGCTTTAGATAGAACGAAAGGTGTATTCTTATGCCCACAATTATAATAACTTGTGCTGCTAAACGCGTACTATTTGTAAACGTGGCGGCTTTGAAGTGTGGGTATCTGTCATGCAATTTGCGAATATCTGCGATTCACAATACGGATCTTTCTGAATTCTGCGAAACAGGTTATTAGGAGTGAAGTTGCATACCACGCCATTGCGTGCTTCGTGTGCCTGAAAAGGCCTCAAGTTCTTATGCAACACAGTAATTCATAGAACCCTCTAATGTAGACCAGGTGCGTGTGTCAAACACGGGAAACCAACCATCTGCGCTGCCATAATGGTTTGCATCACAGTAGAGCGAAGCTATCCTAACGTTTTAGCATTCGAGTGGTGATTCTGCAGTCCCAATAAAGCGTCAATATTAGGCTCAATAGACAGACCGATATATTGCGTGAGTAATTCGTTTAAATATGCTAAAATTGAAATCGCAATTTGAAGATAAATGTAGCACCAGCGAACGAAGACGCAAGAGGGACAGCCACAAAACAGTGCGCTCCTCTTGTGCCATCTTCCAACATTGCTAAATATTTCTAGCATAACTAGAACGCGCCTAACGTATAGCATGGCACTACCGCAAACTAGTTGTTTGAGAGACTGATACTTAAAAACACATTTTGATAGATGTGACATACCATCTATAGCTGCGGCTCACCGGGCTCTTGCACTCTTTCTGCTTTGGCCAGCACTTTTAAGCTGTCAGCAGCTACACGGCTTTTCGCGTAACTGCTGATTCTTCAAGTGCTACAATTTTCTGCTAGTATTGTAATGGTGCCTTTTTTTAGCAAGCCATTCATGTTCGCTGGACAAGTACATAGTGTATTTATATAACTAAAGCTTGTGAAATTTCGCACGAAGATGTGATTGCCGTAAATCGCAACAAACTAAGTTCCTCATGAAGTTGAATTCAAATTTCTATGAACAAATGTCTCTGTGGCGGTTGTTTTGCTTATGAAAAATGAATTAATATAAGTGACCTGCACTAGCCATATTAGGAAAACTGCATTTTTATGAGGAAAATAATATGTAACGGTTTTATTCATGGTATCTGCTTTCAAAAAGCCGCAGGTGGCGGCACAACCTGCACGCAACCTTCTGTGGAAGCGGCGTGATTATAAATAGTAGCGAGAAAAACGAATGCGTGGCTTCCGGAAGAGAAGTGTTGAAAACCATCTCAAAATGACCGAAGTGAGTTACGATGATCGACGTTGGTTAGTCAGTTGCGGATGCTGTGAGCCACGAGTGAATCTATAAGTGCAACACGTTTGAAAGGCTTGCGCTCTTGGTTGATATCTTACACTGTATGCTGCCATTGCATGCTGTCATCTAGTTTAGGCGTTTCGACTCACGCAACAGTATGGACGACAATGATGAGAGAGTCCAAATGAAAGCATCCCATGTGTGGCAGCACAAAAGAAAATGTATGGAGAAAACGCATAAGTACTGCGTCGTAGTAAGTGTAGCGCTGGGTAAAGGAAGCAAGATGATTTGGCATAGCATCGCATGGCTAGGTTTAGTATTGGTCTGGTGTGCGACTGATGGCGGCTCTGCGAATGGCGCCTGCATAACGTCAGTGAGGAGATTCACGTGCTTTTGAGGCGCAGTGCCGTTCACAGATCACTGTCGTGATGAAGCTTGCCAGAGAAACACTTCCGTTGGTGATCTTCAGTCTTATAAAAAAGTTAGTAATGAGTTAGTAAACGCGTGTGTTTACTAGTTTCCGAAGTATTTTACTACCTTCTCGGCATACTTTTACAAGCGACCAGCTAGTATAGGTTATAACTTTAGCCCTTACTAACCAGAGAACTTTTCGTAAAGTTTTTAACTAGGCAACTGATAAGCCACCTACGTTGCCAGATCGGTTGTAAATGCCGCAGCACATTTTGCTGCAATGGTGAGATCGTAAGCAAAATTTAGGCAAGCTCTAATTTTATTGACAACCTTGAAATAGAAGTTTCGTGTTGCGTATTGGTGCACACATCTTTAAATAAAAGGGGACATGTTGATTCGTAAAAAACAACAATTATCTTATAAATTCTGTGACTCCTAAGGAGTACGTTGTGTGCGGTCCAAAAGTATGGGTATATATAGTCTTCAAACCGCTGCTACAGTACAACTCTGCAATGTCCAAGTCTTGGAGATTTACCTGTGCATGCATCTTCTCGTGATCTACTCATATGAGTTCTCATACTCATTTGAGCATATAATTATCTTGAAAATGCTCATATCAAGTCATATGAGACTATATATATATATATATATATATATATATATGATGTGCTCATATGAGCCCATACCAGCATATGAGATTCATATATGATCATACATATGTGAATCTGATTTGATCGTAAGATCATGTCGTCATTTCTCTATAAATATGTTGCTGTGATGCGCAGTTACCCACTATCGGGTCGCGGGTCGTATCCCGGCTGCGGCGGCTGCATTTCCGATGGAGGCAGAAATATTGTCGGCCCATGTGCTCAGATTTGGGTGCATGTTAAAAAACTCCAGGTGGTCGAATTTTCCGGAACCCTCCACTACGGCGTCTGTCATAATCATACGGTGGTTTTGGGACGTTACATCCCACATATCAATTATTCAATCAATCAACACTGTTCTAACTGTGAGTTTCAACGTTCATTTCAAAAGCACAGCGCTCTTGTTTCGAACTGTTGCTGCTTGTCTCCGCTGCGAGTGCTGCGTAATGGCGAAGTGCTGCTCTATGCCTCTATACAATCGTCCACCTATGAAAAAGGCGGTAGCTTTCACAGCTGTGTAAGAACCAAATTCAGAAAAATTGAATGGTCAGTCAAGTTCACAGTGGGGAAGTGCCTTGCGCTTTCATCGACCATGTGCAGCAAGCACTTTGCTGACGGTTCGTAAGCGTGTAACCGTGTTTGAGTGCCTCCCCGGTACATCAGCCATTTATTGCACGGAGTCTACAAGCATATAGGTGGCTTGCTCCATGATGTGCTGCTGCCCCGAAACCTACTGCAAATGCCTCTATAGACATGGAGCCGACAAAGCAGCCTCCAAATTACCTCCTTTAAGCGTGCCTGATCGCTGCTAGATGGCACAGCATATCTGAGAATACGGCTATTTTTGGTTGCCGAATATACAAGCATGAGCAAAAGTGAAAAGTGTGCAGACCACGGAATCGCGTGGCCAAAGGCATCGACGCGCTATCTAGCGACAAGACGCCTGCTACGGTGCGCATACGCGTCCCGTATTATCAGTTGGCTTCTCATGTCACTCCATTCAACGCTCTCGTAGCCGAAACGACAACTGGGTGTGGCTGGCAATTTTCTATCAAATTTGTGCCGTTTTTTTACAAAGTGGCTGTGACGGCGCCGGTTCTAGTGCCGGGCTCGTGTCACTATTAATTCCAAATAATTAGTATAAATAAGTGGGGCCAACCTCGCAAAACCTGGTGAATTCAAGCCCAGAAAACTAGGTTTTCTCAACTTAGCTTGTTTTTGTCGCGTTAGGCCAATTCTAACCTAAATAAGTTAAGTTTAGTGAACAGCAAGTGTAGCTGAATTTTATCTAGCCTAGTTGAGTGCGGCTTCACCTGTATCATTCGGTCATAAGTCTAGGGCCAGTTCAGCTTGCTGCTGCATGTTAAGCATAGTAAAGCTTCAATGCGCTTAGACGGGTAGTGAAATGTAGGCGGATAGCTATATACTACGAAGCCTAGTTGATCTTGCAATTATTCATTTCGCCGACCGAAATAAGCCTAAACAAGGCAAATATTGTCTAATTGAATTAATCAAAGTCGTCTTTCTCATAAGCTCAGAGGTGCCAAACCCATGAATATCCTGAACACCCCCTACTTACAATGTACCGATTGAGTTCATTTATGTCTAATTAGTGTTAGTTTGGACACATGCTAGTTAGGACTGTATATATAAATTGATATCCAATCGTAAACATTGAATACTGCAATTTTATGTGACATAATTTGGCTAAGTATGCATAACTAAACAAATGAGGCAGTGCCACGGTAAACATAGGGAACGCTGATTAAGCATGGTGGATCATGGCATTATCAAACTATTGTGATTAGGATTAGGTGTATATCCTAATCTGGTGTATATCCTAATTAGGTGTATATGCGTGTGGTTAACGCCTCGCTTTCCCGATACACGGAAGATCACTCACCATATCAAAGAGTTCATAGAGGCTGTCGGGCGGGGGTGGGGTGCACTCTGCATTGTGTCTTGGAAGGAATTCTTCAACAAGCACGGACTGCAACCGAATAATTTCGTAGGCCAACTGGACTCGCACTCCCCCCCCCCACAGAAATCCACTGTAACGCTCTTTCACCCTCGACAAACTCGGACAAAGAGGAGCAGCAAGTATTGCTCGAAACTGAGGGCAACCAAATGATAAGGCAGGCATATACGGTTAAGGTACTAGGGGTAAAGTTAAGCGCCGAGGAGGGCAACAACAAGGAAGCACTCAAGCGCCTTCAAAAAAGCGGGAACAATTTCGCAAGAGGCATTGCTAGAATCGCTAACATTAGAAGAGGCCACCTAGAAGACAACATCATGGAGGCGTATCACGCCTTTCTCCTAAGTCACGTAGCATACGCTTTTCCGTTTCTGAAACTTACGAAGGCTGAAATCAAAAAGGTTGACTTCATGCTCTGCAAGGGACTGAAACCCGCACTCGGTTTGCGCAATAGCACGAGCAACGAGAAAATCAAGCAACTCGGTCTGTACAACATGGCCGCAAAAATTTTTGAGGCTCAGAGAGTGGCACAGATCACATGCCTGTCATCGACGCAGGCAGGACATGTCATCCCATGAGACGCAGGCATTTGTCCAATTTTTCAACCAGAGAAAAGAACACAACTTGGTAATGACGTGAGGAAACACATTAGGGTTGAGCTAATCCCCCACAACGTTCACTCGATGTTCAACAAAGAAGCACAGAGCGAGGGCGCTCTAAACAAGGCAAAAGAAACACAACACGCATGCGCTATTGGTAGATGTCGCCCGCTACTACGGCAGAGAAGCGTTTGCCAAAGCGGTCGCTCATATAGACTAAAACCTCATAAACGCGGCCACTGTCTAAACAAGCCATGTCCACGAAGCAGAGGAAATAGCGATCGCGCTAGCCTTGTAGAGCTGTCCAGCCTATTCCACAATATACACAGACTCCAAAGCTTTGGCCTGAACGTTCGCGACGTGACTGGCCTAGTAGCTAGAAGCACTGGAAAACTCACGGTCAACGCAATAAGAAAGCACGAGAGCAAATAAATTCTTATAAAAGAAGAGAAAGCTCAAATCTACGTATCCTGGTTCCCAGCTCACATGGGACAGTTAACGGGACTCGACCACTGCAATGCCAACGAACAGGTCAACCGCTTGGCGTGTGAGCTCACACGCAGCGCCGTGGACAACGACCCCTCGAGGAGTGGGCTGTACGAGAATCTCTGTAGCCAGGACAAAGCACTCACATACCACGAGTTCACATTAGCGGGGACAAAGACGTGCCTTCCCAGCACCGCACCCAAAACCTAACAAAGCAAAAGCTCGAACTCTAAGAAGATTGCAAATACATGCGTGCATAACACCATCCACCTTACACAGAGTCGACCCTGACACACCACTCACATGCTCCCTTTGCAACCATCCCTATCGCAATTTCGAACACATGCTTTGGCTGTGCCCTACCAAAAGCGCAGCAGAACTAAATAACCAAGAGGCTTGGCAGGAAGCCCTCAAGAGCAAGGAATACAAGCAGCAACTACAGGCGGTCAAGAGGGCCTGGGACATCTCCACAAAATTTAGACTGCCAGCGCCATCCTGGGCGGAGCCTCCAGCTTGAATTAAGGGTCGGAACGACCCCTTTCTGAGCCTCCTTAGGATATGTTTAATAAACTCAATCTTACTCACTCTTCTGTGTATCGCTCCCCACACAGATAAAGCACCATTTGTCATGGTTTTCATGACAGAAGTAAAGGTCTCAGGTCTTTTAGGTAGTGCCTCAGCTGTTTCTGTGTTCGGGGATCATGTGAATGCCAGCAAAATCAAAGACGTACCTTTGCGAAGGGTAAACACTAATCTGGGTGTGGCTTCTGATCACATCGTCTCTTCTACATTGCAGCTTGTTTAGCGGCGGGCGAAAAATTGTCAATGTTTCTTACATTTACCCGGTCTTTCCTGCTCCATGATCTCTGGACGCAATTTTATAGCCAAGTCGGGAATCGTGCTTGACATCTGTACGGGCACCTACAGCCACGGCATCAATGCAAAACCACTCATATTTCTGCCTACGAACCGCCCTCTAATCGGCTTGAAACAAATATGCATCCGTTCTTGGAGACCACAGCTGAGTTCTTGACTGTTATCGACTGCTTCAAAAGCCCACTAGACCTGAAAGCTTAAATAAAACAGCCCTAAAGTCTTTTGCAGCGATGTTCACAGAGGCTCCAGGCAAGATCAATCTTATGAAACACAGGATCGACAAAGGTGACGTCCGCCCTATCCGTCTGAATCCGCGTTCCTTGAGCTTGCAGAAGCGTGAACTTCTGGGCGCTGATTTCAAGGAAATGCTCTCCACTGGTGCTTCAAGAGCGTCCAACAGTCCATTGAAGTTCCCAGTTGTTTTAGCTCCAAAGAAGGACGGCTCTGCGTGGTTGTGTATTGACTACCAGTGGTTAAACGCCCTCACAGTTCGAAACTCGCACGTGTTCTCATTATTCGACTCTGTTATGTACTCCCTTGAGGCCGCAAAATTCTTCGCTACTCTTGACTGCATTAGAGGCTTCTTGCGAATCCCGTTATCAGAGTGCAAAGCTGACAAAACGGCATTTACTTGCAGCAGTGGATTGTTTGAGTTTACGAGGTTACTTTTCAGATTGTGCAATTCACCCGCCACACTTCAGCGCGTCATGAACATTGTGCTTCGAGATGCCAAGTTCAACTATGCAATAATCTACATAGACGGTGAGCTAGTTATTTCGCAAACCTTCGACGAGCACCTTATCCACCTAACTGCCGTATTACCAATAATGCAGGAAACAGGCTTCACCATCAAACCCAAAAAAGTTCAGTTGGTCTCAAACCAAATCAACCTCTTAGGCTTCATTGTCGAGCAAGGCACAATATGACCAGACGAACAGAAAGTTCAGGCCATCCTACATTATCCACCACCAAGGAGCTTCAAGAGCCTGTAACAGTTTCTGGGTTTGGTGGACTTCTGCCACCACTTCATTCCTCACTGCGCCGACCTGGCAAGGCTACTTCACTAGCTCTTGCGCAAGTGGCCCAATTAGTCGTGGACTAACATGAAGCAGGCAGAAATCCAGGCTCTGTCGAAGGCTATCGCTGATATATCACGGTTGTGCCTCCCTGATTTAAACTTGCCTTTCACTGTGCAGACCAATGCAAGTGAATATGACCTTGGAGCAGATTTGCTTCAGGAATATCAAGGGAGGCTTTACTCGCTAGCATTTGTGAGCCACACATTCTCAGGTGCAGAAAATAACTGCACCGTAACAAAAAAAGAGTGCCTCGCAATCCTAATCGAGTTGAAGCAATTTAACGTGTACCTGTATGGAGCTTCATTTACAATTCAAACTGATCACCAGGCGCTGCTATGGCTGTCGAAGCTGAAGAACCCATCCGGTCGTCTGGCCAGGTCTGCTCTCTCTCTTCAGTAGTGTAATTACAGAGTTGAGTGCAAGAAATGCACCGGCAACAAAGTGGCTGACGCGGTTTTTCGAGCCCCAATGTCCGGAGATGGTGAACCCGCCACCGATGCCCTGGCTGTGACATTGCCTGATGATGCGTTGGGAGCACTGGTTTTGCTACATTAGCTCCTTGACCCACGGAGAGGCGACGACCAGTGCAATAAATTATGCAGTGGCCTGGCCGCTGCCACTTTCACCGGGAACGCATGGTTCACAAACACATATTGCAGTTACTTGCAAGCCGATAACGGCCTGCTTTTGCGTTGCGCACCCTTAGTTGATACGCATGATGGCGAGCCCCCCTTCCACGTTTTCATTCCTCGAATTCTACGACTAAGTTTCTTGGCGTAATTTCATGACACACGCCTCGCTGATCACAATGATGCCAAGAGAACTTGGCATCATTGTGATCATTGTGATTTGTGACCATTGTGGCCATTGTGATCATTGTGATCATTGTGATCATTGTGATCATTGTGATTGGCTGTGAAAAGTTTTGTCGCGTCGCCACTTGGCCGCACATGAAAAAGGACGTCACATAACACGTTCACACTTGACCTACTTACCAGACTGCAAAACTCAGTGGTGGCAAACCACCAGGCCTCATGCAATCTGTGGAAAGCAGGTATCCATGGGAAAATGTTGCCCGTGACGCAACGAGCTCGTACGCCAGATCACCTAAGGGGTGTCGAAATTTGTTGGTCGTCACTGACCATTTTTTTGAAATGGGTAGAGCTGTACCCATTACGCCAGCTGGATTCAAAAGTAATTTGGTATTGCCTGCTGAAGACAATCACTCACTTCGGTTTTTGCAAAGCTGCTTATAACAAACAACACCACATATTTCAGAGGATAATATTTGCGCACACTTGTAAAGTTCTTGGTGTACACCACAAAAGAAAGACCCCTTACCACCCTCAGGCAAACATTACTGAGCGGGTCAACAGAAGCCTTCAAACAACGTCGGTGACTTTCACTGACCGGCACAAGGACAGGGATACCCGTGTACAGGAAATCGCATTCGTCACGCAAGCAACAGTGAATAGTTTGACTGGCTTTACACCAGTAGCCATTCTAATCGGTCGTGGTCTCGAATTCCCCATCGAACATGCGCCCACTGTTACGAAGCGCGCCTCCGACGACGTTACCAAAGGCGCCACGAATCTCACCGCTGACACCACAGTTTCGAAAGATGGCGACGTCAACACGGTCCCGAAGGCGCCACTGCTCCAATCTCCACCGACACGGTCATCAGCCGTTTGGTAGTGTGGGTTTCTCAGCTCGCGACTGCGTCTGCGCAGAGCTGATAGACGAGTGGACGAGACGACGGTGAGTTAAACAAGGTTTATGTACAGCCTATATACAGAGGCATTACAAATGAGGCACTGGGGCCAACAGCTTAGATACCCGAAGAGCCGAGCTCTCCTCTCTAACACATAGGTCTACTGCTCGCGACGCGCCGCAGGGCTTCTTTTATATGCACCGGGTTGATTCTTTGAGTAACCAAATGTCCAACCAGAAGCACCGCTGGTCGTGAGGTCAGAATCCTCCAATGGGGTCGCCGCTGGGCCGCGTCATTCTCATCGAATCTCGAGCCGCTGTGCTGCACGTGGCTGCACCCAAGGACGAGTTACGTCGCCACGCATTGCGTCAGACTCGCCAGACAGGAAGTCGCCGATTGCTTCGACGGGCTCGCTGGCTGAGGTGACTCACTGTGCGTGCGCGGCAGAAAGGCACCACCACGTAATGACGCCGTTGAGTTGTCCGCGTCAGGCGGGCTCACTTTCTGGCTTCGACACAGATTGCCTTTTCAGAGGCATGGACGTTCGCTGTGGAATCGCAGGCATAACAGCACCCCCGCCGCCAGAAGCGCGTCGGAAAGAGGAGCTGCTTTCACGTGGCTCAGATGTCTGGCGTGCTCGTTCGCCAGGTCCCTCCAGGTTCGCCTGCAGGGCCATGGGGAGAATGCAGCTCCAGACTCTGTTCCGGGAACAAATCCCATTCTTGAGGACGGATCCCAGCTCCACTGGGTTGTCGCCACAGCTAGACGACCAGCTTCGCTCGTCTGTTCGGACGATCTTTGGTTTCAGCACTTGTCGATGGTTCTGCAACTTGTCAAGAATCGTTTGACAACAGACAACACACGACACAAGCAAGTGCCCTCGGTCACCCTACAGAGCACCTGACAAAGTATATTACAACATATACCTAGCTACGTGTCTATCGGAATTTCGTTCCTTCTACATCAAGAGGCACAGGTGGGACACAAGACTCTTAAAATGACAAACCAAATTTTACACGTACCACAATGTAACGAATAAGAATACAACATAAAGTTGGTTCCTTCAGCTCATTCTGGACGACAGCGCTCAGCTAAGGCCGTTATGAGGACAAAACTTTGCCCCAAATCGCCAGCGAGAAACCGAAGGGTGCAGAAGGGACTAACTAAGCGCACGGCTCAATGCGTCTGCATTAGCGTTTAGCTTTCCTTCTTTAGCGAACGTCAAAGTTGCGCTGTTGGAGTATCACGCTCGATCTCAGTAACCGGCTACATTTAGGTGATGATAACTATGCGGAACAAAGAACGGCTCATATTTGCGACGTTGCAGAGGGGAACAATAATACGGCTTGCTAGGGATTGGCTCCTCACAAGTTAGCTCGATATCGTGTTCAATTACCGTCGTGTTTTCGGGACGGTCCGAAAACACGTATCCAAACTCGGAAACAATCTTTTTCAAGTCCTTCTTCTGGACTTCACTTAACCTAAGCTCTAGGTTCAACTGCGCCAAGATTACCTCCGATTCCTTTTCTATTACCTCACTAGAACTCAAAATTTCTGCTCCCTCTTCTTCTGAAGCATTCAACAGCAAGTTTACGACCACTTGACGTTGAACGTATGGTTTCATCAAGTTGTATATTTTGTCCGGCCGCTTTCCTAATTTCACTTAATTTTGGTGTCAGAAAGCTTCATAGGTGCCTTCCACTTGTCCACGAATTTCCCCGCTCTCTGACAAGTGTCGCATCAGCGTACAAAGTCTTCGATATCCTTCCAGCATTTTGGCCAATTAAACTCCAGGGAAACTCTAGCCTTGGTCTGTTTTATGCCGAGACGCCCTGCGCATGCGTTTTCATGCGCCACTTCCAATAGTTGGCGACGATACTTTTGTGGCACCAAGAGCTGCTCATACTTGCGACCTTGCGCATTTGTGTAGCTCCGAGGCAGGAGCCCTGCTTTTTCAAAAAAAGAAACACTTTTTTTTCCCAAGTTTACGCTTTCTATTAGCGCTTTTATCGAGAGGTCCTCACGCTGCTCTCGACTGAGCGTTTCTCGATCAACCCTCGACAGCTCACTCCAACTTTCCCCTACAGGCGAGAGCGTTGTACCCCTCTCGCTCTGAATCAATGGCGCCATGTCGTCTCCCCCTGCTACGGAAACCGCGCCAGCCGCTTCGGCGATGGGCCGCTCGAGTGACTGCTCAACCCACTCACACGGAGAGTTTCGTGACTGAGGTTCCGTCGTCTCGCCGCCAAGGTCGCACAGATCTGCTGCTTTTGAACTTGTTGTTTCATCACATAGAACAAGATCAGGCTCCCGCGAAAGCTTCCGCACTTGCGATCGCGTGAGGGCCATGTACGCTAAGTCGGGGAAAAACAATTTACCCTGCTCTTTGAAAGCTGCTCTGAGTTGTAAGAGAAAAGATAAGGAAAACGATCGGGAAGAGTGGCAGACACAGCTACTTCGGTGCGAAGCTTACCGAACGGGCCTTCAATAACAACCGTAGCGATTGGTAAGCAAGCACTCTGCTCCTCAGCGACTTGCCTGATCCATGCACATTCTCTCGTAAAGTCATCCGGAGACACCAACGAAGGATGGGCAATGTCCATGGTTGCCACTGAGTCTTGAAGCGCTCGACACGTCTTCCCATTCACACTAAGTTCTTGAAGATACGGCTCTAACAACCGCATGTTCTCTTCCGATTGTCGGATTGTTTCGAAAGCAAACTTTTGCTTACAGTTTATCGCGATGTGCCCTTCCTTTTTGCTGTTGTGGCAGATTAGCGGCTTCCGTTATTCAAACGCCCGTGTGGTATCAGTGCGTTGTTTACGAACCTCATTCAATTTCTCCGCTTCCGTTTCCCCTTCCTCTACAGTGTCCTTCGTAAGAGACGGATCCTCTTTAAAACTACGGTGCGGAGCGGGTTTTCCATTGATCAGGTTTCTTTGAAAAGCGCTTCCTTTTCAACGCACACTGCCCTGCTATGCAACTTTCGGCGTGTATAATACTCCTCAGCTAACTCTGCTGCTTTGTTTAGCTGTACTTCACCAAGTTTGTCCTGCAGCCAAAGCTTGACATCCTCTTCGATGCAGCGGTAGAAATGCTCCAATGCAATGCATCCTACCACTTTATCGTGGTCCTCATAAACACCATCGCCCTTGAGCCATTCAATTAAATCGGCTTTAAGACACAACGCGAAGTCAACGTGTGACTCATTCCCCTTTTTAGCATTCCGGAACATTTGCCTGAAAGCCTCGGGTGACAACTTATAACTTCTCAAGAGCACTTCCTTCACCTCTTCATAACTCTCAAACGCTCTCCTCGACAAGCAAGTTATCGCGTCGGACACTTTGCCGAGAAGATAAGCTAACAGGTTCTGCGCCCAAAGAGACCGCTCCAAAGCATTTCGCTCACAAATGTGTTCAAACTTTACGAGATACTTCGCCATGTCCTCGCCTACTACGAATGGTGGCAGTTGGTCCCGAATTCTATAACCACTACCTGAATCGTCGGAGAAGCTACGCTAGGCGCCTGTGAACACTGTAGGATTGCCAATTATATTCGTTTCACCTCGAAGCACTCCTGTCTCTCAGCCTCATCGCGCTCACGACGTTCGCGCCTTCCAGCTTCTTCACGTTCGCGAACTTCTCGCCTTTCAGCTTCTTCACGTTCACGAGCTTCTACTTCTCGCCTTTCAGCCTCCTCGAGGCGTGCTTTGATATTCTCCCAGGCCTCATCGACTTCCTCAGCCGACACTCTTTCATTCCTCATGATCTCAAGGATCGCTTGCTTTCGTATCGCACGGCCCATAGTAATGCCCAGTTCTTCAAAAATGTCGATGAGTTCCTTCACTTTAGGGTTCCCCATCGTTCACACTAGCCTCTTGCTGTTTGCCCCTGTTAAGAATCTACTTGCCGTACCCACTATAAGCCTACTAGCAAGACGCGCAAGCAACTTGTAACACTCCGGTTTTACCCCCTCCGCGTTAACTTTGGTTTCAAAGCACTTCGACTTTGCTTGAAACGATCAAAGCTCACTCTATTGCTTCACACAGCCCTTCTCTAAACTACTATAACCTGAGCTAGAGTCGTCTGGTGACCTGAGGGCAAATCATCAGGCACTCACCGCATCAATGTCGCTGACGCTGGCCGATCCCGCAGCTGCCAACCACTGTTACGAAGCGCGCCTCCTACGACGTTACGAATGGCGCCACGAATCTCACCGCTGCAACCACTGTTTCGAAATACGGCGACGCCAACACAGTCCCGAAGGCGCCACTGCTCCGATCTCCACCGACACGGTCACCAGCAGTTTGATAGCGCAGGTTTCTCAGCTCGCGACTGCTTCTGCGCAGAGCTGATAGACGAGTGGACGAGACGACGGTGAGTTAAACAAGGTTTATGTACAGCATATATACAGAGGCATTACAAATGAGGCACTGGGGCCGACAGCTTAGAGACCCGAAAAGCCGAGCTCTCCTCTCTAACACATAGGTCTACTGCTCGCGACGCGCCGCAGGGCTTCTTTTATATGCACCGGGTTGATTCTTTGAGTAACCAAATGTCCAACCAGAAGCACCGCTGGTCGTGAAGTCAGAATCCCCCAATGGTGTCGTCGTTGGGCCGCGTCATTCTCATCGAATCTGGAGCCGTTGCGCTGCACGTGGCTGCACCCAAGGACTAGTGACGTCGCCACGCATTGCGTCAGACTCGCCAGACAGGAAGTCGCCGATTGCTTCGACGGGCTCGCTGGCTTAGGTGACTCACTGTGCGTGCCCGGCAAAAAGGCACCACCGCGTGATGACGCCGTTGAATTGTTCGCGTCAGGCGGGCTCGCGTACTGGCCTTGAGACAGATTGCCTTTTTTCAGAGGCACGGACGTTCGCTGTGGACTCCCAGGCATAACACCACCCATGACTCCGAAACGCCACACTACAACTACACGACGTTCACGCTAAAGTTTTCCAGTCACTTGAGCGAAACTTTGTGGGAAGCAAGGCAGAACTTGGAATTAGCCCGCCTGTAACCTTGCAATCAAAATAACAAAGGGAGGCAACCTCTTGCGTTCGCGGTCAGCGATGAGGTGCTGCACCCCACGCACCCACTCAGCAATGCATCAAAAGGATTTGGTGCCTCCCTCCCACCACGACGGGATGGTTCTTACGTGATGGCAAAGCTGATTTCTAGGTTAACATACCTTCTCAAAAACAAACGCAGTGGTCGAGTAACAGGCCCTGTAAATGTGCGTGACCTCAAAGCTTGCAAAAAGCACCCTTTAAACGCGTAAACACTTTCCCCCACTATCTTTGACATTGATGCTCTGAACATAAGTTGCTTGTCAATACAGGAGCGGTGCCTTTTCTTTGTTTTTGTTGTTGTCCTGCTGTCGCAGAACACCCATAGTGTCTTCAGTGCCTACTAGCCAGCGAATGAGCACAAGGTTAACCCCAGTCATGAAAAGCCGGCACAGTCTGCTGTGAACAGAGACACACGCTGCGTGCACGTTGCATTCTGTGCAACCAGACAGACAAAGTCACGAATTGTCATGTGATGTGTGACGTGTGCGCAGGTTCCGTTCAGTGCAACTCAGGACAAAGACATGGCGACGAGTGGTGAAGTGTTGTGATGCCTGAATAACTGCGTCGGCAGAGACACGCGACTAATACTGAATTGTTTTGGTGCCCGACAAAATGTTTTTACTAATGAGGGACTGCTTATTAGTTTACTGTCTGTTAGATTTTATAGTTTTCATTATTTTCTTTAGTACATTCTGGTGTGGGGAGAGTGTCGGGCCGATGGGCCCTTATCTGCAGCAGGCACGGTGGAAGCAGGGCGAGGAGAGCACGGGCGCATTGCAAATGTCACGGCACTCGCTTGTTGAATTCCGTGCCGACCGGTTGTGCCCTCACGATCTCCGGCGTCAGCGTAGCTCTCTGGCCGACTAGGCTCGCCCTACGTCACCTCTAGACGCCGACGAGCGTCGACGACACTGTAGCTCTGACCAACTTGGCTTGCTGTACGCCATCTACTGACGCCGAAAAAGCTCTCGCAAGTGGTGCCACGTGCTCGGACTCCTGTGACCGTGTTTCCATCTTTCCTATCTCTCCTATCGCCTCAGTTTGTTGTCACTCCTTCTGGCTTACCACCTCACGTCTCTTTCTCTTTTCTACACCTTTACTCCTACCCCTTTTATCTCTCCTCACCCCATTCCTTGTGAGCTACTGTTGAGGTGTCGCTCACTAAAGCAGACAGTTCACGGACGAGCGTCAGCATACCAAAAAAAACACAGGGGGCAGAAAAGTGGCTGGGAGATAGGAGTCACACGAGCCTGGTGCGTTTTTTCGTGGGCATTCGAGCGACGGGGCGTGGTGTCGCTTGTACTCGCCATGTTGAGACTTTCCTCATGCGTGCTACAAAGAGGGCAGACCACGCCGGTTTGGGAGCGTCGGCTAACGCTATTCCGTGGCTAGTATCCTACGGTGAGTTGCGGGTGAGCTCGTTTTCCTGCTGTTATGATTCCGGGTTCTGGTTCCGGGTTCTTGGTCCTCTTGTGTGCATAGTGCCATGTTGAGACGGTTCGGAAGGCTGTGAATATTTTTAGTCGTGGATAAAAGGCGGTTCTCCATCACTGGGTTGCTGGCTAGTGCATAGCGAATTTGGAATCACTGACCTGCCTGAACGAAAACGGGGCCTTCACTATCTATCTATCTACCGCTTACGACATTTAGCTATTCTGGCCGTTTCAATAATACCTATACAAAACTTTTTATAGCAACCCATGACTATGATGAACACAAGTACTCATAACATGAAAATTATGATATGCATCTCATGAATGTCAAGATTTACATGTCACAATCTTGCTGCTCTTGCAACGGTTTCGTTCACATGACATATTGTCGCGTAGATATAGATGTAGCTATTTTCTTTCAACTTTTGGCTCGTTTCAATGTCGCGGGGCTGCCTAGGAGCAGGGTTTGCGGTGGTGTCCTTGAGTGGCTCACCGGCTTTGTTGTACGAGCACGTCCTCTTCCTTTCTGCGAGGGTCCGTTTCCCATTTAGGGGACCGCAGATGGCTTTGTATCCGCGGCGCCGGAAGGTATGCGGGTCGCGCTTTACGGTAGAAGCTTAACAAATGTCGCGGTAGCTTGTTGTATGTTTTTACTTTAGTTTAGGTCATTTTTGTTTAGGCGGACTGCGGTCATCGAGTTAAAACGCGGTGGAGACCACCCGCTATTGGGTGTGGTGAACGGATACTTCTGAGTGGTCCTTTTTTGTTTGTCTCGGGCGTTGCTTCGGGACGCTCCCAGGGGAGCCGAGGGGGAGTCGCAGCGGAGGCGCCACGAGAGCAGGTTGCAGCGGCGTGCTGCTCCGAGTTTAAGTTAGAGTTATGCAGCGTACAAGTGTGTACGACGTCTATTATGAACCCCAAGCCAAATAAATCGGTTTAGGAGCAACTTTATGGATCCGCTGTGTGTACGTGTTATCTCTCTGGCGGCGACCAAGTAGCGACCAGAACACTGCGCTACAAACTGGTAGAGGCTGCGCGGTAGCGAAAACCTCCCGTACGGTGATGCCCACTCTGAGGAGCCAGAACGGCGTGGGCGACGTTGCGAGAATGGCCCACCTTCCAACTGGTGCAACCTCGAGACCCTTCATCGGGTCCCCGATCTTCAAAGGTACACCTGAGGAATCCGTATTGGAGTGGGTGACCTGCTACGAACATGTATCTTCACTCAACTCATGGGAAGACAATACAAATGTGAAATTTCTTTATTTGGCTTTGGACGGCGACGCAAAAAAATAGTATACAACGAAAGTCATGACCGGCGCTCCTAATACGTGGGAATAGTGGGCCACGTTGCTTAAGTCTAGCTTCACTGGCCACCACGCAGCAGAGATAACCCGCCCGAGACTAGAGAATCGAGTTCAACTGCCGTTTGAGAGCCCGGAGCAGTATTATTACGACGTACTGCAACTGTGCGCCCGCGTAGACCCAGCTATGAAAGAGGAAGACCGCGTACGTCATCTTTTGCGTGGGCTCCGCGCCGATGCTCTAGACAAAATGGTCCTCGCCAACCCGACAAGATCAGGAGAATTTTTACAAATTCTGCAACGGATAAACCATGCCACGTTGATGGCCCGTGCCCATTTGAGTTCTCTGAACAGCTACCTCCCAGCCAACGTTACGCAGCCGTGGTCAGCGGCCATTCCTGGGGAATCAATCGGAACACAGCCCACTCTGGTGAGCGCTCCCGTTCGCGAGCACCAGGACGCCGTGCCGACATGCATTTCGGACGCCCAACATCACCGACGCGACGTTGCTGGCAATCTGGAATTGAAGGCCCTCGCCGAGTCGATTAAGTCACTTGCCAACAGGTTGAAAGCTGTAGAGGACGAGGTTTGCCGGCCGCCTGCCCAGTGGCCTCCTAGAACATCCCGCGGCGGCGATGGGCGCCCCTGGTGCTACCACTGCCATCGCCCCGGCCACATCACGCGACAATGTCGCAGGCAGTACGAGGACCAGCAGCGACAGAGAAGGGACGAATAAAGCGGCAACAGTGAGCGGCATTCTGACTCGGGAAACGGGATTGGCCAGGCATAGCGAGCCCGCCTGGCCATTCAGTCTGCACATTGGCGGTAAACCAATTAATCTATCTACCTCTCAAGGCAAACGGTGGAAGTGACAGACTAATCGTCGACACCGGCTTTTCTGTAAATGTTATCTCCTTTGATTTCGCGCAGAAGATCACTTCAGTTCAAGAATTTAGAGAGATTGGAATTTTGATTAGAGGCATTGGAGGAAATATCCTATCGACCATGGGGGAAGCGGAAATACTTCTTGAATTCGGCACCGTGAAAATACGTCAGAAATTTCTAATTGTCAAGGAATGCCCTTACGAGCTGCTGGGTGGGCTCCCATTTTGCCGAGCAGCTCGGTTAGTCATCGATTTTTCTGCGGAGAAATTGCACATTGGGGGAGAGGCGTTTGATCTTTAAGTAGGGCCGAAGAATGTAACTCACGGCGATGTCCCAGTGAGGTGCCAGGAGCAGATCCGCTTAGAGCCGTGCACCGCGGCGATTGTGCCTGTACAGGTTCCCATAGACGGCGTCGACATAACGCTGAGACACCGCCCAGGCCAGAAGAATGGAAATGTCGATACGCTTTCTCGGCTTCATCATGACCCCGCGCCAGCAAGCGAAGAAAATCAATTACCATTGCTGGCTCTCGATCGAGTGGATGTCGGGGAACGACAGAGGGCAGATCCATGGATGGGAGAAATTATCCAGCACCTCGAGCGGCCGAACGCGCCCGTTGTCAGGAAAACTAAAAGAACGGCCCGGAGCTTTCGGTTAATTGATGGTGTTCTGTATCAGAGGGCAAAAGGGTTTCAGGAAGACCGCGAGGCACTTGTCCCCAGGTGCCTGAGACCGGACATCCTAAAGCACTGCCATGATGACACCACGGCAGGCCACCTTGGTGTCAAGCGCACATGGGAAAAAGTACGCTGCCGGTATTTCTGGCCAAAGCTGTTCGCATACGTGAGCAAGTATGTCCTCACTTGCCCAGACTGCCAGACGAGAAAGCCATCACCCGGCAAACCTGTCGGTTTTCTCCAACCTATACCCCCCGTGGGGCGGCCATTTGAGCAAATCGACATGGATTTTCTTGGACCCTTCGTGAAGAGTAAACGCGGCCATCGCTACGTGCTAGTGATGACTGACTGTCACTCAAAGTGGGTAGAAGCGGTCGCCGGCCCCGCTGCAACGGCGCTGAGGCAGCCCAAGTTTTTGTGGAGCAAGTGGTTCTACGACATGGAGCCCCGGCGAAGATAATCACTGACCGGGGAAAGCATTTCATTAGTACCTTCATTGAAGAGGTATTCCGAGCAATGGGGAGCAACCACGTCACAACCACCGCCTACCACCCGCAGACGAATGGCCTGTGCGAGAGGTTCAACCGTACGCTTGCGGACATGCTCAGTATGTATGTTTCGACAGACCACCGGAATTGGGACGAATTCCTCCCTTATGTCGTCTTCGGTTACAACTTTTCGCAGCAAGAGACAACCGGCTTCTTGTTGCATGGCCGCGAGCCGACCTTGCCCATTGATGCGAGCCTCAACCTTCAACGTGACAATGAGGGTGCCTTCAATACATATGCAGTAGCGCGCAGGCTTCGCCTAGCTCGGGAGCTCGTGGCTCAGCGCGAAAGGGACCAGCAAACAAAAAACAAGATAGCGTACGATGCCCGACGACGGGGTGCTGTGTTTCGACCGGGGCAATTCGTCTACGTGTGGACGCCCTCACGAGCGAGGGGCAAAACAACAAAGCTCCTCCACCGCTACCATGAACCATTTCGCCTCCTTCGACAAGTAGCGGAGAACAGCTGCGAGGTCGTGGACCGCAGCGGAAAGAAGAGGGACATTGTGAATGTAGCGCGTTTGAAACTGTGTCGCCCCCGTTCATGTCCTGACGACGACGCGGATGACGAGAGTGAGAGCGAATGAGAGTGTTCGGTCCGTGTTGACACCACAGTGCCGCCGCGTGGTGCCGCAGTTCCGCCCGCGAGTGATCACGCTCAAAGTGAACATTCGACTAGTGACACCGAGGCCTACTTTGATCCGCGGACACAATATAGGGACCAGTCATCCGACACCGAACCGAAAAGACTCGGGGCTTATGACAGTGACACCGGAATTTACTACACAGTCAGTGATGTTTAGTGAGTGAGTTAAAGACTCCCTTTATAACTCTGTGTGTCTCCGTGGGTGCTTTCGTACTGAGATGTGTGCGTCAGAACCGTAGTTAGCAATTTGTAGTTTCTTTGTTTTACTGTTTTAAAACAAGTTTATGTTGAGCATGTGTGTTTCGCCATCATGTATTAGTGTTTTAGTGTCTTGCAGATGTAAAATGTTTTGTACATTTATTCGGTCGCGTGTCGCCTTTTTCGCAAGTTACATTTATGTGTCCTTTTCTTTTAAATGTACGTGAAATGTTCTTTCTTTTTTGGAGGGCGCAAAGCAAATTGTGTCCTTAGTTCTGGATTTTTAGTTTACTTGCAGCGCATCCAGAGTGGGGACACTCTTAGTTCGTATAGGGGAGGTGTCGCGTACATATAGATGTAGCTATTTTCTTTCAACTTTTGGCTCGTTTCAATGTCGCGGGTCTGCCTAGGAGCAGGGTTTGCGATGGTGTTCTTGAGTGGATCACCGGCTTTGTTGTACAAGCGCGTTCTCTTCCTTTCTGCGAGGGTCTGTTTCCCATTTAGGGGGCCGCAGATGGCTTTGTATCCGCGGCGCCGGAAGGTATGCGGGGTGCGCTATACGGTAGAAGCTTCACGGATGTCGCGGTAGCTTGTTGTATGTTTTTACTTTAGTTTAGGTCATTTGTGTTTAGGCGTACAGCGGTAGTCGAGTTAAAACGCGGTGGAGACCACCCGCTATTGGGTGTGGTGAACGGATACTTCTGAGTGGTTCTTTTTTTGTTTGTCTCGGGGGTTGCTTCGGGACGCTCCCAGGGGAGCCGAGGGGGAGTCGCAGCGGAGACGCCACGAGAGCAGGTTGCAGCGGGTGCTGCTCCGAGATTAAGTTAGAGTTATGCAGGGTACAAGTGTGTACGACATCTATTATGAACACCAAGCCTAATAAATCGGTTTAGGAGCAACTCTATGGATCCGCTGTGTGTACGTGTCATCTCTCCGGCGGCGACCAAGTAGCGACCAGAACACTACGCTACAATATTGTGAAACTGGTGTGGTATGACATGACTGCATGGTGAACCTAAGTGACAAGTTGTAACGTGGGCTTCATGACATGCATGTTATGTGAGTCACGACTACGTGTCGTACGATATTGGTGCTCTCTCGGTCGTTTGGCTAGCTTCATATGTACGAAGTTTAGTATTACGTGAGGCAAAGGAATGAAGAATACATATAACTGGTGCAAACAGGATAATCATGACATGAGCGTTATATGAAACATGACTACATGCCACACTCATGACCTGCTCGCAGCCGCTTCGTCAGCTTCAAATATACCAAATTTGTCAATACGTGACCCGAGCGAAACGTCGTGACGCCGTTCGCGCTGAACTTGAGTCTACGCCGGCGACGCGAAAGAAATTTCAACTGATGCAGCTGGCTCTTGCACCTGCAGTGACAAGTGAGGGTGAACATTTTTCGCTCGTTCAAATGAACATCTTTAACGTCGTGCTCAGCCGCACAGTGTGCAAAGAATGTTTGAAAGGTGCTATGACTGTCCGAGAGAGCACCAAGCTTGGACTTGCAACAAAACTTGAAGTCGTGTGCGCCTCTTGTGGCACCGTCGATAAATTATGGACATCACCCCGCAAAAAGGACACGCAGGCCTTCGATGTAAATGTCCGCGCCATAATGGCTCTAAAGCAAATAGGCAAGGGGCAAGCAGCTCTTAATGACTTTTGGGCTGCCGTGAACGTCTCTTATATATATCTCTTCGATATATATAAGATATATCTCAATATATATAAGATATATCTGCGGCGATATCTCTTCACCGCAGGGGCGCCTGCGCAAGTAGGCGTTTGGTGTGTAGCGACACCACGAACCCGAGCTAACGGGGGAGTTTCGACTCCCTCCCACGCCTAGCCGTGCGTGGCTTTGCCGTGTCCGAGGAAAAGAGGATCCTGGGGGTTGAGCCGACGCTGGGTGATTGGACCGTTAAGGCCCCCCCGGCAGAGGCAACACACCCCTTTGGCCCCGGCTTCACGTAGACGGCACCCCTGAGCTGACCCACCCAGGGGAATCGGCAGTCGCCTTTTCCTATCTCTCTCTCCCTACATCTTCGTCTTTATCTCTTACTATTTATCTGTCCTGTCTTCTACTCTCTTCCGTTTACTTCCAAACTTCCTGACGGCTAGGGTTAACCCTGTGCAAATAGCCTACCTTGGTCTAGGCGCATTGGGTTATAGTGGCGTTGTACGGCTGGCGTCTGCAGGTTTCAGCATTTGTAACCTTGTAGCGTCCCCTCGTTGGGCTCCGTGGTGGGTGGCCGCCAACGCTGCTGAACAACAATAAGGAAGACATGCATGGAGCATCCCCACTACTGTCTGATCGTACCGGCTTAAAGCCGGTACGCACCGATGATCTCACCAGAGAAGGATTGGCCACCCTGGTGCAGTATCTGGCCACCCCCTCCCGTAGGCATTCGTCAATTAACTCACGGCCCTCAGTCCCCACCAGCTGCGGAGCAACTGACCACGGCGGCGGTCAGATCTGCAAAGCAGCAGAGGGTGCTAGGAATCTCTGGATACGGACAGGCCACCATTGGAACTTGAACTTAGCAACGTTTAACGTTAGAACGTTATCTAGTGAGGGCAGTCTAGCTGTATTATTCGAGGAGCTAGAAGGCATTAAATGGGATATAATAGGGCTGAGTGAGGTTAGGAGGACAGATGAGGCCTATACTGTGCTACAGAATGGGCACGTCATTTGCTATCGGGGCTTGGCAGACAGAAGAGAACTGGGAGTAGGGTTCCTAATTCACAGAAACATAGCTGGCAACATAGAGGATTACTATAGCATTAATGAAAGGGTGGTAGGCATTGTAATTAAACTGAATAAAAGATACAAATGAAGGTAGTACAGGCTTACGCGCCTACATCCAGCCATGATGACGCTTCAGTTGAAAGCTTCTATGAAGACGTGGAATCGGCAATGAGTAAGGTGAAAACACAGTATACTATAGTAATGGGCGACTTTAATGCAAAGGTAGGGAAGAAGCAGGCTGGAGACCAGGCAGTAGGAGATTATGGCATCGGCACTAGAAACGCCAGAGGAGAGCTACTAGTAGAATTCGCAGAACCCAATAATCTGCGTATTTTGAATACCTTCTACCGAAAACGAGAAAACCGCAAGTGGACATGGAGGAGCCCTAATGGCGTAAATAAGAAAGAAATAGACTTTATAATGACTGCACACCCAGGAGTCGTGCAGGATGTGGAAGTGGTTGGCAAAGTAAGATGCAGTGACCATAGAATGGTACGGGCTCGAATCCGCCTAGACTTGAAGAAGGAACGACAGAAACTGATACGCAAGAAGCAAATCAATGAGCTAGCATTGAGAGGGAAAGTACAGGAATTCAGAGTGTCACTGCAAAACAGGTACTCTGCTCTTAGCGAGGAAACCAACCTTAGCGTAGATACAATGAATGATAATCTGACGAGTATCATCACGGAGTGTGCAGTGGAAGTTGGAGGCAGGGTAGCTAGACAGGACACCGGCAAGCTTTCCCAGGAAACGAAGAACCTAATTAAGAAGCGTCAAATCATGAAAGTGTCAAGTACAACAGACAAAATAGAACAGGTAGAGCTTTCGAAGCTGATTAATAGACGTAAAGTATGCGATGTAAGAAGGTATAACATGGAGAGAATTGAGCACGCTCTGAAAAACGGAGGAAGCGTCAAAGCAGTGAAGAGGAAACTTGGGATAGCCAAAAGGCGGATGTATGCACTAAGGGACAAAGAAGGCAAATTAACTACCAATATGGATAGGATAGTTAAAATAGCGGAGGAGTTTTACAGAGATCTGTACAGTAGCCGAGACAACCACGACCTTAATACTATAAGAACTAGCAGTAACCCAGACGACACCCCACCGGTAATGATAGAAGAAGTCAGAAAAGCTTTGGAGAGCATGCACAGAGGCAAAGCTGCTGGTGAGGATCAAGTAACATCAGATCTGCTGAAAGATGGAGGACAGATTGTGTTAGAAAAACTAGCCACTCTATTTACGAGGTGTCTCCTGACGGGAAAAGTACCAGAGTCTTGGAAGAACGCTAACATCATCTTAATACATAAGAAAGGAGATGACAAGGACTTGAAGAATTACAGGCCGATCAGCTTGCTCTCTGTAGTATACAAGCTATTTACAAAGGTAATTGCTAGCAGAGTAAAGAAAACATTAGAATTCAGTCAACCAAAGGAACAAGCAAGATTTAGAACAGGCTACTCAACAATTGACCACATTCATACTATCAATCAGGTAATAGAGAAATGCTCAGAGTATAACCAACCACTATACATAGCCTTCATAGATTACGAGAAGGCGTTTGATTCAGTAGAAATATCAGCCGTCATGCAGACACTGCGGAATCAGGGCGTAGATGAAATATATATAAACATTCTGGAAGAAATCTACAGGGGATCAACTGCTACCATACTGCTTCATAAAAAAAGCAACAGAATACCAATAAAGAAGGGTGTAAGGCAGGGGGACACTATCTCCCCAATGCTATTTACCGCGTGCTTACAGGAGGTTTTCAGAAGCCTAGAATGGGAACAGTTAGGGATAAGAGTTAATGGAGAATACCTTAGTAACCTGCGCTTCGCCGATGATATTGCATTGCTTAGTAACTCAGGGGACGAATTGCAACTCATGATTACGGAGTTAGACAAGGAGAGCAGAAAGGTGGGTCTTAACATTAATCTGCAGAAAACGAAAGTAATGTACAAAAACCTCGGAAACGAGCAGCGCTACGAGATAGGTAATAGTGCCCTTGAAGTTGTAAAAGACTATGTCTACTTAGGGCAGGTAATAACCGCAGAGCCTAACCACGAGGTTGAAGCAACTAGAAGAATAAGAATGGGGTGGAGCACATTCGGCAAGCACTCTCAAATTATGAGAGGTAGATTGCCACTATCCCTCAAGAGGAAGGTATATAACAGCTGTATCTTGCCGGTACTTAGCTACGGAGCAGAAACCTGGAGACTTACAAAGAGAGTTCAGCTTAAACTGAAGACGACGCAGTGAGCAATGGAAAGAAAAATGGTAGGTGTAACCTTAAGAGACAAGAAGAGAGCAGAGTGGATTAGGGGACAAACGGGAGTTAAGGATATCATAGCTGCAATAAAGAAGAGGAAATGGACATGGGCCGGGCATGTAGCACGTAGACAGGATAACCGCTGGTCATTAAGGGTCACCAACTGGATTCCCAGAGAAGGGAAGCGGGGTAGGGGGAGACAGAAGGTTAGGTGGGCAGATGAGATTAAGAAGTTTGCGGGTATAAATTGGCAACAGCAAGCACAGGACCGGGTTAACTGGCGGAACATGGGAGAGGCCTTTGTCCTGCAGTGGGCGTAGACAGGCTGATGATGATGATGATGATGATGACCCGAGCGGATGACAAAGGTAAATGACACGTCCAAACATGAAAAACATAACATGGCTGTCATGTAAATGCTGGCTACATGCTAAGTCTAAGTGCGCTCACGCCCGTTTCGCTAGCTTTCTATATATCGAATTCAGCGTTACGTGCTGTGAATGGATGACGAAGGCATATTGCAGGTGTAACATAGAATCGTGACATACGTGTCACATAAGTAGTTGACTACGTGCCACGCTCATGATGCGCTCGCGGCCTTTTCATGATTGATTGATATGTGTGGTTTAACGTCCCAAAACCACCATATTATTATGACAGACGCCGTAGTGGAGGGCTCAGGAAATTTTGACCGCCTAGGGTTCTTTAACATGCACCCAAATCTGAGCACACGGGCCTACAACATTTCCGCCTCCATCGGCAATGCAGCCGCCGCAGCTGGGATTCGATCCCGCGACCTGCGGGTCAGCAGCCGAGTACCTTAGCCATTGGACCACCATGACGGGGCACCTTTTCATGAGCTTCGCGTACACCAAAACGGGTATTACGTCGTGTGAAAGAAAGATGAAGATAAATAACACGTCCAAGTATAATAATCATGATATGCTTGTCGTGTAAGAGATGACTACATGCTAGACTCATAGCTTGATTGCGGCCCTTTCGCTAGCTTCACATATAACAAGTTTTGCGTCACGTTATGTGAATGGATGAGTGGTGCAACCATGATAATCATGGCATGCGTTTCTTTGAAGAACATGCCTACATACAACGTTCATGATGCGCCCGTGGCCGTCTCGCTAGCTGCACCTATACCAACTTTGCTATTACATGACGTCAATGAACGATGAACACAAATGTCAGGCACAAACCTGATAATCATGATTTCGAAATCATATACGGCAAAATTTACATGCCTACTACTACTGGTGCTGGTATTGCGAACGTTAGTGGTGGTATTGTTACGCGACGCAAAAGAAGATCCTTTTGTCTGATCTAAATACCATAGTGTGCTTAACAGTTCTACTTCTTCTTAGCTTACAGTGTGTCACATTAGCGTGCCTCGCAACGTTTTGCTGAATTTAAAGTGATATATCAACCTTTGTAAATCTTAGTTCTCATAGCATCGGTTCCAACTGCCCGTGGGATCTGCGAAATTTCTCTCTCTCTCTCTCTCTCTCTCTCTCTATATATATATATATATATATATATATATATATATATATATATATTTATATATACAATACCATGTTGTTTTTCACAAGCTTTCTTATCACCCCGATACACTACGTTCAGCGCAAAACGCACTATAGGATGTTTGAAAAGCTTCGAGGCTGTAGTAGATCGTTTTGTTACGATTACGCCCACTTCATGAACATTACAGATTATTGCGGCACCTACGGCGCCGCTAGTGATAACGCTAAGAACATTTCATGGCAAGTGTATAAATGCCGACGCGCTTCGCCGCTTGTCAGTTGATCGACGGCCGACGCTCGGCTCGCCGCTATCAGTGCCAGTGCCTTGCTGTAATCTCCCTTTCCTTTTACGTGGCCACAACTTAGGCCCGAACGAACAGTTCATTATCAGACCATTTACCCACGTATTCTAGAACGTCCCTTCACTCAACGCTTCGCCTTGACTTGAGAGAATTGATTGCAGCGCCATCTCTAGGCAAATGAAGTCGCCCAACATCAGGGATAATCTGCAGCGATTGTCGAGAAACGCAGCGACATTTTTCGACAAGCGGCGGCGCTGTGCTAATCTCGTTCAAGTGAAGGACGAGATGCGAGTCGAGGAGCATTCGTGAATACGGGGGTCAGTCTCCTGCCTTAGGCACGTCACGACCCCGTGATGTCGGGTGGAGGTGCAGCTTCGTTCATAAACCGGACGCCCCGGTCAAGCCGTGAACCCAGCCCACGTTGCTGAGAAGACACCGACGCAAACCAGGAGCAGCGAAGAAAGCGTCGGCACCAAGCTCTAGCACCGGAGTACGAGCCTCTACAAGACAAAGCGTGGAAAACTAACGCCACGACCTTGACTGCGGTTACAATGACATCCGCTGCGTCACAGCCCGCGATCGCCATGCATCAACCCAGGGAACCACTAACTTTCCGTGGGTCATCGTTCGAAAACCCGGAGACCTGTCTAGAGACATACGACCGCTTCACATCCCTCAACCCCTATGACACTGACGAAAAGCTCTGTCGGGTGTACTTCTACCCGGAAAACATCAAAAGGACCTGGCTCGAAAATCGCGAGTCTGCAGTCTAAACGTGGGATGTCTTTTGCGGCGTATTCCTGCAAACGTTTACGAGCGTCACTCGCAAAGGGAGGGCCACTGCTTTGGTACAGACTTGGGTTCAGCTACCAAATGAAAACGTTGCCATTCCCACAGAAGAAATGACCTGTTTACTCTGTCACAGTGACCTGAACATGCCTTAGGAGAAGATAGTTCGTTCTACATGTGAGGAGTCAAACAGTAGCTCTTCTCGGGATTATTGAGAAACGCACAGAAGATCATCCAAGAATTCCTCATAAGCGACAAGAATTGAAAATACCCTCGAAACGCGCACAGGACAGTTCAACCGCCGCTCGGCTTCAGGCTGTGCATAAAGACAACCACTATGCTCCGAAGATCTGCGCGAAACCATAACGGCTGTTCTGGGCGAAGAACTTCAACGAACGTTCCCATCATGCCAGCCTCAAGCTTCGTCGATCGCAGACATCATCAGAGAGGAAATCCAGCAATCAATGGGTATCCCTGAGACATCGCACACGCAACTTCAAACCATGATCTACGCTGCCACTGCCCGACGCTGCACTCCACGTCCAAGTCTAGAAGCCACGCCATGGCGACCTCTGCATTCTCATCGACGGCCACAGCGTGACACCTCTCATCAACAACTGAGCCGACTAGTCCATCATCAATGAAACTTTCACCGCGAAGTTGAAGAAAGTTTGGGCTGCTTGGGAAGGCGCTGCAATCCGTACAGCTGGAGGGGACCTAGTGACCACCAGCAGAAATCTGCGCAGCTTCAGAGCCCATAAACAGTCGCATTTTTCCCGCAAGCTTTGTCATACTGCAGCATTGCTCGAGAGATGTCATTTTTGGAATAGACTTCTTGAGCCTCCACAGTGTGTCATTGACCTGAGAACAAAGTCGATAACACTATCCACAGAAAAAGCACTGCTGCTGCGCACGTCGTCAGGAAGGCACACCATGAATGTGCTGGAAGACCAAGTCACTTATCCTTTCCGTTCCAGCATCAATATTTCCGTCGGCACTCAAGAATGAACAGACATACAAGGTGTCGTTGAACGTGACCAACACGTGTTGATCAAGCACGAAATTTGCGTCGCTAGAGGAATGGCCGAGCTGCGAGGAGCGAACGCAAGAGTGATGCTCACGAACTTCAGCAACGAGTACAAGAACGTGACCAAAGGCACGACTGTTGCCCACACCAAAGAGATACTGGAAGCCAGCAATGCTTTCGCCCTTACCGATTTCGCCGAATATATTCCGGCGACTGAAACCTTTCAACCAGTTTTCAACGTCAGACCAAGCCTTCCAACGCATAAACAAGAGAAGATCGAGAACCCGCTTCTAAAATACAAGAACTGCTTTTCGTCGTCATCCAGAATTCAAAAGACTCCTGTCGCGAAACATCAAATCGCGAGATAAGAAAATACCATGCCACTTCGTCTCAGTCCGTAAAATGTTTTGACACAAGAACGCGAGCCCGTAAAGTAACAAATCGTCGAAATGCTCCGCGACGACAGTATCACGACTTCAAAGAGTTCATGGGCGTCACCGGTTCCACTAGTGAACAAAAAGAATAAAGCACTAAGCTTCTGCGTTAAGTATCGCCGACTGAACAAGATAACGAAGAAGGACGTATGCCTTCTCCCCCGAACAGACGGCGCCCTTGATCGACTCTATTTTACTTTTCATCGATGGACCTCAAGGCAGGCTATTAGCAGATCGAAGTAGAGGAGAGAGACCGAGAAAAAACTGCGTTTATAACACCAAACGGCCTTTTTGAGCTGAAGGTCACGCCCTTCGGTCTTTGGTCAGCAGTTCAGACTTTTCAACGTGTTATGGGCACTGTTTTAGCAGGGTTGAAGTAGCAGACTTGGCTCGTTGACCTGGACGACGTCGTAGTGTTTTCCTCAAGCTTCTGCGGGCACCATCAGTGCCTTTAAGCTGCACTTCAAGCCATCAAGACTTCCGTATTCACTCTGAAGCCAGAAAAGTGCCACTTCGCACACGAATAACTCTTCTTCTCAGGCCACATGATAAGCAAGTCCAGAGTCAGACCTGATCCGCAGAAGACAACCACCATCGCCGCATTTTGGCCACCTGCCGACAAGAAGGCTGTGCGTTGATTTCTCGGCCTGTTCACCTATCACAGGCGCTTCGTCAAAAACTTTGCTCGCATCGCAGAGCCACTCACTAACCTTACGAGGACTGACATCGAATTCAAGTGAGAAACCCTGCAGGAAGAAGCATTTGGGGAACTAAAGAGACGCTTATAGATGCCTCAGTTACTCGCGCATTTCGACAAAAACGCCGAAACAGAAGTACACACTGGCACAAGCAGCGTTGGGCTCGACACTGTCCTCTTGCAGAAAGCTGATGGACTGGAAAGGATTATTAGTTACGCTGGCCTGTCACTATCCAAAGCAGAAAGCAATTATTGCACAACAGAAAAGTAGTGCCTTGCCCCCAACTGTGCGATGGGAAGTTTCATCTTTACCTCTACGGCAAGCTCTTCAAAGTATATAGTGACCACCTTGCATTGTGTTGCCTAGCTAATTTGAAGGACCCTTCAGGTCACCCTGCCTGATGAAGCTGGTGGCTTCAAAAATACGACATTACCGTCATCTAGGAATCCGGCAGAAAACACTCTGACGACGGCTGCCTGTCGCGAGCCCCTGTCGACTCACTGCCTGTCGCAAACCCCCGTCGACCCGCCACCGCCCGAAGATCTGAATGACGACTCCTTCTTGGGAACTATAACTGCGGACGACTTCGCTGAACGCCAGCGGGCTGACCCGAAACTTAGAGGCTAAAATAGAATATCTCGGAGACAGGACGCTCCGTCGTTCCAAAGTTATTCAAACAACGGGCACTTACGACATTTTCGCTGCGATATGGCCTTCTCCAAAAGAACTTTTCGCCGCTTCGAGCCAAGTACCTTCTTGTGGTGCTTTCAGCTCGGCGACTGAATCTCCGGCATGCTCTGCACGATGATACAACGGCAAAACACCTTGGTGTTTCCCGCACCCTCGCGAGGATATAAGAAAGGTACTTCTGGCCGTGCCTTACCGCTGACGTCGCTTGTTGCGCGAGGATATGCCGAGGCTGTCAGCGATGAAAGACACCACCGACACAGCCGGCAGGCATCCTCCAGCCGATTGAATCACCTCGCCGGCCATTCCAACAAATCAGGATGGACCTACTGGGGCGAGTTTCAACATCCTATTCGGGAAACAAAGGGATCGTCGTAGATACTGACTACCTCACCCGTTACGCCGAAACAAAGACCCTGTTCAAATGTAGCGCTGAAGAGGTGACCAAGTTCTTCGTTGAGAACATCGTCCTTCATCAAGCGACCCAGGGATTGTCATCGCCAATAAATGTATGGCCTTTACGGCTGAATTGACTCAAGCTATCTTGAGACATAGACAGACAACTACCGCCGCACCGTCGCCTATCACCCACAGACAAATGGTCTGCTTGAACAGCTAAACAAGACAATCGCCGATATGCTGGCCATGTACGTCGACGTCGAACACAAGACGTTGGACGCCATCCCTCCGCACGTGACCTTCGCATAAAACACGGCCGTACAGAAAGACGCAGATGCAACCGTAAAAGTTGGTGTATCGAAGGAACCAGGAACGACGCTCGACGCAATGCTGCGCTACGCTGAAAAAGCTCGTCAACTCAACCGCCTGCGCATCACGAATCAGCAGAAGACAGACCGCCGCCATTACAATCTTCAGCGACACTTCGTTGAATACCAGCCCGGACAACGGGTTTGGGTATAAACGCCAATACGGCGACGTGGACTAAGAGAATAACTTCTGCGACGGTTCTTCGGACCATACAGGGTAGTACGACGTCTCGGCCCACTCGGCTACGAGGTTGTCCCCGACGGCCTAACGAACTCTCAACGGTGCCGATCGCGACCGGAAGTCATCAATGTCACGTGCTTCAAGCGATTTCATGGACGTTACCAAACTGAAAAAGTGTAATTTGGTGTTGTTAATATTAGTGCTGTATAGTACTTTATTATTTGTACTTTCTTACATTGTTATTGCAATTTCATCTTCTGTCGAAGCATCGGTACGATGCTTTTTTTCAGAGAGGGGCAATGCACGTTCCTTTTCTTAAGTTTTGTTATCACCTAAATACACGACGTTCAGCGCAAACCACACCTACAACGTTCAAAAAACTTCGAGGCTGATTTGATTTGGTTTGTGGGGTATAACGTCCCAAAACCACCATATGATTATGAGAGACGCCGTAGTGGAGGGCTCCGGAAATTTCGACCACCTGGGGTTCTTTAACCTGCACACGAATCTGTGCACACGGGGCCTACAACATTTCGGCCTCCATCGAAAATGCAGCCGCCGCAGCCGGGAATTGAACCCGCGACCTGCGGGTCAGTAGCCGAGTACCTTAGCCACTAGACCACCGCGGCGGGGAAACTTCGAGGCTGTAGTATATCGTTTTGTTAAGATTACGCCTACTTCGTGCATAAGATTATTCTGGAACCTACGGTGCCGCTAGCGATAACACTAGAACGTTCCATGGCAAGTGAATGTATGCCGACGCGCTTCGCCGCTTGTCAGTTGGTCGACACCCGACGCTCTGCTCGCCGCTATTAGTGCCAATGCCTTTCTGTAATCTGACTTTCCTTTTACGTGGCCACAAGTTAGGCCCGAATAAGCAGTTCGCTAACTCTATATTGTCACGGGGTTGTGACGTGGCTTAAGGCAGGAGACTGGATGGTTTGATGATGAACTGCTTATTCGGGCCTAAATTTTGGCCACGTAAGAAGAAAGTCAGATTACAGCAAGGCATTGGTACTAATAGCGGCGAGCAGAGCGTCGGCCGTCGATCAACTGACAAGCGGCGAAGCGTGTTGGCGTTTTCACACGTTCATGGTGTAATAATATTCAAGTTTTGCGGCGGGTGCTTCAGAGCAGCCAGCTCTAGCGCTCTGAAGGCGCCGCGGTGAATGTACCCAACGAGCGGTGCCGTACAAGGAACTACTATTCCGTGCTCCTCATTTCGTTTTGGCCACCATTGGCACACTCTGATTTGTCGAACAACTTCTCAGTCAAGTGACGAGTCGCAAGCATAAATTGTGGTGACGTCAAAATGACAAGTACACTCTCATTATGGAAAAAAACAAGGGCTTCCTGATTGTTCGTTCAACCTCCATGTTAAGTGACGTTTCAGGAGGCCATCGTAGTGACGTCAAATTTATGAGTACGCGCTTATTAGGGAAACATAAACGGAATCGGTTCCGCGCTACGGCGGAACAGCCAGCGAGGGGGCCCGTCACGAGCGGAATAGGGATAATGACAGTGGCGCCTGAGCCAGCGAGCTTAACCGTTACGTTTAGCTACATAAACGTGAACTACAACAAGTGCCGGAGGGATGTTGAGGTCACCTTCGACATGCCAGTTTGGGCGTCACTTTCACCTTAGTAAAACATACGCTGTCACAGTGTTGTGATTGCATGAAAAAGTCGCCTATTGACTGACGGGCGGCGCTCTCAGTTGAGCGGCCAAGGTGTGCGCTCCGTGTCTCTTCGCCACTGAATCCATCCAGTCGTCGCTAATGGTGCATTCAGACGACGGACCAAATCCGGATTTCTCGTCGACGCGTACGGGTAATCCACGGATGATCCGCCTGCAGGCGCATCCACACGACGGACAGTTTCCTAGGAGAAAACAGTCGGATTACCCTCGACAGCAGGTTCGCAGCCCACCTGCGCCTGCTGAAAGCAGACCGGTTTGAGAGTATTCAACATGGATGCCCGCAAGAAGCAACGCTTGACTGCGATGTCTGTCGCGTTGTGACAAATGAACGAGGAGTGTTATTCTGTCAGGAGAAAAGGAAGTTGCTGGCAGAATGTTCTTTCAACTACACTGTTCCCCACTTGTAGAACTTCTGAGCGTGTCAAACCACGGCGGCGACATTTCCCGAACCACCAAAAGTGAATTCTGCGTATTTATTCACCTGAGAACAAAGCCCCCTGAAACTAAGTAAACCATGCGCAAGCGTAGATGATGCCGACCAGTCATGCAGCTGTCCGCGAGCCATGGAGAACATGCCGTAAGCAGACTAAAAGTGTACTGGTTGCCAGAAACCCCGAGCTAATCCGCTGAAGTATCGGCTCTCCCCCGCCAGAATCCCCATGTGAGAAACAGGTTGGGTTCATCCGTCCGCGAGCCGGGCGGACGAGTCGCGGACGAGGGGATTCGCTGATGTGAGGTCACGTGACGCGCCGTCCGTCCCGCCACATTTGGATTTGGTCCGTCGTCTGAATGCACCATAAGAGGCGAGGAGAACGTAGCGGTGATGCAGGCCGTGGTCCGCATCTGTGAGAGACGTGTGGCTCGAGCGGCCGTCAACGCCGGACCCGCAACAAGTGGGTCCACTTCCCGAGAACGGCGGAGGAGAAGGCCGCCGTTAAGGAGGAATTCCTTTGGTTTATACCTCTACCCGGCGTGATCTGATGCGTCGACGGCAGCTTCGTGGCATCGAGGAGGGAGCAGAAGGCGCCTTTGTGGTGGCGCGAAAGTTATTTTGCCCTCAACGTCATGTTCGCCAGTAGCAGTATTCCCATTTTTTCGGGCGCATTTTTTTTGAGCACGAGAGCCATATTGCTCTTGGTTTTCCCATATTTCCGTCCCGCACACGCTGATCTTCGCCGTGGACACGCTGCGACCGGAATCGGACGACCCCAGCCACATCTGCGTGGGCCCGCGAATCTGACTGACGAGTACCCTATCAGTGAAAAGTAAGTATATACTCTTGCTTTTATATGTGTTGCCATTTTTTCTACTCCAAAGATTTCCTAGCAGTATTGATAAAACATCAGTGCGCTGACAAGTGTCTATAATTTGTATGCTACCAGTGCACAATCTCTCGGTTGTTGCATAACTGCTGCAGTATTGTTAAGTGGTGTGCTATGTCATGACAACTTCATCGTAGTAGCAGTGCTTTACATAATGCGAGGTAGATATAAATCTGGTCAGTTATACCACGCGTTCAGTTGTTTGTATTGTAGAGTCAACGAGTCTCCAAAGATCCCGGTCAGTTCAACGAAATTTACAACATAATTCATATTGCTGCAAGTGACGAAGGCTACCTACTCGAGCCTTGGCTTAAGGTCCTGCTGAAAGGTCATCCTCGCATAGATAGTGAAGAAGTCAAGTACAACTCTGCACATGCTTCATTGTGGTCAATAAGGGAGCATTGTATTTAGCAACTGAAGAGCCGTTTTCTCTGCGTTCAGCGGCACCGTACCCCCCCCCCCAGTACTCATTGGAACGATCTTCCAGTATTGTTGCCTTGTGCAGTGATGCACAACAGTATTGAAGGTGACATATGTTTTGACTGTTTCGGCGATGACAATGGTAATGAGAACAGCGAGCATGGCAGATCTGTCTATGATGGCCTCCGACCTCGATTTAGACGGGGAAAGTCAGCATATTGAGTGTACTTGCGTAAGCAACCTGTCCGCACCTGTGTTATCAGCTTGTTTGGCACGAAAAGGCAGCAACACCGGGAGTATTTAAGAAGAGTGTGGAGGCGACTGCCCCACATGCAGCAGAACCCACAGTGTTAAAGTAGTTATGCTGCATCGCAAAAGCTTGACCACCCATGGTTCTTTAACGTCGAGCTATTATGAAGAAAACCGGTGTTTTTCCATTTTCCTCTTATGTGCTCTCGCAACCACTGTTGTCAACAGTAATGGGACAAACGTCCGAATATCCAGTAGTGTGGCATCTTTTGTTGAGCTGCCTTGGTGTTTCCAGAAATGTAGCAAGGAATTATGAAGCAGCGACCGAGTGTAGCCTACTCACTGGGAAGGAATTATTTTGGTAACGTTTTTTGTAATTGAAATTATTCCATGGATTCCATGAGCTGAAATCGTGATATGATACGAGGCACACTTCACCTAAGATTTTTTGAAAAATTCAAAACTTCAAGTTTTTTAACTTGCATGTAAATGCGACGCAGGCGTCTTCAATTCCACCTCCATTGAAGTACGACCTCCGCCAGTTTGATCATGCTCGTGTGCTGCGGGTCAACAGCCAAGCACTGTAACCACAGTGGACGAGTATCATTTTTGTCAATGCTGCCATCTTGCAGTCACCGACAATTCCTAACACCATCTGCACCATGCCTGCGCACTGTCTTTTTGCTTCCTGTATAGGCAAAGCACACCTACTGCAATCAGGTGCCATCTGTGGCTTATAACTACCGTTCTTTCAGAATGGGACAGCACATGCTGAAAGAAATAGTTTAGCATTTCAAGTACATTTTGCTCATTTGTATATGCTGAAGTAATGGGAATTAATAAGTACGCAGTCTTTTTTCACGCCGGGACTTTCTAAAAAATTATTTTATTCTAGCTCATGCAAATGCTAAGATGGCATACACTTTCTCTAAATAAATGCACGTTGTGAAACCATGGTGTCGTGCTTTCAAAGCAGAGATTTATTACTATGCACACATTACAAGAAAAATCATACGGAATAAAATGAATAAAACACTGTGTCAAGTGGGAAATTAATACTTGAACGCTATAGATATACATGTCAGACTTGTATGAAGTCACGTGATATCAGTTTTGTGCATCATTTCACCAGTGCAAAAATCACATGTAAACGTAATGTGTAAAGATACCCACACACGACTGTGAAAACGCGGATAAATGAACATAGTTATGCGCCACACTTGTATTGAAAAGCTGACTTGCAAAAACACAAAGAAAGAAAAGTAAAAAGTGGAAAAAAATGGTGATGTTCATGGTCGTTAGTGTGCTGGTGGTAGCAAAGGCTGAGGAGCTCCAGGCACAAGGACGGCCATGGTAGTCAAACGCAAGCCCCAAACTTCATCGACAAGCTCCAGATGATGCAGACAAAACAGACCCTGTGATGCAAAAATATACAGAACACACAAGTGATGCTCCACCTGTTCGTGTCGGACGGGCAGCAGAATTTGGCAATTGTGTTTGATTTGAAAACGAACGTTATTTATCAAGATAGAAATGCCGAACTTTTTCGCCCATTTATAACACATGCCAACCACAAGTAGTCAAAAAGACTGGCTTCACTTGGCTTCTTGCTAGCTTGGCACAAGCACCTCAATGTAAGATTGTTAAGTATGACCTTACACTTTATCCTCATCAACAAAGTAAAAGGATTACAGAACTTCTTAGGTGTACAGTGTGAATCCATAAACATGTTGTTAATCAATTTATCAGTAGCAGCAGTAAACACAACAAAGTTGTAAAAAGTACGTAACCTGTGTCGTTTGGATGTTCCACCAATTTCAGCATACCAATGATGTTTTTTGTTTGTTCCATTGAAAAGTATGCTCCGCCTGTTCATGGCGGGCATCATTTTAATTCCTAGGTTATTATATTCAGCAGCCGTCAAAAGAAGCAAAACATTCCTTATGGTTGTCCAGTAATCATGCAAATCTTTTGTGCCTAGCTAATTTAGAGGCACAGCACAAGAGTAACAGTGTCTGATAGGCAGGCTACACTAGGCGACATGCATTGCAATGACCACTGAAACTCTGACTTTTTTTATGGTTGAGTGATCATCACCAACATTTTTTTAAATGTCCCTTTCCTTGCACTTCCATTACACGTGTAAGAAGCTGGGGCTTTGAAAATGTTCTACTCTCTTCAGTAACAGGGGTCATTCTTTGTTATCTGACTCTACTGTGCATTAGTTTGCTGTCTGCCCGAACATTCTCTTTTTATCCCAATAATGCAAGCCAAATAAATAATCAAGTGTCACAAACGACTGCAATTTTCGTTTCGCCCACGTGCCCTATCGTCAAAGGAAGGGCGCTTTTGTGTTGGGAAGATGACATCCGGTGACTGGCGACACAGTGACGGCACCGCCGCGTCTTCCCTCTCCTTGCACCGAAAGGAGAAACAGGTGTTCGAGGATAAAAAATGATCTGGAGGGGGCACGGAACGTCCGGAAAGTTTTTCGACTGCTTTAAAGTCGGCATTTGATGTGCAGCCATCAAGAAGTGCGCCGTCGTTGTCGCGAGTCTCGCGTAGGCGGTGAGCATGGAGTGACCTGGGCAACGTATTGAGACAGCTGCAATACCGGGCACCCTCGTCGTCTACTACGCTGGTGAGATCTTAAGCGACACACCGTCAATTCCCTTACGTGTACCAAGAGCTGGCCTTGTTCGTATGAAACTTTGTATTGTGACTTTCTTAAATTGTTATTTTAATATTAGTAGCTTTTAACTAATTGTAGTTGTGTGCACTGCATCGCACTTAGACGTTCAGAAGCCTGAGCCCGAGTTATTTTTTTGGTAAACTTGATTGGCATCTCTTGTTGTTTTAACATGTTCTTATTTTATTATATTTCGCGTATTTGTGTTTTCTATCTACCTGTTGTAGTGTTGTTTTAGAGCATTTCTTGTTTTGTAGCTGTTATTTTTCATCGCGTATCAATTTTCTTCCTCTGTAATTTTGTTAAATCTTGCCTATTGTCCTTGTTTTCAATAAATTTTTGTGTTTAAATCAAATGTCCGCGTCTGCTCTATGGGTACGTTGATCAGGCCAATACATCACCACAAGTGCAAGCCCGCATGGGTCAACCGACCTGCTAATAAATTTCAGATGTACCACTTCGAGGCCTTTTAGGCGCCGCCGGCCGAAGCGTAAATTGGTAGCCTGCGAGTCTGCCGCACGTCGATGTTAGATAGGCGGGGCCTCGCCCGAAGTGTGGAACATTAGCTGGCGTCTGCGACAAGACTGGCCGACCGCGTGGTGATATCTGGAAGACTGACGTAACTCTGAGCGTTCAGTATGTAGCTGTCTTATTATTTCCTTGTTGGTTGACAACTGCTTACAGCAATGTACGACACAAAGTTTGATAAGCTAATTGAACTGGGCAAAGCCTTTAGATTTGTAGGCAATGAGTTGCTTGATTTCATTGAAAAAGAAACTGAAAGAGGAGCGCTATGCTGAGCGAAAGTGGTACATACAAAATAAGCAACTCGAGGTGGAACGAGAAAAAGTGCGGTCCAAACTCAGAATACAAGTGAAAGAGGGCTTCAAATTAGTTCACTGCGCAGCTGGACAACTGCTTAGGCTCTAGAATTTTCAATAGCGCAACCATCCATGGCCCGAACAAGGTGGTAAATTCGTACCATGAGTATGTTGACAAATCGCGCCTGAAGATTGAAATCAGGCGGCGCGAGTTTCAGGCAGATACTATGCAAGAATGGTGAAAAGAGCCCGTAGGCTCCAAATCGTTGAGAGCTGGACCAAATGATAGGACGTGTGGTTCGAACAGCCAGTTCGTGACCGAACTAGGCGTGTTAGCTGCCGAAAGTACCGCGATGGCCAGAGAGGCCACTGAAGGTTGCAATAATGGTGACAAGGGGCTGTGCTGGCAGAGTCATGTGAATACAGAAACGCCATCTGTAATTGATTTGGCACAGTCACCGTGTATGTTCGTCATTATGGCAGCTAACTGTGATGTTCGCAGTACAACCGGCCCGACAGGTGAGGACCCCTACACAGACTGTAGGACAGAGCTGTGTGCTGGCGCACGCTGTGGGCTAGGTAATGTTGTAGCAGGTACTTCCTATAGGTACGAGCAGCGCAGCCCTACGGATGACACTTGCATTGTTCAGCACTCAGTTAAGCTGCCCACAGGTTAGGGTGTTGGCACTCGCCAACACCCTAACCTGTGCGCGCAGCTGATGCTAGCAGATATTGCCAAAGAGGGCACGCTAAAATGTGCTAAGAGAAAGAGACGCCGCGAGGGCAACACAGAAGTAAAGAGAGCAGAACAGTCCGCGAAAACGCGAATGGTTAAGCGGAAACCATGCACAAGGAATTCATTTGCGCTTTGTGGCAATCGAGAGTCGAGCGCGTCGTCATGCTCCAAACCACCCGACGCATAAAAGAATCAGGCAGGCAAGTTCGTGGAGCTTCAAAGAGTCAACCTCCTTCGCTCCATTGTGCTGTTCGAATCGCAGGGTGCATTGCGAAGCAGCACCTTTCGGCCGAGCGACACGACGGGTTCGGGAGACCAGTTTTCGTAGAACGAGGCGTCAATGAAGGCGTGCATCTGGGGTACAGACTAACGGGAAACAGGCGTCCGTGTGGCGGCGATCCACTGTTTTGTTTTCCCTGGTTGCTTCAAACGGCTCTCCCAAGAGCGCGGCCACCTCGAACGCGGATAAAAGTTACGTTCATCGAAACGTCAATGTAACCTTAAAAGCAAATGACTTATTTTTTGAAGCAAATTTCATTCCTATGTTTCAATTTTGGGGGATTTGATAATTGTGAGGACCAATAGCTGATTTATTATACTGACTTTCTTGTGTCTTCTGTGTGTTTCTAGACGATGCTCTGTTGTTTATTTTTAATATGCGTTCAGTTAGGGAAGCTTTGTTTAAGGAACACTGTTATTTTAATTAGTTGGGTTTCTTTAAATATCGGTTGCTCATATAATCGAAGTATAACACGGTAAGCTTCTGTGATAACATGACGCTATGTTCTTGAAAGCTTTCTTTTTTATTGTTATTATTTCGAAGTGAAGCGCTATAGTGTGCAGCACGCTCGGGAACTCTGTACAGGCGATCATGCCGGTTTTTCTCAATCATCTTTTTTGAAAGCTGCGTGTCAGTAAGAGACTTTTGTATACTGCTTACAGCGTGTATTTTTTGAATAAGTGGCATCAAAGAATGCTTACGTGCCTTTCTTTTAAGGCGTGCAGTATTTTTGTGATTTTCCTTTCGTATGTGTGTGGCCATGACGTAGTGTGCGAGTTGTCACTTTCATCCTATAGTGACCATGAAAGTGTGGTGTGTCGTGAGTTCATGGTGATGTCGTCGATGTTAGTAAAATAGTGCGCGCAAAAGAAAACGCATGGTGGACGACCGCAATACCGAAAACTTTTGAACAGTGTGCGTTTGTGATTTCCTTGAATATTACGCAGCAATATTCTTGAGGAGGGGGCTATGTCACAAGCGCCTGCAATTTTCGTTTCGCCCGCGCACCCCATCGTCCAAGGAAGGGCGCTTTTGCGTTAGGAAGATGACATCTGGTGACTGGCGACGCAGCGGTGGCGTCACCGCATCTTTCCTCTACCTGTACCGAAAGGAAGAACAGATAATCGATGCAAAGAAGTGACCTCGAGGGGGGAGAGGACGCGCCTAATGTTTTTCGACTGCTTTAAATCAGTAGTTGACGTGCAGCCCACAAGAAGTGCGGTCGTCGGAGTCGCGAGTCTCGCGTAGGTGGTGAGCATGGAGTGACACGGGCAACGAATTGAGGCGGCTGCGATACCGGGCACCCTAGTCGTCTACTACGCTGGCGAGATCTTCAGCGACGCTCCGTCAACTTCCCTATGTGTACCAAGAGCTGGCCTGGTCCGTATGGAAATTTTTATTGCGGCTTTTTCTTAAACTGTTATTTTATTAACCAGATTTTTAACCAGATTTTAAATATTTGTAGTTGTATGCGCTGCATCGCACTTAGGATTGCAGAAGCGCGATCATGATCGTTTTTTTTGTAAATTTTCTCTTGTATCTCTCTTTCACGTTCATCATGCTCTTATTTTATTACCAATTCACGTATTTGTGTTTTTTGTACAACTTGTAATGTTCTTTTAGAGCATAGTTTGTTTCATAGTCGTTCTTTTCCATCGCACGAACTTTTGTTGTTTACTCTTAGGTTAATTTTTTAAATATTTTGCCTATTGTCATTGTTTGAAATAAATGCTTGTTAGTTTTGTATCAAATCGCTGTATCTGCTCCATGAGTGCGTCGGTAAGGCCCATACCTCACCACACGTGCAACCCCGCACGGGTCGACCGACCTGCAAATAAATTTGAGATGTGCCACTTCGAGGCCTTTCAGGCGTCGCAGGCCGAACCGTAAAGTGAAAGCCTGCGAGTCAGCCGCACGTCGATGTTGGATCGGCGGGGCCTCACCCGAAGTGTGTGACAGGGAGTCTACCGACAACAGATAGCCTACCAACAACAGATAGCACTTCACCCTACAGTATTCATATGTAGAGAACCACTTTTCACACAAAAATTCTTGTTGAATTTTTTGAGAGACATCCGTACCTTTCACGTCATATACCCGGGCATTCAGTAGCCCCACCTCTCCAGAGAGGTCTCTGCTGTGGTAGCTACACTGAACAAAGCACTTGCCTTGCGGTTCTTGGACGCAAGGGCGTGAATTGGTCGATGTACTTGTGCTAAACTCATACGTGTGCATCTTGTTTATCACGAACTTTCATCATTCTATCACACTCAAGCATTTCACGCCATGGTCATTATAATAATACTTTATTTTATCCCGCCTTAGCGCGATAAATTTTAACGCCCTTCTACAGCTATTTATCACAATCATTGTCCACATCTCTAGTTTATTGAACTCGTAGTCTTTGGCCATCAAATGGCTTTTGCACCACAAAACACCAAATGTCACCATCATTATCGAGTCATTGCGTACGCCGGTCACGTTCTTTCGAAAGCTGAGGTGAGCTACTCATCGACAGAGAAGGAGTGTCTTGCCGTCATAAGGGCTATCAGCAAGTTTCGAGCGTATTTATATCGTAGGCGTTTTTGAGCTCTAAGCAACACTCGTTTGCTAAGCCGGCTGGCTGATCTCAAATACCCATGTGGATGATTGTCGGGTCTCAAGATAGCACCTGCGATTACAGGAGTATGATATCACGCTTGTGTATAAGTTCAGTAGCAAGCACAGGGATCCAGAATGCTCGTCATGTGCTCTAATTCAATCCGCTGTTTGATAGATATGTGGGGTTCGACGTCCAAAAACCATTAAATGATTATGAGAGACTCAACCAGCTGTTCACACGTCCACCAAGGCCGGGAGGGAATTTGCATTCTTGGGAGCTGTGACAATGTCAGAGAGGGCACATCATCAGCAATTCGACCGTGAGCAACTCATGTTGATCAAGTACCTACAAGGGTAGTCTCTCGCTTATCCACGAGCTTTTGACCGCTGCTTGTCAGTGTTCATCCTGCGAAACAACGTCATGCAGAAAAGGAACTTGGACAACAATACAGCGACATTTCTGCTTGTTCCTTCACTTCTATGCCCAGAGCTTTTGGGAGGCTTGCCACGACAATTCATCATCTGGACACTTAAGAGTAAGCAGTACGTTAGCACGCATCTGCACTAAATACTACTGGCTGATGTTACTGAGCTCTGCATGACACTAAGTCAGAGTTTGCCGGAACTTCCGAAGACGTAAAACCCCATCGTTACCACCAGCAGGTCTCCCTCAGTTGATAGAACCACCAGAAGCCCCATTCATAAAAGAGAGAATGGACTTACTGGGGCCATTTTCTACGTCGTCATTGGGGAAACGGACGATAATATTTGTGAGCGACTATCTAATCAGACAAGCCAATACAGCGTCTCTTGTAAGAGGATCAGCCATTGATGTAACCTAATTCTTCGTTTTCAACTTTGTACTGCGACATGGAGCTCTAAGATATCTGATCACGAATAAAGGAATCGCATTTACGGCTGGCCTGACGAGGTCTATTATTAATTTGACGCTTGCCAATAATAGCAAAACGACCGCATATCATCCGCAAACGAATGATTTTACCAAACGACTGAATAGAACGCTGGGTGATATGCTGTCGATGTATGTGGATATGGAACACCATACTTAGAGTAAGGTATTACAATTTGTACCATGGGCTATTACACCGCGATACAGGAGACAGCACAGGTGACGCTATTCCAACTTGTTTTTGGCTGATTGGTCACCACCCCTCTAGATTCAATGGTATGTAGGTTATTGAAGAGGCATCCGAGAATAACTATGACGTCAAAGGTGACATGCAAGGCGTAGTTGAACTTCCTGCTGTGACAGCGGCACCAAAAAGCATAGCGTAGTGAAAGAAAAAAGCAAAGCTGGGCAGGCGCGATAAACATTAGCTGTAACGTTGCAGTTTTTTAAACATTGTTCGTCATATGCAAGTTTCGAAATGCGCATGTGCTTTATGCAATGAGTGATAAACCGCGAAGCATTTTTGTGTCTTTTTATTCTTAGGGCATTTCTTGCGGCCCTCCACACCGATTTCGGCAAGACTGGGTGGATAAGTTACGGCTAGACAGCACTTTCTGGCCAGTGCGCCGTGCCTATATACAAAAAGCAGAAGAATCAAGACAAGTGATGGGATATTGTATTCTCCAATAACAGAAAACCGACACGCACCAATACAATCTGTGACGAAGAGACGTCCAGTGTAACCTGGAAGACAGATTGAGTGTGGATTCCTAGACAGATACATGGCTAATCGGACAAACCGGTTCGCCGCTATTCCGGCTCGTACAAAATGCTTCGCCACGTCGGCTCGCTAAACTACGAAGTTATTCCAGAGGGACAGGATATTTCATCACGACAGCGTCATTGCATGGAAACTCCGCATGTAGTCAGAATAAAACCGCATTACGACAGGCAATGAACCATCGAGGACACAACTCTTTTGGATGGTAACTGCATCCATGAAGAGGTGTTATAAATGACCATCATACAACCAGTGTTTCATGAGCACCGAGATGACGCACTGTGAGAAGGAGGGAAATGACACAATGTGATTTCAAGTTACGCACGCTGGCTGATCCTTATGCTCTCCGATTGAAATGATTTGCGACGCAAACTCCTTGCGGGACCCATCTCCACGCGACCCGTGTGGGACATTAAAGTACGTAGAGAAGGAAAGTCAGTTCTCGGGACTGTTAGGAGATTTGGTTATAGCTGTTCTCTTCAAAAATTGCGCATCGGGTAAAAGTTACAGGTCAAATAATGAATTAAGAAATTGAAATAGTAACATTAGATATCTCTCTTCCGGGACACCTTCGCTTTTCGTTAGTAAACGCTTATTTTCCAACAGGTGTTCTAAACTCTAGTGTTTTCGATTCCCTAATTTCATACTGAAGAAAAGGCATATTAATTGTAAGAGACTTCAAATCTTACCACACTTCATGGCGATTCAGAACAGATATGAGGGGAAAGCGCTTGTGGGATTTTTCTGCTAAAAATTATTCAACATATATTACCAGCGAACCCACGTCTGCATGCAATCAGTCTCATTATGCGAATAATCTGACTTTCTGTAGTCCTAGCCTCTGTATTTCTAGACGGTCTACTTTGAACTCAGGTACAAATAGCGACCATTTTTCTATATTGTTTGAGCTTGTAAGTCCCGTGACTTAAGTGATCAGGCAGCCCACTTCTCACATCAATTTCAATACATTTGAACAGACACTACGTGCAGCTTCGTCAAAATGAACCGAGGAAAATAAAGAGTGAAATGTTATCAGCTTCAATGATGCTCTAAAACAAACTTTAAGTGAAGCTAAATTCACAGTTCACGTCTCTAAACAACGTCCTTTGAATCATTGGTGGAACTCAGATGTTCACGTGATTACAGGCTAAGAAAAGTGGCGTGGCATAAACTGTTCTATAATCATAGCCATAGAAAGTGGAGCGATTATGAATACGCGGCTGCAATTTTTAAGCGAACAGTTGCCGCTGCGAAGGATAACTATGACAGCCAACGTTCCGAGTTCCTTTCAAAGCCTGGCCACAGGAAATAACTTTTCAACTTTCTCAAAGCCGAAAAAGAAATCCCACCTCCAACAAACCTCGAATCGATAGTCTCAATGCCTAGTGAGTTGCCTACTTTTCTGGAAAATATCACTCAAGGGCTGGAAAGCCGCTTCACGGCTGCTTACTTTTACCACTCGCCGTGCCCTGTTAAGAGCGAGGACTCTGAAGAGGTCACAGCGTCGTAAATAGTACAAGTAGTGGAAATATTGCCCCATTCTGCTCCAGGTCCTGATAAAATAACATCATCGGTAATAAAAATAATCTTTCAAGTATCAGCTCAAGATTTACTTGCAATTGTTAACCACTCTATTAGACATTCGTGGATTCCACCAGACTGGAGAAGCACAAAAATAATTCCTTTATTAAAGAAACATTCAGCTCGGTTTACTTTGGATAACATTAGGCCTACTTGCCCTACTGAAACGTTCCGTATGCGAGTCCAATAATTCCATATGTTTCACACGTCAAATCTGGTAAAACTAATAGAAATACTTCTACGTATTAGAATAGACAACTGGTTGGAGGAAAATCCAATTTTAAGCCCATGCCGAATCAGATTGAGTCATCGCAGCTCCATTTGGTGTGCCCATGTTCATCTGGAAAGCTGGATACAACTAGCTCGTTTTAAGAAACAACTTTCCGCCTTAGTAACTTTAGATACTGCAAAAGCTTATGACAGTGTGGAACACGTTAGACTAATAAAGTCTCTAACGCACGTCACTTTACCAAGTTACTTCGTGACATGGGTGTACTCATTTCTAAATGAGAGAGAATTTGATTGCTCTTACTATAGCGTGTCGTCTTCAAAGTAGAAACAAACTAGAGGTCTACCCCAAGGTGTGGTACTGTCACCATTATTATTTGATACTTTATTGTGCACAATTCCAGTACAACATGAAGTACAGGGTGTATGTATATGCTGACGACATCACAATTTTGCTACAGCTACAGGTATACATACATTATACCAGATGCAACAGCTTTATATGACCGCTCTGGAAACATGATTAGATGACAATAATCTATCATTAAACATCAGGAAAAGTACAATCATAGTTTTTCCCATAAGTATTCCAGTGCAGAATTTCGTACTTTATAGACAGGACTCTATCCCGCCGGTGAAATCGATGAAGTTCCTAGGAGTGGCTTATACTGAAAACCTAAATTGGAGTCTGCATATAGAAAATACGGCAGCTAAAGGAGCGCGGGCGCTTGGGATGCTTTGTAGACTCGGCAATGCACGTCTTGATTTACGTCATGATGTGCTGGTCATGTGTATTGCAAGTATATTCGCCCAATTTTGAAGTTTGGTTGTGTCTTGTTTTCTGGAGCACCCGCCTACAAAATTAGACCAATGGTACTACTGGAACGCGAAACGTTACGTATATATCTTGGGCTCCCTAAATTTCTCGTAATTAATATTTCGCATAGTGAAGCGCACCTTCCTTCTCTTCTTTCTAGGTTCCAAATACTAGCAGTCTGTGCCTTCCTAAAAATATACGCATTCCCACATAGGAGATTACAATATGTTTTAATTATAGAGCCAACGTTCTCTTTTAACCAACAGTGGTCTAGCCTAAAGCGTCCACAAGTCATCATCGTACAGAAGCTCTTGGAAACGTTAGAAGTTATCCTTTGTGAAGTACGGGTACTAAAACACCTATTCAAAAAAGTAAATAGATTTTAACAATATATTTCCTAATTATTGCAAAATTCTATCAAGTAGATACCTAAATGCCATTTTGAAAGACCACCTGGCAAGATTAGACATAAAGATTGTAATAGCAACTGATGCTTCAGTTCGCGAAGAGAAGGCAGAAGTCGGAATTGCTTTTTCAGTTTTGAATTCTTCTTTTTCATTTTGTTTATCTGATTTTACACCTATTTATTTGGAGCAATAACTTGCATTTCTCTTAGCATTGCGAAAATTACCTCAATCAATAACAGATGCTATTATTCTTTCAGACTGCCGGTCTGTGCGTGGTTCACTAACTGCGCCTAATATGTCCAATGCTTTAAGAGAGTTTTACGCTCTTGCCCCAAGACATTTACGAGTCATTCACTTGATGTGGATACCAGGGCATAAAGGAATAACTCTCAATAAATATGCAGATGCACTCACTGTGGCCTCACATAATCATTCCATAATTTCAATATTGCCGCCGCTAGCATTCATTGCCGTGGCACGCTTTGAAAAATTTGTAATATCAGATCATTTGGAAAATCTCTCTTAGCAACAACTGATTTGTTTTCCTTCTTTAGTGCCCCTTGAAAAATTCATGGTGCTCCTCTAGAATGGCGGAGATATCAACTACGAGAGCTTGAAGCCGAGTCCCTCCCCCCCCCTGAATGTTTATCTACATAGTCTGGCACAATCTCCCATATGCCTCCACTGCAATGAGAGCAAATCCTTTCACCATTTCCTATTAACATGCAGGTTATACGCAAACCAAAATAAGAGACTCTTAGAAGAACCTCTCCTTAGGTTGGCTCTAAATTTATACCTTCTGGTGGTTCTTTCCTTTGGAGCCACTGAAATTAAATTTAGCCACAGGAACGTTTGTGAGGCCGCATGCGATATTTTAAAGGCAACGAAACAAATAGAATGTTAAGCTGAGGCATAAATTAACTTTATTTGAAATTATCTTAGCTTGTTCGCTCTTTGTAATAGCTTTATTTATTTTATTTCCAATCCATCTTTTACCAATAGTTTCTTTGTTGAAACATAATTATCTAAATAGTCCGGCTGGTAAAACAATTCCATCTCACAAACGAGGCACCGTTCGTATCATGGCCGATTCCCCGTAGTGGGTTGCGCCAGGACCCTGAGGAAGAACCAACCAACCAACTGTTTTTCATTTTCATGCACAAGTTTGCTCAACCCACGTTGGTTTCTTAACAATGTTCTTATGGCAGTGCGTTACAGTATATTGCAATACCAAGAAGAGAGAGCACCCGTGCTGCAGGCTGGCTGTTTTTATTCTGACGCCTTCGTTCTTTTCGTCACGCTAACCGTGCTCGCGTAAGTGCGCAAGCGCCACCCTTCCTCTTTACACTCAGTGACGCTGCAATCCCGGCATTGTGTCCGCAATATCTCGTGTATAGCCGGCGTGGACACTTCATCCTCTCCTCTGTAAATCTTGGGTCTCATTTGAATCTTTCATGGTAGCTGGTCTTCCAACATTGCATCCTGTCTCGACGTTTTGGGAAAGTGAACTCTGAAGGGCAGCTTTGGCTATACCGCCGTGGTCGGTTTTTTTTAGGTGATTTTTCGGTAATAGTGGTTTGTCTAGCCCAGCTAACGAACATTCGATGGGGCGACCCTGGCTCTGCCCGAGTACTCGCTGATGGCTTTGGTCGCACTTTGGTCATAAGGGAGTGACGCTCAAGTACCTTCGGCATGTCTTCGAGCCAACATTATGAAAAGTTGGCTCCTTAGAATTGTAGATTATGTTTTTTGTTTTCCGGTTATTCCATATTTTCGGTCTCCTTCTTCAATGTCTGGTGAATGACAACCATGATTTCCGTGTTAGCTACATAGCCTTACCAGTCATTGAGGCACTTTGTTTTTCTTCCTACGATACCAGTTATATTGAACTGTTGATCTACCTCAGCGGAATAGGCTAACTAAAGTTTCGTAGAGATTTTCAAAATAAAGCCTTTAAGTGCAATTCGTTTTTATTATAATGTGCGATTGCCAGCAAGGTACTCTTTAATGCAGTTGACGTTCCTCATAGGCTAATAATACGCGCAGGACCACTACACCCTAAAGAACACGTCGATACATCACGTAACGCTCGGCTTTAAGCCTAAACTCCACACAGACGATGATTTGCTGACTTCTCCACTTGTGACTCAACCATGGCATATTTACAGAGAATGAAAAAGTGCACGCGGCGTTATGGATCACCTATGTCGAATGAAGCGAAGCTTATAAACACTTTAAGGTCAACACTAAGAATGCCAGTCTTAGTTTGACCTTTCTCCTTCGCTCACTTTACATCCACTAAGCACTCGTTTGGGTGGCACCACGTAGAAATAAAGCAAAATTCACTAATTATTCAACCTACGTGTATAAAAGTTTCTCCTTCGAAACGACTGGCAGCCGAATTTTTCTCTGTGTTGCCTTATGTGTTTTTCAACCGGCTGTGGCATACTGTTCACGCATAAGGTATTGCTGTCGTATCTATTTTGAATATGATGTTGAATGTCTGCAGAAGGCGTATTCTGCCGGCAATACAGGTTTACGCTTACGGTAGCGCTACGAGTATATACCCCGTTTGGCTTGTTTTACGTGCGAATACCTCGAAATACGTGTTTACTGCTTATTCCCAAACGCATTCCTGTGAATGTCGTTTCTGCATATAGCTCAAGTAAAAGTTACTTTCTCTTAGATTTTGGAATGAATAAACAATAATATATTTCTTGCTGCGTTAGGTCTTTAGTACATATATTTGAAATATATTTTACTAGATATATTTTAAAATGTATTAACAGTATATGTTTGCCCATGTTAGGTCTTTTGTGCATATAATCGAAAGAGGTTTTACTACATTTGCAAAGTTTTCCATTGAATTGTTGAGTTATGTCTGAGTTGGCAGTGTAAGAGGCTCATTGTGTGGTAATTATTTTCATTTAATTTTCTGTAGTAATCATTAGCGCTGAGTGAGCTAGGCATGAATGCTAAGGCATGGTAAAAACAAGAAGAACGCGCTTTATTCAAACATACTGAAAGATATCCTCCACGTCGTAGGTCAGAGCAAGTATAATGTGTTCGCCCCTAGCTTAGGCCTGCAATTGAGCTGCCACATTGGCACAGCTGGTGGCGCTACTTATTAGTTACACCACTACGCTTCCATACATGCGGGCACTCACATCCGGCCTCTCTCTGTTGGACTAAGTCCCATCAGTCTGCGAAAGGGGCACTGTTCGGTGGCTTCACTGCGAGAGGGAATAGTCCTTCAAGCATACGGGCGAGATCCTTTGGCGATGGGGTCATGAGGACGCCACCACTGGAGGCAATGCTGCAGGATCAATATAACCTGTTGGTAGAGACAGCTCACTGCGAACATTTTAGCACACTGTTCGGTCGCTCGTTTAGCAGATCTGGCATGCCGTGACATGATGCGTCACTGAGGCTACAATGTTTGACCACCTGTGTCATTCCCTAGAACTAACGATCCAGCACGATCTTTACAAGATACTGAACATTTCAGCAGAATCATACTATCAGTCAGATGATAGAGAAATACTCAGAATACACCCAACAATTAGAAATAGCTGTCATATAATACGAGAAGGCATTTCATTCAGTACAGATTTCAGCAGCGATCCACACACTTCAGAATCAGGGTGGTGACGAGGCATATGTGAACGTCCTGGAAGAAATCTACAGCGCTACAACTAACACCAAGGCGAACCTTAAAAAAAAGCTGGCTGATCCCACGTACAGTGACAATCGATGATATTCGAAGCTCGAATAAGGACCGTGATATGTCACTTTCAAATCAGCACAATGTTATGAGCCGGAGGTAAAGTTTGCTGTTCACCACTTCCATGCCACGACTATCATGTCTGTACGTGTCATTTACCTTCGTCAGCTAATCACGTCACCTCATACCAAATTTGGTATATGAGGAAGTAGTGAAATGGCCGCAAGCACGCTTTATTTTCATGTTAGGGTCTGTCGCTTCTGTTTGCCGTGCAGTCATGCCATACCATACCAGTTTTGCAACATGTTATGTGAACGAAACCAGCGCGAGAGCAGCGAGACCATGAAATGTAAGTCATAACATTCATTACATACATGTCATGATTTTTACGTTATGACTGGTCACTTACGCTCGTCACGTTATGTCACACCAATTTATGTATAGATACCATCATCGAAACAGCCAGGAAAGTTAAAAGTCATAGGTGGTAGATAGATAGATAGATAGATAGATAGACAGACAGATAGATAGATAGATAGATAGATAGATAGATAGATAGATAGATAGATAGATAGATAGATAGATAGATAGATAGATAGATAGATAGATAGACAGACAGACAGATAGATAGATAGATAGATAGATAGATAGATAGATAGATAGATAGATAGATAGATAGAAGATAGATAGATAGATAGATAGATAGATAGATAGATAGATAGATAGATAGATACGCTCAAAGTCGCTGAACTTTGCTGAAAAAATCTTCGCATATAAAAGCGACAGAACACAAATTTATAAGGGTGTTTAGACAAGGGATTACGATCTCTCCTATTCTATCTACCAAGTGTTTACAGGAGGTTTTCAGAGGCCTAGAGTGTGAAGAGTTAGGGTTATGAGTTAGTGGAGATTACCTTGGAATTGGCTCTTCCCAGATCACATTGCATTGCCGAGTAAACCAGGAACGAATTGCAGTTCGTAATTACTGGATCAGCCAGCAAGTGTAGAAAGGTTTGCCTTTGCAGAAAACGAAAGTAATGTGCAATCTTGAAAGAGTACGGCACTTTGAGGTAGGTAGTAGTACACCTAATGTTGTGAAAATTGATTGATTGGTTGATTGATATGCTAATTTGTATGTCCAAAACACCATATGAACATGAGAGACGCCATAGTTTAGAGATCCGGCAATTTGGACCAGCTGGAGTTTTCTAACGTGCCCTCAAATCTGAGCACACGGGCTGACAGCGTTTTCACCTCCATCAAAAATTCAGCCGCCGCTGCTGGGTTTTGGTCCCGGGAACTGCGGGTCAGCAGCTGAGTACCTTAGCCACTAGACCCTCACGAGAGGGTGAACTATTAAAGAACTACGTATTCTTAGGACGGCTAGTAACCGCAGAGCTGAACCAAGAAAATATATGAATGGGGTTGAGCTCATTCGTGAAACATTGTCGAACTATGTCTAGTAGATTGCCTCTATCCCTAAAGAGTAATTCATACTACAGCGGCATCGTACCGGTACTGAAGGATTACAAAGAAGTTTTAGTTTAGGTTGACGGTGACTCAGCAAGCAATTAAAAGGAAAATTATAGGTGTAACCCTAATGAACAAGAAGAGAGCCGAATGCATCAGGAAACAACCCTTGGTTAGGGACATGATATTGATATGTGGGGTTTAACGTCCCAAAACCACCATATTATTATGAGAGACGCCGTAGTGGAGGGCTCCGGAAATTTCGACCACGTGGGGTTCTTTAACTTGCGCTCAAGTCTGAGCAGACGGGCCTACAACGTTTCCGCCTCCATCGGAAGTGCAGCCGCCGCAGCCAGGGTTTGATCCCGCGACCTGCGGGTCAGCAGCCGAGTACCTTAGCCACTAGATCACCGCGGCGGGGCTGTGTTAGGGACATCAAAAAAAAGTCGATATCAAGAAGAAATAATGATCATGGGCAAGATAACCACTAGCCATGAAGGATCACAGACTGCATTTCAAAAAAAGTAAACAAGTTAGAAGAGACTGAAAGTTGGGTTGGCCGATGTGATTAGGTAGCTTGCAGGTATAAAATGGCAGCAGCAAGCACAGGACAGAGTTAAATGGTGGAATATGGGACACGCCTTTTGTCTGCAGTGGGCGTAGCCTGGCCGATAGTGATGATTATGATGATGATGGTTCTCATTTTGGCTAATGCTCATGTCATCCATGTGGTCGTCGTTGTTGTCAACCACTGCGGGGATTGCCATAACTACTGAGGCTGGCAGGTTGACGCCTTGCCGAAGAAGTGTTCTTGTTTAGGTTACAACGATTCAAGGGTCTACAGCTGAGTAGTTGTAAGGGGATCGAATATTTGATACAGTGTCGCGAACAAGGTCGACTGGGTGTTCAACAATTCCATGCAGACCTAAGCCACCCTCTCCACGAGTGAACACTTCAGCGTAGTTCAAAGAAAAGGCTCCTGATTTCCCCTTTTTGCTGGGCAAGCACATGACTACCGAGCTGAGTGACGTGCAAGGATAAGTGAAGGAAAACCCCGTTTGTTGGATAAGTGGCTTGCATGCATTAAAAAAATTAGCTGTTGGTGTTTCAAAGATCACCTAGGCAAGATTCCGCCATTTATGGTGGTTCATCTGGGCCTGGGAGTGGCGTTTGCTGGAGGCCTCCTGAGTCGTGGCGTCCAGGTGTATGCAAATTTAAGGAGAACCACTGCACCATAACAGCATTCAAAATCTTCAGCAACAATCTGTCATGGCACCACACACTTGTTGCTCTGGTGAAATTATGAATATCAGTCGGCATGGGTGGCTGAAAGACCAACTGTACAGGAGTTGCTGGAACCAGTCTTCACCCAGTATAAGTGGCACGACATTATTATCGAGAGTGGTGGCTGCATTCAAGCCAGTGATGAGTCACACAGAAATCTTTAGGTAGATGACACCAGCAGTAGGCACTGTCGTTTTTCCAACGACAACTAAAGGGAGTCTGGTCCAGGGCAATAGGGCGAAAGAGCTGACCAGGTGACGAGAAACAGGTGTAGCTTTCCACCCACTGTCTGAAAATGTGCCCATTTGGCTTAGCCTTGAAATTGTGGCATTGACAAGGGCGCAAAACCAGCGGTGTATTAGGATCTCGGAAAGAGTGCTGTTGCTCCGCCGCGGTGGTCTAGTGGCTAAGGTACTCGGCTGCTGACCCGCAGGTCGCGTGTTCAAATCCCAGCTGCGGCGGCTGCATTTCCGATGGAGGCGGAAATGTTGTAGGCCCGTGTGCTCAGACTTGGGTGCACGTTAAAGAATCCCAGGTAGTCTGAATTTCTGGAGCCCTCCACTACGGCGTCTCTTATAATCATATGGTGGTTTTGGCACGGTAAACCCCACATATCAATCAATCAAGAGTGCTGTGAAGCGCCGGCAAAGGTTTATTGCATATGGTGGCATGGTAGCTCTAGATGGGCACTTGGATGCAAGATGTCTTTTTGGGGGCACTGGAAACACACGGCTTCGACCCAGCTCTGGCCAGGACACTAGGCAAGAGGAACCATGCCTCACAGCTATTGCGAGGTATGGAGCCTATTGTCCGTCCACAGGTTTACATGAAATTTGCTGTGGCGCTCTTCTTTTTTGTTGATCACTCCTAAAAATTCGTGCATTTTTCACTGTGGTGGGGTGCCTGTGGGCTTGGCACTGATAACTTGGCGCTCGAATGCCCTAGGCGTAGAAGTCGATGAGACAAGTGGCTCATTGATTGGTCAAGTGGCATTACGCTGTTCGTGGCGACGTTCTTTCAGTGCTTGTGTTGCGATAATAGCGGCCAGGTTCACGTCGGCAATGCCCTGAAGGGCATACTTATGCGCTGATCGACGAGAGTGACTTGGCATCCATAAATGAGCTTCAACTTCACCACAGAGTAGTTGACAAGTTTTTCTCTATGCGCTTGCTCGCGACAAGCAACAGCTTTTTGCCACTTTCGCAAGCTCTACTTGGTGCTGCACGACTCTAAAAAGCTCTCCTGAAGTTTGCTCAGATGGGCACCAATGACCAATAACTGATTTTAAATGCGAAGCATTTTTCAGCGAGCTTCGGCTACCTTGAGCGTATCTATCTATCTATCTATCTATCTATCTATCTATCTATCTATCTATCTATCTATCTATCTATATATCTATCTATCTATTTATCTATCTATCTATCTATCTATCTATCTATCTATCTAGCCACCTGCGACTTTTAGCTCTCCTGGCCGTTTCATAAATGGTAGCAATACCAATTGTGGTACGGCAAAGCATGATTGTATGATTAGCATAATTGACTATTCATAGCATGACTATCTTGACATGCATGTCATTAATGTTATGAAATATATTTCAAGGTTTTGCTGCTCTCGCGACGGTTTCGTTCACATGACATGTTGCAAAATTGGCATGGTATCACATGACTGCATGGCGAACACAAGTGACAGACTCTGACGTGGAAATCATGGCATGCATGTCATGTAAGTCATGATTTATGACTACGCGCCAAGCTCTTGGTACGCTCGCAGTCGTTTCGCTAGCTTCACATATACGAAATTGGTGTTACGGGACGTCAATGGATGACAAAAATATGTGACTGATGCAAACATGATAATCATGATATGTGTGTCATGTAAAAATATGACTACATGCCACACTCACGATGCGCTTGCGGCCGTTTCGCTAGCTTCAATTATGACAAATTTGGTATTACGACAAGTGAATGGATGGTGAAGGTATGTGACTGAGGCAAACGTCGTAATCATGAGATGCGTGTCATGTAAGAACATGACTACGCTGCGCCTAGCATGAGCGCGCGTCAATGTTACGTGCACTCGTCCCCGTTTTGCTAGCTGCACATATACCGAGTTTGGTATTACGGGACGTGAATGGACGATGAAGGTATGGGACACATCAAAACATAATAATCATGATACTCGTGTGCTGTAAAACATTGCTACATGATACGCTCATAGCGTGCTCACGGCCGTTTCGCTAGCTACACAGATACCAAATTCGATATCATGTGAGGCTAATGGATGACGAACGTAAATGACACATCTTAATGTGATAATCATGACATGCAAGTCACGTACGGCATCATTTACTTCCGCGTCGTATTGTTGTGCGGATTTCAAAGTTACATATCAAGCTTCCTCATTCCTGCTTCGCATATCAGCAATTCCCACTGTTCGTGGGATCTGCCAATTTTTCCTAATCTGCGGCTGCTCGAAGAAGCTTTCCCAAAACGACAGCGATTAGCGTTGAAGGCTACCAGGAGGCTTGGTTTCGAGTTCGTTTCAACTCTTTCAATACAGTGGGACGCCAAAACATTGCCATCTGCACTGTATTAGGAAGCATTCAGACAGGTCTTCAAGAGTAGTGACTTGTACTGGGGCTGCAGCACGTTGTGACACGTGAAGAAACTACTGAAGTAAACATGCCAGCAACTCTGTGCTTTGAGTTGCATCGGAGGGTCGCTGGCGACGAAGTGTTCGGGCGCAGGCTGGGTGCTGCGGAGTCTGCGGAAGGCAACTTGGATGTCGTTAAGTGCTTATATGGGGGCCCGTGTGCTCAGATTTGGGTGCACGTTAAAGAACCCCAGGTGGTCTAAATTTCCGGAGCCCTTCACTACGGCCTCTCTCATAATCATATAGTGGTTTTGGGACGTTAAACTCCACATATCAAGTGCTTATATGGGCCATGGCGGAGACTGAACGGTTGAATAATTCTTCCTTTGTCCGACAGTGTCAGGGTCTTGACGGGCGCATTCTTCACGGAGGAAGTATGCTTCAAAGCCGGTGAGGCCCTCCGCCATAGCCTCACTTTAATTCACGAGTGGCATGGCGTTCATTTCATTTAATTTTATTTCCCTGAAGAACTCACTTGGGGGTGTTATATAGGATATATATATATATATATATATATATATATATATATATATATATATATATTGTACAAACAACCACATATGTTATTTGCGCGTCCAGGGATTTGTTATACGTTGCAGAAATAAAGTTAAGCAGGTAGGGGCGGCAGTGCTGTGGGAAAGGTCGTTCCATTCAGCAAATGCACGTGGGATGAAGGAGGCGGAAAATGTCATGGGGCGGCTGCGTGGTCTGGCGACTTGCAAGGCATGACCGGTGCGGTGAGATATGCGGGCTGGAGGGGTGATAAAGTATGGCTGGTCACGTGAGCTGTAATAGAAGTTGTGAAACAGGGCTAATGTAGCAATGCGGCGAGGAAGTGCAAGCGTTGATATGGATGATTTTTCTTTAAATGATGACACACTGACATGATACGAATATGAAGAATGAATAAATCGTACCGCTTGGCTCTGTAAAGCCTCAAGTAAATTTGTTGGATATGCACAGGCGGGCTCCAAACAGCAGTGTAGCAAATGTAGCTTAAAAGTTATGAAAGACGATAAGGTGGGCAAGTCAAACCTTGTGGACTCTGCAGCATGACAGCTGGAAAAAAAAGCTGGGGGATCGACAGCATGACAGCTGGGAAAAAGAAAGGGCAAAGGCACAAAATGGCTCGAAAGAAGCATGCACGTGGCGTACTGGGCGGCGGGAACAACACAAAGAACGGAGCACTTTGCGGCCAGTTCGACGGATTACTTCACGAGACGGGAAAGAGGTCGCGTTTGACAGATGGTTATGAGAGCTGGGTAAGCTAGACATGAAGGCTGAGGCATGGTAAACACAAAAAGAATCCGCTTTATTCGAATGTCCTGAAGATGTTAACGAGAATAGCGTGTGCTTGCCCTCATTCGGGCCTACAGTTGAGCTGCAATAATTGCGACCCCTGATGGCACTGCTGATTAGCGAGGCTGGAACGCTACCGTGCGTGCGGCTGCTCACAATGTTTACACCCGGGCAAACAATAGCTCGGGCTATCACCACTTCTAGCAGTACCTCAGTGTCTTTTTCACATACGCTATACAAGCTCGCGAATCGTCAGGCCTGACACTCCAAAGGCAGCGCACTCCGCGTAATTTGCCGCATCTACAAGTACCGCTACCTTGTCCCTCCCGGAGGCGTTTTTTAAAGACCTGGCTATACTCTCTTTAATATCCTGATAAAGATCGGCGTACATGCTTTTAGCAGGTTAGCTACCTGGAGCTTTTAATGACGATCGTCTTTCTTGGGGTACTTTGACGCAAAAATTTTTGTTTGGCTGGCTGTACATTTTTCTGTTTATCACGTCGCAAATGACGTTATTAGAACTCACGAGCTGCATTGAACACTTGCAAGGTATTCATTCTAATGTCACGCGGTAGGAGAGAAGTTCATATTTCTGTGGTGAAGAAAAAAGACCAGCTTCTAGGCGTTACTGTTTCACCACCAAAATCAAGGTCTGTTACCTCTGTTCGATTCCTCTGTCACTTCTCTCGCAGACTCAAAAAGATAACCTCATTTGCGTATACACGTTGTGGAGCACTTCCTCTATGGCGTTTAGACAGTCGGGGAGACTGATCATAACCTCAATCTAAAACATCGGCGTCATGATGGAGCGTTGTGGGGAGCCGACACTTGCCATGTCCTTGTTTTAGAAAGCGAGTGTGTCCGACGTTCAGGAGACACTTCGATTCATGAGAAAATCCTTAAAGTAGTTGCACACTCTGTTGTCTTGATTTAGTGCGGCCATATTGTATATTATAGCTTTGTACTCTGCGCTCAATAAGGCTTTTTAGGTCTTATGCAGTAATGACCATGGTCCCTCTTTTTTGTTACCAAGTATATGCTCTTTGATTTCCAACATTGCATCCTGCGTGATGAGATGACCTCAAAACGCGAGCATAGTATTCAACTACGCTTTGATGTAGTACTTGTAATGTTGTTTGATACGACTGAAGAAGCCGTGTTCATCTACTTTAAAACAGACGACAGTGAGAAAGTTGGCAAGATTTGCGGGTTTCCGGGCTTGGAGATCAGCACCATTTTTGCTCTTTTCCATTGGACAGGTTTGTATTCTAGATTACAGCATTGGTTGATATATTTGAACAGTTTCCCAAACTGTCAAGGGCTTTATTGGTTACGGCATCCAGTCCCGGGGCCGAATGGCTGCGGAGCTTCCGAAGAGTGGCCCATACGTCGGTCTGGTCAATGTCTCTGTTTCGAGAGGACTTGATTTTTTTATGTATTGCGGAATTGCCAGAATCTAAAAAGAGGTATCAGTCATAAAACTCAGAGCGGTTGGTTTTCGCCTCGTACTTGAATACTGTGCTACATAAGAACGCAGGTTTTCAATTTATGTTGCTTTCGTCTTGGTGAGGTCTTCGAAATGGCAGTGAAGGCATGGCATGTGACTTGTGTGAATCCGTTCACCCGTTTTACTACGGAAACTGTTCAATTGCTGTTCAGTAAAAGTTCGGTGGCATTTTTTTTTGTTGAGTAACCTAATGCGTTTCTTCGGTGTCCTATTGCGTCTGTGTTTCTGCATCCTGGTCTGTGATAATCGCTTAGATGCATTTTCGACCACATATACAAACATGAAAACATACACTTCGCCATGTCCGGCCGCTTTACATATGCAATGCAAATGGACTTTATGCCGAGAAGGAAAGCCTGGAACAATTAGTTAGATGAAACGGGGATCGCCAACAGTACATACGCATTACCAAAGGTAGATAGATAAGTCATTTATTGCAAAAGTAGTCTTCGCAAGATACAAAATATTCCTTTTGTGTACCGCCCCGACATGCCCAAGACATATTGGAGGTGTGTGTGACCTAAATTAATTCACCTGCTTTTTGACATTTATGTTTGTGCTTAAGGAATTATAAAATAGAACTGTGCATCCTGCTTCCACTTCCTCTCCAAACCCCTCAAACGATTATTCCATGAAGCAATGAAGTTATTTATCTACCCGATTTGACGGCAATGCAGTGACAAGTGCAAACTTGCCTTGCCTTTGAAATAATTGTAATGATCCACAAATAACAGTCACATGATAGAGGAATTGAAATTCTAGCACCGTAGTAGCACGTTATGTGAATAACGACATGCTTCACAGTGCAGTAAAATTCTGAAGCAGCCAGTTTATCCCAAACGTGGCGGTCCACCTTGCAGCTTAGCTTGCTTAACTTGTTTCACGTCGAGTAAACTGCAGCCACTTTTTCGAATCGGTGAGTGAAACTATAGACGAACAATAAAACAACGAGTGCTTGCATTTTCCTTGGTTTTTTTTAGACTCGCCAATGCTGCACCTTAAACAACATATAATTACCTTCTCACATGTAACAGAGAACATATAATGCAGAAACACCGTTTTGGCCAGTTTTCAAGCCTGACCAGCGAACCTGGATTCCACAAAAGAGTTACAAGATTTGAAATTTGCAGAGTGAAAGCAGGAAAGCGTTAATTTATTGTTTACAAACTTTATGTGATATGAAGAGTAATTAAACGAAGGTTTCATAGTGGTTGCGTACTAAGTTGCGTACATCCAGCATGCATAAATCGGTCTAAGCATTAGCTGTAAATAAAGAAACTGTAATGACTTGTTCTTCAAGAGTTCATAGGTAAGCTTAAGGCCAGGACTGTTTCGCTCGAAACTGTGTAGAAATTCAGCAGCCTTCACGGCATGAGTATCACTTTCAAATAGTGATTTTCTTCATAAACATAGCCAAAAAGTTTAAAAAAGAGCGTCACAAATAGCGCCTTTCGCACTTCGTCAATAATATTTTAAAATATATTGCTGTGGAGTAGAGCTACCTTACTTCCTTTTCGTATTACTGCCGTTTGAATATTGGCCTGACCACTACTCTGTGGATTTTAACTGAAAGGCAGGAGGTCAAAAGCAAAGCCCGCTGCGATGACACCGTTTTTTATAAAGCCGACCTCATATTTGTTGTAGTGATACAATCAATAAGCGGGCCCGAATGTACTCTTCAGGCAGGGAAAATTGTCCTAAGCACGTTCGACAGCGTATTCCCTTCCAGATTAGAAAAAAAAACATACACATACGCAATGTACTACAAGACATGCCTGCCAAATACCACAAAACAAAAAAACAGGCCAGGATACAACTGCTCAAGTCAACATTAGAATGCACCAACAACAACAGAAAGACGTTAGAGGCTTGGACGCAATAGCATACGCTACAAATGATCATTTGGGAACTAGGGTGGTTGACGAAAATGGTAAAGAATAATGGCTCACATCCATACCTGAAAAGAGCCCCAGTAAAGCGGCAAAGCTGGCCACAGCCCCGGTAATCGCTACGTGCAAGAAGACGCCGGCTACGAGGATCTGAGCTCAGAACTAATATTTTTGACTACCTTGCTGAATAAAATTGTTTTCTTGTCAATGACACTCATGACACTAAGAGCACAGAAATTTTCAGAGCTATTCAGAAAAAAATGCCTTGGTGGAAAACTTACTCGGGTGCCCCACCGCGGTGGTCTAGTGGCTAAGGTACTCGGCTGCTGACCCGCAGGGCGTGGGTTCGAATCGCGGCTGCAGCGGCTGCATTTCCGATGGAGGCGGAAATGTTGTAGGCCCGTGTGCTCAGATTTGGGTGCACGTTAAAGAACCCCAGGTGGTCTAAATTTCCGGAGCCCTCCACTACGGCGTCTCTCATAATCATATAGTGGTTTTGGGACGTTAAACCCCACATATCAATCAAAACTTACTCGGGAAGTCTGAGAGGAAAGCCCGATAGGGTTTGTTGATTAAAAGGCCGATTTAGCCCAATTTGTGTTTGCTGGGATTACAAACCCAGGTTGGTCAGACATTTGTTGAAGGAAAGCTCAGATTATACTAAGTTAGTCGAAATGTTATTGCCCTCTACTGTTTTAACTATGCGACGACCAAGTCTTGCCACCTTATCACGGACACAGTTTAGCTGATCAGGCGTACATATTGACAAAATGTGTGTTTCCGCATTGGAAGGTCTCTGCTGCTGGCGACAAGCTCCATAAGAAAAGTTAATCAAAGCAGACAGCGCTAGGCAGCAGTTATAAATCTGAGCAACGTGTTAAAGGCGAATAAAATTTTCTCTCCTGCCACACATTCACGATTTCACTCAGCGCATTTAGAAAGTGACCTACCTTTATGAACTAGGCGTTTAATCTACCAAGCTGTGAGCGAAGTTTGACCACCGCCTGAAAAATAAGGTAGTTTTTCGGGGTTCACTTCTACTGTTCAGCGTATCCACAGTACGTTGTTGCCGCTTGAACGTTGTTTATCATTTTCATTTGCCGTTTAATCTCGTGTACATGCGGCAGACGGGAAATAGCCCTTATGTGTAGTTATGTCATGGCGGGGCAAACGTGCTTAGAAAGTATTCCGGAGTACAAATATTGGAACACATGTGCTGGAAAACCGGTTATATGGTACGTTTGTCTTTGGTGTAACATGATAATTGGAGGTTCATTTGCGAAAAACACACATTTTCGATGGAAGCGGAAATGTTGTAGGCCCGTGTGCTTAGATTTCGGTGCACGTTAAAGAACCCCAGGTGGTCGAAATTTCCGGAGCCGTCCACTACGGCGTCTCTCATAATCAAATGGAGGTTTGGAACGTTAAACCCCACATATCAATCAATCAATGCGAAAAACACAAGAAAGTATCTAGAAATACAGATGTAGAATCACAAATGCTGATACTGATAATAATGCTCCGATAAGGTATTCATTCTGTGCCACCTAATATTGTGCAAATGCTTCTAGACCATTGGAACTCCCAAAAAACCAAATTACCCAAATTACTAACGAAAAATAAGGAATTTAGAGAAATAATATATTTATTTTACAATAAAGATCTGCATTGCGGAGAAGGTTGTTCCACTTTTTGCAAGATGAGCGCCTTTTGAACCTTTATGCCTGACAGAAATGGTTTGGCTTTAACACAACACTGCGAAATTGCAAGCTAGCTGTCACCGCAAAGTGCTGCACCAGCCTTGAAAAGAGACTAAGTTTGTCAGTAAGGCTGACACACAGGCACCCGTGCTTGTGCCATTGCCTGCTGCAAATGCCATTCTGTGCTCGCGAGACACCCAAGCGCCACGGCTACAAAATGCATCGACTCCCGATCGGGCGAATTTGCTATACTTAGCAAATAAATAGTGCAGCTCTCACGAACACGTTTGGCCGTTTCTCACGCAAAATGATGAAAAATCCCATGTCCTACACAGTATCGCGATAGTTATCAGAAACACAGTTATCAGAAACCAAAAAATGCTACTACTCCCACGCAGAGATTTTAAGATTGTGATACGACCATGAGAAGGCGTAGACGTGGCCACCACAAGAATCCTGCGCATTGCATCGGTGATTTACCACGCGGCCAACGTACCGGTGCATGAAGCAGGGGAGGACACGGTGTGCTCCAACAACCATCAAAACATCATCGCTGTGAGCACACTCCAAGCATCTCACGCCGGTAAGTTCAGATAGCTTCAAGCCATCCCTATCGGCTGCAGCTGTCACAAATTTAGTGCATACAAAACAGCCCCCGACTACACGGTGAAGGGAATAATCAAGGGCATTCCTTTGGAAGAAGACGCCAAGTTCATTCACACCAACATCGTTCACGCTCGTAACCCTCACGCCCTGGCAGCCAAATGGCTCAGTCACACCACGACCGTGATCGTGGCATTTGAAGGAATGTGAGGGACCGCTTATCTCACGTACGGTGGAGCTCTCCTGCGCTGCACCCTGTATCGCAAGCGCGTCGACAAATTTCACTGCTGCGGGAGAATTGGCCACCGCATGGAAGTGTTGCCAAATCCCAAGGATAAAGTGTGTTGTAGTTATGACGCCCCTAACCGAGGCCTTAAGCACTAGTGTTCCCCCCGTTGCAAGCTTAGCTGGGGTGCACACATTACGGAGTACAGCGACTGCCGCGCAAGGTACGAGACGCCTTACTTAGTGACGAAAAGGCAATGAAACGACGCAGGACCACAGAGGAGGCAGAGGCCACTGCCACCACCGAACCCACCGGTAAGCCACGCTCAAGATCCAGGGCCCCCAGTCAAAGCCACTCCCGATCTCGTAGTTGCACACAAGGACCGCGAAAGCAGCAGCAACGCCTAGCTCGCAGCTGAACACCTGGACTGACCCAACGAAGGACGTCAAGGCTACTGATTCAGTGAGCCTTGCAGATGCGGTAAAAAGAAAACGCGCAACGAACGCGGAGGCCGGCAGCAAAACAGACACTAAGATAGAGGCAGAGATAGCTCAGTTAACAAAAATCATATAAACCATGCAAAAGCAAATGAAATGCATTCAGGCGCAAATTCACGCAAAAGATGAACGCATACAAAAGCTCCAGTCTGCCGCTCACAATGAGACTGATAAACAGGCAATACAAGGAAACACAAGAAGAACTCTTAGAGTACGGTGAGGTTGAATGCCCTTATACTAAACGCGGACCCGCTATCTCCCTTAAAGAGGCAGTACATCTCAAGCGTATAGACGCGGAGCCACAGGCGACGCCCGAATGACAGCACTCGAGGCTCGCTTGAGCAGTCTCGGGGAAACTATCACCGCAACTATCACGCGTACGATTCAGCAGAGCTTGCAGAGCGTTTATTTTAGCTCGTTCATAATAGAAGCTGCCAACAGCACGCTGGTGACGTCGCATAGCAAAGCGGCACCACACATAAAGCACCACATAACCAATGCCCGACACTCTTCGAAATGCAAACACACAATATGGCAGTGGAACTGCAGAAGTTACAAAAACAAACGAGCGCACTAACAACATTACCTGAAAACGATCCCCAAACAGCCACTCATCATAATGCAGAAAACAAATGGCCCGCAAAACTTTTAGGGTACTTGTCCATAGGAGGCGTTGTGGAGAATTCAAACGACACCACACTGGTTAAGCGAGAGCTCACGGTTATCATCTATAGCAGTCCCAGATGCCGCAAATATTGCTTTCACGTCCTCTTAAAACGAGCGCTCGACATCGCCCAGGGGCAATACTTTTCATTGGAGGCGACTTCAACGCGGTGCATACCGCATGGGGTTACAACACGATTACCCGAAAGGCAGGCATTTGTGGAAAACGGCGCAACTCGCCAGCCTCGATCCGACCACTTACCAACTAGGCACCAACTAGGCAGGGCAACAGCATCAGCACCAACACCATGCCGGACCTTAGTTTTACGAGCAATACATGAAAGGTAACTTGGAGAAACACCACGCATGACTTGGGTAGTGACCATTACAATATCTCTATAGAAGCAGAAGGTGACTCACACGAAAACAATGTCGGTCGCCAAGTGAAGATCAATATTTGGGAACTAATACAAAAAATTGAGACAAGAAACAGGATCAGTACATCAAAGACATGGAACAATGGACCAACCAATTTCAGTGGCACATCGAGTGGGTGACGAAAATGATGCCGTCAAGAGCTCAGCTTGATAGAAAAAACATTCGGTTACTGCAGATGTGGCAGGCCAAGTCCCAACTGCAGCGCCGTTGGAAACAACAGAGACACAATCGGAGACCACGAAAATGGATAGCACAACTCAACAAATAAATAAAAAAAGTACGCACCTATCCTGCAATAAGAGCAATGGGAAGAGATAAGCGCGGAGATGACCGGTCAAGTCTCTACAAGTCCCACGTGGCAGATGCTGTGGTACCTCACAGATCCCGCCAACACCAAGACCACACATAGCCAAGGCATATGCAAAATCATGCACGCTTACGAGGGAACGGAGCGAGATTTCCTGCGGAGAGCGGAACTCCACTACATATCCCAAACGCCACCGCAAGTACATCCGGACTACAAGGAAGAAGGCAATGCCATCCTAGACACTTTTTCATCCATCCTAGACAATGCCATCCTAGACAATTTTCAATTGCTGAAATCAAAGCGGCCCTCGTCAAACTCAATAACAAGTCAGCCCCAGGCTCATAATGAATATCAACCAGGGCACTTCGCAATCTCTGTTAGAGATTGCTGGAGAAATTCACAGATAATATTAACTATTGTTGGGTCCGTGGAAAGATACCCCAACAATGAAAAGAAGCAGAGATTCTACTTATACTGAAACCCGGCAAGAAATTGCAGCTGGAGAACCTGCGCCCTATCTCCCTGAAATCGTGTGTAGGTAAGCTGATAGAGCATACGTTTCTTAATTGATTACCTGATTACCTTGAGGACAATAAACTATCACCGCACACAATTATTAGATTCAGAAGACATTTCTCGACAAAGGACGCCTTTCTGCAACTGAAACATCAAATAATAGAAAATCCTGGGTGCTCAACAAGAGACATCCTCGGCGTGGACATGAAGAAGGTCTTCGATAAGGTTCACCACAACGCTATACTACGACAAATAGACTCACTGAATCTCTGAATTCGAGTGTACAACTATGTCTGGGACTTCCTCACAAGAAGAACCGCATGCATGTGAGTGGTACTACTAGAATCAAATGAAATCAATATTGGAAGCTCAGGCACAGCGCAGGGCTCGGTTATCACGCCGATATTCCTGGAACTCGTCCTGCTGGGGTTACCCGAACGATAACATCAAATTGATAGACTGCACCAAACGCTATACGTGGCTGATATTATGATCTGGACGACAGCTTGCAGTGACGAAGAGATCGAGGATCATCGTTTACAGGTGGCGATAAAATGCATGGAATAGTACCTCGTAGACACGAGACTCACCTGCTCAGCCGACAAATTACTGCATTACAAACCTGTTAAAAAGGGACACCCACCCACTGACTACGTCTCTTCCGAAAAACACAAAAATTAGGTTAACAGCACCAAAGGGCTCACTAATCTCAATAGTAAAGAACATCCGGGTACTGGGGATCATGATTGAGCAGAACGGCGGCTATGGGGAGGCACTGCGCAAGATAATGGCAAAGGCCAACAGCACGATGCAGCTCATCCTACACATTACGAACAAGCATGCGGGCATGCGCAAAGGCTTTGTCATACGATTCATATAAAACTTTGTCATTTCACAACTAACGTACATGACACTGTTTCAAAAATGTACAGTTGCGCAAAATGTTAACGCCCTGATAGGCAAGATGTGCAAGTTCGCGTTGGGACTGGCGCCCAGAGTTAGCACCAGCTAACTCCTAACACTAAGGTTGCATAACATCCTTGAAGATGTCGTGGAGGCACAACAAGCTTTTCAGCTCGAGTGCCAATCCAAGGTCCACCCAGGCCGACACCTGCTCAAAACACTCGGCATCACATACCATACGCAACACAGCATCAAGGTCGAAATTCCAATACTGGTACGCGAGCAAGAATACGTGCCCCCATGGTGTCGCAACATGCACTCTCCACGCCATACACGATGGTGTAAAGCCAGAGCACAACGCATTGCCCAAAGCTACTCGAACGACATGCAAGTGGTTTTCACTGATGCCACCCGTTATACCGACAAAAACGTTTCGGGGAGTAGTTACTACCTATTGCAACAAATACAACACGAGCCTCACTGTGAATACGGCATCATGTCGAAGCAGCAAACCAAGCGGCTATAGCACCGGCCTTCACACACACCAAGGTCACGTACGTGATTAGCTATTCGCAACCAGCAAATGCGCAATTTCGCCAACAGGAGCATCTCGCAAGTGTCGTTGCACATACTCCGGCGGCAGCCAATACATCCGGGAGAGATCGATTTCAATGACAGAAGGCACCAGGTATGGATCCCGGAACACACCAGACTCAGCTGCCCCAACAAAGCGAATCACCGCGTTTCTCGAGGTCTCACTCACCGAACATTGCCGGAGGACGACAAGCCCCGCGGAGGACTGCAAACGTCTGGGCGTGGGAGGATCGCATGACCAAGTTTCACGATGTGAGCACACACTATTAGTAACAGAGAAGCATATACCCATACCCTCCCGAAAGGCTAAGCGGAACGCAAGCGGTACACTATATACAGACAATTACAGATTGCCACAGAAGCGTCAGACTCATACACGTCATGTATCCAGACATTTACACTACAAACAGATGCACATCTTGTGGCGATGTTGCCACCCTTAGTCACATGCTGTGCGAGCGTGAAAGATTAATGCACAATTCGAACAGTGCCGATTCATCTCTCTATTCTACCGCCAGCCTCCGTTCGCGCTGGAAGGCTCCACTGCTCAGCTCGAACCTGACAACTCTGGGCCGTCCATCGTGCCGAGGAAGCCGCTTCGAGACAAGGCCTCGGAACCACATCCGTGGTGGGTGTCCAGGCCCTCTAAAAGAACACCTGACTCGAATTGTCTTGATTCGGCCAATAAAGATTATTTTTTACGTTCAGGTTGAAAACACACGCAACATTTCGCAAGCATGTGTCAGTAAGGCATCGGTGACAGTACATCAATATGCCGTTTCGTAGCTTGAGATGGCTTGTAAGTGGTCCGTGACATGGGTGTGCTTTCGTTTGTAAGCGAAAATAATAGATCATTGCTTTGTCTTTACGCATTCGCACCTTGGTCGGTTGCTGTATGCACATATATTTTAGATGTAATTAAAGAGCTCAGTCAGAAGACCCCGCTTGCTCTTGTCATTCCTTCCTGTCCGTATCTTGTTCTTCTTCCCGTTGCTTACTGCATTCAATGTTTGCCAAAGAGCCGAACTTTCTACGCTGTTGCTATTATCTCTTTGTACTTTGAAAACACGCCTAATGAGGTTATTTGTTATTTTTTCAGATACATCAGCTCGACCCAGTATTATTTGTCCAGACAATGCTGCTGGTGATTTCGCTTCTTTGTTGCGGAGTTCGCCATGTTAATGCATGTAAGTTTCATTTCGCTGTTCGATGTTCAATGTCAAAGAGTACCCGACCCATTTGTATCGTAACTACTGTACTTGAAGGCTGAAAGACCGTTGCGGTAGTGAAACGCAGACCCGGTGGCTGCATTTTCGTTAGATTCGAAAACTTCTTGAGTTGCGTGCCCTTAGATTTATGTGCATGTTAAAGAACCAGACTGCTTTACTTGGTAACAACTTCATTCGAAGTGTGGCAGAGGTTTCGCCGACCGAGCCTTAGGTATCCCGTGTTAGGATGGTAAGGCCTTGCCTCACGACTGCCTCGCGAGCTTGCTTTCAAAATTTTCGAATTCGTATGATACAGCGCCTCTCATATACATGTTTTGCTTTTGAGTGTTCATTGAGCGTGAAATAATAACCGTCTTCCAAAAAGACAAAAAGATTACATTTCTTTCTTAGCACTGCTCCGTATCGTGTCTACAAAACTAAACGATATTCTGGTATACTCGTAATGTTGTCGCGATAGTATATCAAAGAGGCTGTAATACCAATTATTTGCTTGTAATCTAAAATTTGTGTTGATTCTTTACTGTTCACAATCAAGCTGGTGAAATTTCAGTGCACTTGGGACAAGATATATATTGACAACGAGGATTTTTAAAATCATATGAGCTGCTTGTTTTGCGAGAATTTTATTTCAACCAACAATTTTGGCTCATGGCAAGCTACGCGTACGTTGAAGCTGGTGGAGTTTGCTTCTATTCGGCATTTCTAAAATAAATACCTCGCTCCGGCTTAAAGTTACGTAAAGAGGATGACTCGCGATTGTGCCGGTCTGAAGAGACACACGCCATAGTAAAATGAAGGCTGCTTAATGGGGGCGGGATATATAGCAAACGTCTTCTAGGATGTTTTTGCAAGAAATATTCTTCCATAGTCAATTTATTGTATATGTACGTGAACAGCAGACTCTGTATTACTACGATTCAAAATAACCCCAGTTTTGTGACTGAATGTGTGATGGTTCTTCCATAAGAAATCCCATTAGTAAATTACATTTTCCCATTAGTAAATCCCATTAGTAAATTACATTTTTCAATCTATGTAAGATTGGTAAATGTGTTTGTATTTCAGTGGCGAAATACATTTACAATGTAGCGATTATATATAATACAGCGCAGTATTCCAGTATATCACTGTTTTTTCTCGTAAGTTGGGTAACTTGTGTTCGAATGGGAGGAAAGTATTTTTTTAGATATTGCAGGCGATTCAAAGGTGCTTCCAATGGGTGACGAAGGGAGGACGCTGAGCGATTCAAACAAGTACGAAATGGTTCATGTAGTGAAGTGTCTGGCGCTGTTAACATTAAAATCACGGAGCTTGTGTGTACTTGTCTTACCGTCATTTTTTGTCTCCCGATGCCGGGATAGCAACCCTAAATTTTCTGGCAGCCAGCCATTACAGCCTTGAAGAGTTTTCAGTTGAGGCAAAACCAACCCTGTCTAATTCTGAGCAGCTGCATTTTATGTACAAATAGTGCAACAACCTTGCCAGGGAAACCTATACCCAGCGTAAAATAAATATATGCCCTTCCCTATGCCCTGCCGCGGTGGTCTAGTGGCTAAAGTACTCGGCTGCTGACACGCAGGTCGCGGGATCAAATCCCGGCTGTGGTGGCTGCATTTACTATGGAGACGCGCGGAAATGTTGTAGGCCCGTGTGCTCAGATTTGGGCGCACGTTAAAGAAACCCAGGTGGTCGAAATTTCCTGAGCCCTCCACTACGGCGTCTATCATAATGATATGGTGGTTTTGAAACGTTAAACCCCACATATCTATGATATGCCTTTCCCTATTGAGGTTTACAATTCGCAGCCATGTGGGAATACCAGCGTCTTTCGCCGGCTACAGTAGAGGTCGGCCATAAGTGCATAAATATGAGAACAATAATGGGTGAACAAAAACGCTATTCCCAAAAGGAATAAAAAAGTTATAGGCAGCTCAAATTTACCGGAAAACTAAAATAAACTTAAGACATCCTTTACGCTTTCGTATACCGGCAACGCAGTTCCTGGAAACCCGTTCAAGAGCAGCAGGCATTTTATAAAATATCATATATATAGCTGTAGACGGACGTTTCAAAATAAACGCTTATTTACTAACTACACGTCACTCTATAAACGCCATGGCTTTCCAAATTGTTTATATATCGCATTGATGCGCCTTGTGTTTCAATTCGACACTGTTGCATTGTTTGTGGGGAGTATCACTTTCCGTACCGGGCTGCTGAAGTTTCGAACAATGTTTAAGTGGGTCTCTGCTGCATATAAGAATGAGTCGTTTTACAGCAAACTCTGTTACGAGAATGCTGCAGTAATGAGGCTGCTCTGCGCCACTACACCGCTGCTGGTGTCCATGACCACTGTTCTGGGAAATAGAAAATATTATGAACAAAAAATCTAGAAATGTTCCCCACTCTTACTGTCATCGTCAACCAAACGTTAGCCACTCTAACAAGTAAGTTTTCGTGCTCTGACTTCTTTTCAAAACAAAGCTATGGCGTCAGCCTGGAAGCTATAGATGCCACCAGTGCTGCTTTGATTCAACTCACCAGATACTTAACCATTAGTAAGCAGTGCCTTTGTTCTCTTGGCCGTGGGATTGATGACAGTGGTGGTGTTTGAGGCCTCAATATAATTCAATGAAACATATGTCATAAGATCACTGCAGCGCCCAATTACGCAGCCGGAGTTATGCGCCGCCGACCCCGCTGAGGGTGCCCATGAACACGATAGCAAGTAAAACGAAGCAATTAAATGAATAAAATAATATGCGCACATCCACGAAGCAGTGTGCTTTAGATCGTGAATAATGCGTAAAGCGCTTGGAGTCACGTCGTTGCCGCCTTGCTGTCACCTCGTCAGCCTTCATTTTCGGGTCCACTTGCTGTTAGCATTGCATATGAGCCGCGGCTTCTCGTTATTTCATCTCCGGGTCGCTTTGACGATAGTTTTGTTTCACTGGCGCTTCACGAGCCTTCATCCCCGGGTCTGGTTCCAGTCGGGGTCACCGTTTTGTTCACGTGTGGTGGCCGTGACACTGCGCAGAGAGCACGCCTTTAACGCGTTGCGAGATTGTGATTCTTCGCCTCCAATGGACAATGCTTCTGCGTTCAGAAAGATTTGTTATCGCAGACTGTGGACATCAGTAACATTTCTATAGAATTGATCATCCACAGACCCACATAATGTTTTCCGCGGCTGTGGTAAAGAGCTCGCTTTGCAGAAATTACCGGTTTGGCATTGGTGTCGGTGTGGGCCTTACTGGTTGTTGGCGAAAAGTCCTCCTCCTGTTCACGACCAAAAAACAAAAAAAGATGCCAATAAAACAAATAATAAATGTTGCGGATGTCAGAGAGGGTCGAAGTGGGGTATTTTGCGTAGCAAAGCAGGTGTTCTACCATACAGTCATGGGTCTGCTAGAAATATAGTGAAAACAGCTCCCTACGCCCAGAAACACCATGAAAGTAACTTTCGCGCTTTGTACACACGCGTCCTGTACACAGGCTTTACAATCATAATTATTAGTAGCCTGACAACTCCTTGACAAATGCCCTCTCCCATGCTCCGCCAGTCAACTCGGTCTGTGCTTTTTGCTTGCCACTTAGGAGCCCCCAACTTCATGTTCTCATCTTCCCACCCAACTTTCTGTCCCCCTTTTACCAGCTTGCCTTTTCTTGGAATCCAGTCTGTTATCCTTCACGACCAGCGGTTAACATGCCTTCGCGCTGCGTGCCATGCTAGGAACCACATCTTCTTCATTTCGACTACAATGCTCCTAACAACACCCGTTTTTTTCCCGATTCGTTCTGCTCTTTTCTTATCCGTGAGGGTTATACCTGTCATTTTTTCTTTTCATTGCTCGATGTGTAATTCTAAACTTATGCTGAACCATCTTCGTAATCTTCCAGGTTTCTCCTTTATAGTTAAGAGCCTAAGTAACGGTAAGGTGCGGGTGTTACATACCTTAACCTCAAGGAATAGTGACAATCTGCCATTTATTAATCCAGAATACTGGCGCTTACACAATACAGCACTTCGTATCGCAGTAATATTGCGTATTACAAGTGATTAGGTGTTATAAGCCTGCTGTCCTGTCTCTGTCTCTCTCTAGTGCTTGGTTTGGGATACACAACAACATTGCCTGGATGATAAGCAACAGCATTCCAGGAAACTTTCGCGCTTTTCTTGAATCACTTCCCTACACATTGTTTACCATGAATCCAAAAATCAACCTCTGATGAGAGTGAAACAAATCTGTGTCTGGAGAAAGTTGGCCGTTATACTATTATCGGTTTATGTAAAGCATGAAATCATTTGTGTGTTAATCTTCTACGCAGGTATATGATATCAAAAAGCCGAGAATTGATTGCGAGATACCAGTTGTTATTGCCTAATTTCTTTGACAGGCTTGCTCCCAGTTAAAACTCTCAAGTTTTGCATCCAAATAGTGTGCCTAAGGCGCGTTATTACAAGTGAAAACATAAATTCACATCCGCCATCATTTGTCAATAAGATCTTTATCTGTACCTCCATGCCACTCCTTTTTTGCTAACTGTTCTGACTGTGAACTTCTTGCCTAATCTCTATGTTTGCAGCGTGTCCAGAGAATGAACAGCCGGCAACCTGCAGTATTGGCGCCCTCTTCCCACAACTTTATTGTGGTTACGCTTTCACTGAAAAAAAGTGGGAGTGCCACAAGAAAAACAGAGATAGGTGCGTCTGCACTCCACCACTCTTTAGAACTGAGGATGGAAACTGTGTCACCGAAAGTGAATGTCGTAAGTGCATTTGTTTGTTTAAACTGCTACTTTCCAAAGGTTGTAACAACGTTGCTCCGGCATAGCATCTCTTCAGTGGGCCCTGTGGAGGGAAGGTGGGGTTGATCTTTTGTTTAAAACGTAGGTATTGTGAATCATAGTAATTTCTCGAATTATTTTAGGTCACTATGTCGTTGTTGCACTGTTTTTTGAAGGTGGAATGCCAGTCAGATATCCCGCGTTCAAACTTTACTACTGAATTTATAAAGTCGTACCACACAGAATGTTTCGCATATTACGTAAAACGAAATACTTCAGAGTTAAGAGAGGGTGCCTCGTTCAGCAGGAATGAATATGTTGCTTATATATATGTATATACGACAAAGGACGGTCCCGCGACCGAAACGTCAGTCCTTTACAAAACAATTTTTCCTACGTGCTTGATTTTTTTGAACTTTTACTTCCGGGTCCTATGTTAGCACTTCAATGTTTTCATTTACTATGGATGCCGGTAACAGCACGAGGGAAAATATCAACTGGAGGTATCCGTCAACCCCCATTTATACGACGGTATTGGGTGACTCCTAGGTCAAGAACCTTTTCCATCACTTCGACCCTAACCGCACCGCTACTCCAGCTTTTGTGTGGCAGTCTGGAGCCTGCATAACTGACGCGCGTGTGCTCTTAGACTTTGTCCCATCGTCAACTACGACCCTCATCCTCAATGTGGGTACCAACGACTTGACCTCTTCTACCGGACGTGTAACCTTCGAAACTACCGTGACCTGCTTCACATCATAGCCAAGGAACGACCAGGTATCACTTGTGTGTACGCCAGCCTGGTCTTGCCGAGAGCTACGAATCGTCATTATGGCCAGCGAAATGATGGACTTGTTCGTCACTGCAATCGCGAGGCCTGCACTTTCAATAGCCTACTGCAAAACTTCTGCCGGCGTTCCAGTTTCGTGTACTTCATCGACCATGGATTTGAATGGTTGCCTTCCGCTCGCGTTCTCGCTGCTGATGGCATCCATCCCAGCTTCGAGGGCGTCGCGTTAATGGCTACGCATCTCCAGAGACTGTGTTTTGAAAGTACAAATGCGTTTTCTTCTTTTTGGAAAGACACGGCTTCTTGCCTGCCGATAGAGCCAATGCGCTCTCGGCGGTCAGCAAGCCAGCCGCTCAATGGCTCAAACTTTCCTAGTCTCAGTGAATTCCCTGCCCTAACTGCAACCGCATCACAACTTTCGCCACCAGCGCCGCTTGCGCCAGGAAACTCGACTGTCATCGAATCAACCGACCCACCACCTAAGCCTCCCTGCTCCCGTGCAAGGTACAACGAACTTGAACCCTTCAGTGCAACAGCTGGCTTCCGCTACCGTGTCCCCAATCAGCCCGCCAACCAATCAACCAGGCCCTCTACCCGATCAGCGTCCACTAGGAACCAGACTACGACCTAGACCGCCCCAACCAGCAACGCAAAGCACTACGCGGACCAGTCCTCGAAAGACTCGGAGACCAAAAAACAAAGCGACAAACTGACTAGGTGAGCCTTATGCCAGAAAGGCAAATACCTCCCATGCTTTCTTAAAGTTGAGAAAAACCGCGAAAAAGCGCATCCGAAACGAACTGCATGTTTCAACCCTCAGTGCATATTTAGCGGCTCGTATTGCTCCTAGGGGACTTTGTATTTCTATAAAAGCAGCCACAAGTCATATGTCCGCTAAAAAACATCGCTCAATGGCATGAAATCCTTACAAAAGCCTCTTTGGATCTTACCCGCACTGTTCAAAACCATTACCAGCATGCTGTAAAAGACTCTCTAAACACGGAACGACAACTGTACGCGAGTGCTGACCTCAGTATGCATAAAATTGCCGAATTTTAAAGGTATAACGTGAAGAAGCTAAGTGAGATTTACGACAAGAAATGTAAAAAGTTGCTCCGTGACGGCGTGGACCGCTCGTTGTTCCCAAAACAGGTAATAACGGCGGTCCCAACAAACTCGTTTCCTGAGCTGGATAATAGCACGCCGCCGTCCACCAACGTAGTGAACCTTTCGCATGTAAGTCTAAATAGGGACGAACTCCGCATCTTGTCACAGGGCCTCACCTTTTGTCCTGCAACTGGTGGATATGACGATTTTCAATTGGCTAAGGATTAGAGAATTTTTCGCGTAACATGCGCCTACGAGAATATTTCCATGACCATCCGTCCACTAGTGACAGGCAGCCAGTTGTGTTTAACAACAACCGTTGGACCCCTCCGGCCCAACGTGACAAATATATAGATATGTATATTGAAGCCGTCCAACGCGACGTGCTTAAAGCCTACGAAAAGCAAAAGCCGTTTAAATCAAACATTTCATTTGAGGAAAGAAAAGCTATTTCATCACTGGCTAAACGCAGTGATATCGTGATAAAGCCAGCCGACAAAGGTGGTGCCGTTGTTATAATGAATAAAACGGATTATATAAGCGAAGCCCATAGACAGCTTAACAATCCGGTTCTTTATAAGCACCTAGAATATGATCCCACTGAAGAGTTTAAAGCAGTTGTCCGAGATACCGTCAACGATCTCGTAAAAGCTAATCAATTAGGCGACAAGGCAGTACGCTCCCTCGTCCCGCTCAGTCCCCGTCCCTGGCAGGTTCTACTTGCTGCCCAAAATACATAACGAAAACTGTTCTGGACGCCCCATTGTTTCGGGCATTGGCACTGTTACGGAGCAACTTTCCCGCTACGTTGACGTAATAATCAGTAGCCTTCCATGTAAATTCTCGTCCTATCTCAAAGACACAAATCATTTTTTGTTGGACATTGATGAACTCGTGATATTAGATAATTCCGTGCTCGTGACATTAGATGTGGTTTCACTGTATACCAATATACCCCATAGCGATGGCATCCAGGCAGCAATTCAAGCGTACGAAGAATTATCTGATGAAAAGCCCATTGGAAGTGATACATTAGCTACCTTACTGAAATTATTCTTACAGCTTAATAATTTTGAATTGGATGGCTTCCACTACCTTCAAGTAAGTGGAACATCAATGGGCACACGCATTGGACCTAATTACGCTAACCTTTTCATGCCTTGTTCTGGAAAATGATTTTATGAGAAACCGCGCGTTAAAGCCTCTTTATTATAAGCGATTTAAAGATGACATTTTTTATTTGGCCCCATAGTGAAAATGAACTTTTATCTTTTATAGCTGATTTCAACACAGTTCACCAATCTATTTCGTTTTCGCATGAATTTTCTACTGAAGTTCTACCGTTAACTTTCTGGACGTCACAGTTTGCATCTCGGACAACAAACTAACCACTAGGCTTTACAGGAAACCTACAGACAGGCACCGTTATCTTCACTTCAAAAGTTCACATGTTAAACATTGGAAAACCAGTATACCGTACAGTCAGGCGCTCCGCTTTAAGAGAATTTGCTCTGAGCAGTCAGACTTTTATGCAAACTGCGTAGAACTCCGCGAATCTTTGATCTAGCAGGAATACCCACCCCGCATTGTTGAGGATGCCGTCAAAAAATCCGATGCGCTGAATCGCAAGGATTTGTTCAGCGTTAAAAAGCAACCATCCGTTCAGGCACAAAGTAATCTAGTTCTAACACACTCAGCATCGGTGCCAAACGTTTCCTCAATTCTCAAAAAACATTTCAACATACTAGCGCAGAGTGCTCATCTTAAAGTAATCTTTCCATTGCCACCTCGGGTAGTCTTCAGACGGTCTCGCAATCTGCATGACATCCTAACTTCATCTAAAACAAGGGTTCCCGATAATGTTGGTTGTCGACCTTGCAAAAACCACGATGCAAGGTTTGCGCGCATATGACGACGTCACACATTGCTAAAAGCACTGCTTCTGATTTCTTCTATAAAATTAAAGGAAATTTTAGGTGTGACACTTACAATTGCATCTATTTGCTCGAATGTTCCGTCTGCAAATTACAGTACATTGGACAAACCGAAACGCCCTTCAGATATCGCTTTAACAACCACAAATGTCATGCTGCCACCATTCCTAACCTTCCGCTATCAAAACACGTGCACATTCCGGGCCACTCATTTGATAGTATTACAGCTACAATCCTTCAATCGGTTTTCCGTTCCCACCACGAAAGAGAGCTTCGAGAATCGTATTTAATCTATAAGTTTAAAGCCGCCACTTGTGGTATGAATGAAAGCGCTGGCAAACTTTCATTTTACCCATTTAGCTTCCTAAACACCCTTGACTACAACCGCTAATATTGCCGCTATGCTTTCACGCAGATAGATTAGTTCCCTGTTTTAGCTTTGTTGTCGGATCATGACAAGATGTTATACCCGCGTTTATGTTTATCAATAACTTGCTCGCAGTTGTACCTATGACGTGTATTGATGTTTGTTCCAGTGATACACACGATATGTGACTGCATAATTTTTTACTCATTGTTAATGATTTTTTTATTCGTTTCGTCTTCGCACGCTTGTAATCTCATTTTTTTCTCATTTTTTTCTTGTCTTATCACGCGCACTGTTTCCCAGGTGCTTTTAACAACCGCTTGTCAGCCATTAACAGCGCTATGATACGTTACTGGCCTTTTTATATTGCGTTACCGTCGCATGTTCACATCACTCCGACGAAGGCCGGTCCGCGGCCGAAACGTCAGTCCTTTACAAAACAATTTTTTCTACGTGCTTGATTTTTTTGAACTATATTTATATATATATATTTATATATACATATATATATACATATATATATATATCTATACACCATGTCCCAGCTAAATTGGACAAAGATTAAGGAAAAAATATGCGCTCGAAAGTAACCTCTGCTTTGTATATTGATGATTATGCGCATTTGCAACCAGTTATTATGACCGAGAAATATATAAAAATACATTTTTATCAGCCAACTTGTTTATGTTTCTTAAATCAGTAAAACAATAAATTTATTCTGTACCCCACCTCTAATAACTTCTAATTACGGCACTTACTTCGTGCTAAAATCCCCCTTGTTATCTGTTCTGCAAAAAACAAAGATGAAATAGACGCCACTAATCGAGCGCTTTCAAGTGTATATCAGTTGATACACTGTGAAGGGAAGTTCCTGTGATGTGACCATCGTACGTGGGAGCCATGCTGGTCATGAGAAGCATAGCCGGGCAGTGTTCCCACGTTCTGGAACACCAGTGCCCTTCTCTGGATTGAGCGTCCAGTGGCGGGAAGAAACAAAGTGATTAAAAAATGGCAACTTTGACTGTTCGTGAGTCAATAACACTACAAGCTTTTCCTCCTTCAGACTGGCCTGTTTGGCGAGACGGCGAGCCAGACTGACTGCACAGGTCGTTCTCTGCTCTTGGCTGCCCATCCAGGGCATCAGCAACCAAAACACAAACTTGTTCTGTGAAGTACCCCATACCCCCTCTCTTCAGTGAAGCTGCCCGGAGGAGCATTGCGTTAAGAGATGCGATGACTATTTCGCGGCCGTGTGGTGATGGGTGCCCGATGCCAAAGTGGGTTGTGTCTTGTGTGTAATTGGTGCGTCAATCAACGAGGAGGAGCTCGACAGGGCTTAAACGACGCTTCAAAGTGCTGTATGTTGCTCTGAACCATGGTTTGACGCTTCAACCATTACTCTCGTTGTTTGCGGAACTTCAACCTCTCTATGCTGTAAATAAGTGTAAATGGTGCCAGTAAACCTGTTTGTTTTCTTCGATTCCTCATCTTGTCGATGTTAAATATCTCCACCCGAACTCGTGCCACGCTACCACAAAGAACGGGTCCGACGTAATCCTGACGTCTCGGCAACCCACGTCTGCAGAGACGCGTTGGGTAGGCCCTGGTCTGCAACAACTGGTGATCAGTGGTGAGATTTGAAGCGGCTAGTGGTGATCTGCGGTGGCATTTGAAGCAACTACTGGTGATCAGCGCTGCGATTCAAAGCTACAAGTGACAACAACAGTCGGTCCATGGGAAGCAGCTGTCTCGAGACATGGATCACGTATGGGTGAGTGCTTGGCTTTTTCCTTGAGTGAACCAGGTTCTAAAATGGGGTAAATTTTAGAACTCCTAGTTAACTTTGCTGAAAGGCTCAGCTTCGACGTTTCGGGACGTTTTTTTTTCTGAATAGTGAGCACTCAGTACGACCATACACTTACAGGAGCTGCAGAAGTCAGACTTGTTGCTGTTGTGTGAGGAATTGGAGATATATTTAAAGGGTTTGGCAAAAAACTGATTATCATACAGGTTATTCTTGATTTGGGGGCTGATGGTGAGGAACTAAGCGAAGAATGGCACCTCATCATCGAGAGAAAGCTAAGATTAGCTCAGGTGGAAGGAAAAAAACGAAAGAGAAGAGCTCACGATGATGTAGTTCAAACAACATATGGAGTTCAGTAAGAGGTTGGGACCCCAGCGAGGAGTACTTCTTCTCGACAAGGAGGCAGAGTTCGAGTTGTCTAGGTACATGCAGCAATACGTGGTATCATGAGATATGGGCCTGTAGTTCAGACTCTTTGAACGAAAGTGTACGCAACTGTCGAGTGAGCGAGACACGTGATCTCAGAAGCTACTCACGGTTCTGCCCTGCGAGCAAGCGGATGTTGTTGCGCGACTCAGTGAGCAGGACGCGAGCAACTACGAAATTGTTAAATATAGCCAATCAGGATATTTGGAACTTCTGTTAGCAAAAACAAAGAGAGACTCAGACTAGAGTCTGAAAGCAAGGTGCTTCGCAAAGCACTGGACTTTGAGGCGCGTCAAGAAGCGCTAGAGGAACAGATCGCGCCAGAAACGTGCCCATATATTCTATCATTTACGAAGGTAGAGTATGCTGAAAACAAGACTGCGGCTGGTTTCAAAGTAAGGACGATGTCAAAAAACGCTGCTGGCGTGAATGAGGGAGGTGCGAGCAGCCCTGATGGTCTCAGTAAAGAGCTGGAAGCCTTTCTAGTGCCTCAAGAGGACGTTTCAAGATTCTCAAATGCAGGCATGCTTAGCGTAGTGGCTGATGAAAGCAAAAATCCAACGCTTCAGCAGTGCGTCGATACCATCGAGATGGTTCGCAAACATCGCAGAAAAAGGAAAGCGGAAGCGTTTGGCACTGGGGAAGCCTATAACAGGTCCCACCCTGTCGCGAGAAAAACGAAAGGGTAGGCGATCAGACAGATTGAGGAGACGTCAGTTGTAGCGTTCCTTGGGGCGCGAGCGGCGAGACAGGCGTGGAGGGAGAAAAGGAGGTGCATCACCCCAAGGAAAACCACGATTCAGTTCGGTGACTCCGGGAAAGCAGCTTTTCGAAAGGGTCACAGTAGAAAGGACAGAGTGGATAAATACCGTGTAGGAGTGACGCGCCTCAAAGTCCAGCGCTTTGAGACGTGCCTGGTTTTCAGGCTTCTCCCCTGCCTCTGGCGTCCTTCTCAAATTCCTGAGGGAAGCCGGCCGAAGTGTAGAATGAGGTATTACGGCCGGACCCAGCTTAGAGTTTGTTTATTTCGCAGCCTCTGGCGTGCTCGAAAACCGCCGGGACCGCGACCCCTTTGTGTGCGATTCAAGCGAATCTAGTTGAGAAAAGGGGACGGTCAGTTTGAGTAATTGCTGCACGTGCGTGTTCAGTATGGTTACTTAGTGTTACCTTATAGAAGCCCACTTCAGTCCTTCAATTGTGTACTTTACGTGATGCGACAGAATTTTTTCAGAAGGAAAACCACTGAATGAAACGCTGAAAGTTAGCACTGAAGTGCTTCAATCATTTGTGCGAATATACCGAGAAGGCGAAAACAGAAAGAAATCGTCTTATTTTTCTAGTGTTTCAAAGGTTCAGTGTAGCATTGTATGCCTTCACTGTCATGTCGATTTGGAGTGAATGAGCATTTGAGGGAAGATGTTAGCATAAACCAAATGATTTCGGAAAATGATTAGGCGTGGTGCGACACGGTGCAGTTGCCGTTGCGCGCTATGAGAATTGAGAGCCATCTAGTGCATGGTTTTAGTATAAAACATGTGCAGCTCTTGTGAGGTGCTTTTGATGTGAATTAACTTAGGGTTACTTATTTTTTGTACACGATGTGTTACAACGTAACGTGTGGATGAGCATTTGGACAAACTCTGAGAGATTAAGCGTTTCGTTAATGGTGCCGTGTATTTTGAAACGCTGTAGAAATGAGAGTAATTGAAGCGCTCAGCAGAGCCCAGTAGTTTGTACTTGGAGGCGTTAACATAAGCAGGTAACTTTAACCTATTTAATCTGTTGTAAAGCAGTGCTTGTTCCCTTTTTTGTTGTTGTTTTCTTTGAAGAATGAGTGATCGACTGCACATAAAAGCAGATCATTAAGCTTTCCCTAAACGTTGAGGTAGACGATGAACTATAGATCACAACGTAGGTTGGGGTTTCGGGAGGCTTCTGAACGTAATGTCTCAGTAGTATACGGTTATTGGCGGCCGTAGACAAAGACGGACGTTAGGACAATTGTAACGCTCACTGAATCTGAGTTTCTTCAGCGTTCGCAAGCTGGGAAGAAGCGATGAAAATGGCCAGTGATGAAAAAAGGAGGTACCCTTCTTAAGCGAAGGACAGTACTGATGGTCGTCCGGTTTTGAAAGCTTCAGATTACGACTGAGTTATTGATGGTTCAGTGTTATGCGAGCAATCTATGGCTAGGTGCCGTTCTATGTCAAGACGACAATGGTAACGAGCAAAGCTGTGCTCTACTTAAGCAAAAAAAAATGGGCTCTCGTGAGATGAAGTACTGCACTTCAGAAAAGGATTGCGCTTGCATTGTATAGGTCATTCATTGGCTGCAGTGCTATCTCAGAGGTGCTAAATTTACAGTGGAGACTGACCATTGTCTTCTTATTTGGCTGAAAACCATGATCTCGAAGCACAGTCGTATTTTAGGGTGGGTCTTCATGATTTAGAAATATAAATTTTGACATCAAGTATCAGATGGTCAAATCGAATGTAAATGCTGACGTGCTCCGCCGCTCTTTTTATAAGCTATCTCTTGCTCTTGACAATGTATAAAAATGGATATTTAAGTTTTTTGTGCAATCTATTATGTGAGTGTGTAGCAGCATGTTTGGCTTCTCAGCACAAGTGAGTCCTAAGAGTTGTGAGTGAGTTTTCGGTTGAAGCTAGTATTGGAAATTGGTTTGCCATACCTCTTTTGGCTTGGTTTGTTCGGAGAGGGCAGAGTGCTTGCTTGTGCATAAGGCGAAGTTTCAGAGACGCTGTCGAAGTTTTCGACAATTACCGGACAATGCGACAGGTGAAGGCGAGTTCCTGCCATTCGACTGCGGACACTTCCATCGTCTCTTCGTGCAGCAGCGTTGACTGTTGCACTCTGTGACTCATCTGACCAGGGGGAAGCTGTTTAGACCCTCTTTCGTGGGTGCCACGCTGGCCATGAGAACCATAGCCGGGTAACGTTCCCACGTTGCGGAACCCCAGTGCACTTCTCATGAAACGAGTGTCCAGCAACGGGAAGCAATAAAAGGTATAAATTGTGGCAACTTCGACTCAATATTCCTACAAGAATTTTCTTCTGCAGGCTGGCCCGTTTGGCGAGACGGCGAGCTTTACCTACCGCGCAGGTCCTTCTCTGCTGAATGGCTGCTCTTCCAGAGAAAGACAGCAGCAGCAACCAGAGTGCCAACTTGTTCCGTGAAGGACCCCAGATCCCCTCTCCTCAGTGAAGCATCCCGAAGGAGCATTGCGTCAAGAGGTGTAATGAATATTCCGTGGCCGTGTGTTATTGGCTGAAGCCAAAGTGACTGGTGTCTTGTATGTGATTGGCGCTTCGACTAAAGAGGAATAGCCCGACAAGGCTTAAAACGACGCTGCAAAGTGCTGGACGTGACTCTGAACCATGGTTTAACGGTTCATCCACCACGCTCGTGGTCTGTGGAACTCCTAACCTCTCTATGCTGTAAATAGGTGTAAGTAGTGCTAGTAGACATGATTGTTTGTTTTTTTTACTCCCCATCTTGTCGACGTTTGTTTACTCCACCCGAAGTTGCGCCACGCTTCACAGGAGTCTGGGCTCGACGTAACCCCGACGTCTTGACAACCCACGTCAGCGGGAAAGCGTCGCGTATACCCCGGTCCGCAACACCTGTAGTTATGGGAATTTTAATACCCGTAGTCGAGACTAACCTTAACATCTTCAGCATGAGTGATGATGCTTACGTCACAGGGAATAACAGTGCAGTTTGTGCGTTCAATGAAAGCCAGAAAGGGCTTTCGTTATAACCAGAACGACATACATAGATGATCTGTTAATGCCGATTACTCTACGTAGTTCAACACTGCACCACTCAAGGTTTATAAATCTTCACTGTGCGACGGTCGAAGGTAGAGACATCGATGGGTTGCTTCATTGCATCTCATGTCGACAGCAGAGACAAGTTGGAGCGAACAGCCGGAGCTGAGCTGGAAGCAGGTGGGAGATTGAACCAACCCGTCCCGGACAGTATATTTGTTTATTTATTTACTTCAGTACCTTCAGGGCCCGAAAGCGTTACAGAAGGAAATGGGTAATGGTATACATAGTAATAAGAGTGAACAAGGAAAAATGCTGCTAAGAGTAAACATCGCATTGAACAGCAGCCTCAAAAGCAGTGACATCGGTCAATTGGGCAACAGAGGAGGGTAGGTGGTTCCATTCGTTCGAGGTAGTGATAATAAAGGAAGCGTGCAAGAACTTGATATGTGAAAAAGGAATGTGTACTTTGTGGTATTGGTCACATCTATATGGGATTGTAATGTGTTTTGGAAAGAAGGTCTTGTTTTAGTTGTGGATTGTGGTAAATTTATGAAAAAGAACAAGACGAGACACTTTCCTACGCGAACAAAGAAGTGGAAAGTTCAAAACTGTTTTCATAGATGATACGCTAAATGTGCGTGCATAGTCTGAGAGGATGAAACGTGCACTCCAATTTTGGACTGATTCTAAGGTTTCAAATACTGTGTTAATGCCGGGGTCCCATACAGCACTTGCGTACTCAAGCTTAAGACGAACAAGTCAGTAGTAGGCGCAGGTCTGGAACGTGTCCTTATCTGAGAACAGCGGACTGGCGCCATCTGCTGCTGCCCCGAGTACAAAAAAGTGAAGCCTGTGCAGTGAGTAGGTAGCAGTAGCCTTCGGGGCCTGTACCCGTCAAGCGCTTTGGCCCGTGACTGCTACGTTCAATTTCAATCACGAATACCCTCACCCGCAGCTTCACCTGATTTTCGCAATCCGATTCCGCCGTTTAGGAGCTTGCTCGGCAAGCTTCTAATGCCCGCATCTTGTCCGGCGGTGGTGTCCGTCAGCCGGCGTGTATGCCAGTGTTACCAGTGCGCTCTTTTCCGGTCGCCACTCAAGACGGTATTTGAAACATTGCTCACTAGAATTGCAACATTGCTCACAAGCGGTGCTCACCGCACGTAGCATTTTTCTGTCGCGAGAAACGCGTTATGCGTTTCCAGCTCTAGTAGCTAGTGTGCACGATTAAAAATTCCATAAAGTGAACAAAATAACATTCGCCTGATCCCACGTTCCTGTGAATCGACGCTATGCTAAGCATGTGGAGGAAAAGTGACTGCGTTGCAATTTTTCTATTGAGCTACACGTCATGAAATGAAGCTAAATATATGTACAAATGTTTCACACACAGACATATCTTGCAGAGTTGCATATGTTTATATAACCAGTTGTTTGCACTTGCACAACGGTGCCAACTTGAACATGAGTATTTGCCAACATCATAAAATGAATGAAGCGCTGGTGCTCGCGAGCATGATGGTGCTGGACACTGCTACATAAATAAAATTTAGCGCATGGCAACCAACTCCAACTGACGTTAACCCGAGGGGACGACTGTAATAAAAGAGTGCACATACAATGTTCATAAAATTTTCTAGGAAGACCCGTAACTAGTATTGACGTTTCAAGAAGATGAGCGCCTATTTCAAAAGTAGCTCCGAGACCTGGCGTACCTCTGTGGTAAATTGCTTTGTTGCAACGTAGAATGCTTGGGTTCGGTTCCAACCAAGACCACAACTTTTATTCTTTGCATTCGTCGGGTCGACGCTGCCAATGTTGGGTATTTCTCAACGCTCGCGCGTTAAGCCTTAAAATTGTTCGTGTCTGTTCTCTTCCCTCCTGGGTACATACTAAATGTCAATCCCCCGTGGCACATACCCGCATACCAGCAGCGCATACCCACCCGTGTGTATGTGTCACTGCCTGACAGGACGCGTTTGACGAAGTACGTGGTGGGGTTGTGACATTACTCATGTCTTGACCGGCGCGTCATGTTCCCAAACAATCTTACCCTCCCATGCTCATTTTCGCTGAAGCCAAGTTAAGGGAGTAGCACGAGAGCACCCAAACTTAAGCGGCTAGATAGATAGATAGATAGATAGATAGATAGATAGATAGATAGATAGATAGATAGATAGATAGATAGATAGATAGATAGATAGATAGATAGATAGATAGATAGATAGATAGATAGATAGATAGATAGATAGATAGATAGATAGATAGATAGATAGATAGATAGATAGATAGATAGATAGATAGATAGGCAGTTACTCAGTCACCGAAGTCTCGGAAAAATTTCTCGGATCGGCGTTGGCGTTTCACAGCGGCGTCTCTAGCATACATTTCTGGGTGTTGTTGAGAGGCGCCCAGCCAGCGAATGGTCAAGAGTGAGGCGCGAGCGAACAGAAAAGTGGGATACAGGAAGTGTAGAGAGCGAACAGCGAGAGAAGGAGTGGCAAAGCACAGCATTGACCCTCTCACACACTCTCTCACACCACATGTTGGAGTAGCTTGGGTCGATGATAAGTGTGCTCGAACTCAGGCGTTGCCATTAGCTCCGAGAACGAACACTGCCATCACTGCGATCGCGGCAGTGGTACGTCTCGGCAAGATCTCGCCTTCACTGCCGCTTGTCTCTTTTTTTGCGCTCGGTGAGTACCCGCTATTTAGCGCTACGCTGGTGATATCTCCTCATTTGCGCGACTAAAATCGATTAGGGTACAAAGTGAAAGGTTTCATAACAAGTGAAAGTTACCGAGGCTGCAAAATGTCTGCATAATTTAGCTTAGGATAGACGGAGTTTCATCTGAACGGCAGATATATTGTGAAAATGATTGTTTTCATTGCGTACACCAAAAAACGAGTGCTATGGGAAAATATTCTAAGTGGTGCTAACGGGATTACAACTGGACATAGACTGTGGGATGGGAGCATATGTGTGCCGAAGTATCACAAAGAAATTAGGTTGTTGCCAATTCACTAAAAACATTGCGCTTTAAAATGAAAGTTTCACCTGATTCTGTGAATAGCCTAATAATTGGAAAGAATTGAACTTTCTTTAACGGGAGACTCTACATGAATCTGACTATCGCAAGCACTAACTTTACATATTTGGAAAATAAACAATATTGTAATTCTACACACAACGATTCCGGAAATTTAGGGATATGTCCGTTTACTAGGATCATATGCACATTTTTCTTCTCAACGGGCGCCAGGGATTGTATAGTCGTATGCCTTGATGATTTGCGTGAAATGCTGGGGTGATGAACCACCGCGTCACAAGCAGTATTGTTCACTTCACATGGGAGCACCGCTGATACCAACGATTCCCACCCAAACGCCAGGAAGTTGAAATGAACATTTTCGATGGCACAGTCTTGACGTTGCCAAAGTAATGATTAAATAATCTTCTTCTCAATGAGACGACAGGTCTCGTACATCATGTTCGCATACAGGTAATCAGCTCCAAAGAAATACTTTATGAGGTGGCTATATAAACTGATAGTTACCAGTGCGACAGCAACGTTGCGAAAATTTTGCAGTAACATAGAATCTGACAGCAATGGCGATTTCCGCACATAACCTCAACCGCACTTAACCTCAATAATTTAGGTGAAATGAAGCTCCAAAAGTACTGCCAGAGAGACAATAAACTGAACAACATGATGGGTGAGCAAGTACACAAAAAGTAGGCATAACAACAGCAGTGGCAATCTAGGGCGAGCGCGTACGAAATATTTTAGGAGACTCAATAATGCAAGCGAGCACAGGTCTTCGCACACAAGTGAAATCAGTGTGCATACATACGTTGACTCCTTCAATACAAATAACCCTAGAGGATTGATGATGATTGATTTCTGGGGTTTAACGTCCCAATACCACGATATGCATAAAAGCGACGCCGTAGTGGAAGGCTCCGAAACTTTCAATGATCTGGGGTTCTTTAAGGTGCACCCAAATCTGAGCACATAGTCCTACATTTCCGCCTCCATCCAAAATGCAGCTGCCGCCGATGGGATTCGATCCCGCAACCTACGAGTCAGCAGCTGAGTACCTTATCCACTAGACCACCACGGCGGGCAAACTCCGGGGGGGTGGGGGTAAGCCCTCATATTTTCTATATAAATCACCCAAAACACGTCACACTAATTTTGTAAGTATTGTGCCTTGCGTCTCAAAATCACATCAATATGCGCCAGTGACTCTTGTATCCAAGCAGAAATGTATTTTCGCTTTTCACACCTGTGAAAACGCGGCTGACTTCGCCAGTAATGTCAATGCTCATTGGGTGAGGAGCTCAATACACATCCTTTCATCCCTTCCACATTCCCTATGATCGAGCGTGCGACTGCGTAGAAGCAGAAGTAAGCATTATTTCTGTTTTCAGCAACATCACCAATTATGTTTTTGTCATACATGTGGAGCTTGAGACGAGCAGAAAGCAAACTAAAACAGCGAAACAGCACGCGAAGGAAGCGCATCATTATGTTGGCGCGTGGCGGCGGGCATCGGAGAGTTTGTGCCGTGACGTCACCCACGCCTCCCACCAGGTGACACCACTCCAACATCTCTGGGCTAATGGGAGAGGGCGTTGGACGGATCCCGACAGACGCCTGACATAGCTCCCCTAGGAAATGCATCCGCATTTAACAAATCTCTCTCACCAACTCTGGAAGGAAGGCAGCCGGGACACACGTAGGAATGATGGCGGGTTAATAAGTTATGTGATACTAGGACAAAGTGCCTCCAGCTACCTCGTCTTCCTATCCTACTACAGCACTATGATGAATGCTACGCACGGGTATATCCCCCCTCCCCCCCGTCACCTGCCTGCTCTCAAACTCATTGAAGAACCCGTGATAGCTTTACGTCTGCCATTTATAAGCATTGGCATTGGACTCTTATCATAAAGGGGCGGGTGCTTAACTTGCCGATCAACGTGGCTAACAGTATGCAGTGCCGGCCGTGGAATGTGCCCGACAACGCTGCCGCTCCTGCGAGCATTCACTTTATTGAAATGGCGGTTGCTTCTCTTTCTTGTCTTATTGTCGCCATGGTTGCTGCGGCGCATATCGCACACAACCAACACCACGCACCAAAAGAAACTACCACACACAAAGTGACAAAAGCTTCAGCCGCCTTCATTTCAAAAGTTTTTTCTTCAAACAAAATAAAATAATTAAAGTGCGTGAAAAATAATACTAACGACAAACAGCTGTACACAAACAGTGCGAATGGCCTTAAAACTATATACAGACGTCTGCAAGTAATAAGAGGTACATACACTATGCCATTTCTCTAGCGCTTTGATTCGTCTACGTCATACACCTACTCACAAGATTTCTCAATTTGAAATATCTTTCACACGGAAGCTATTTTGGACGCTGTTGACGTTCTGCTTGTGTGTCCCTTCAGTTGCCCTCAATTACACTAAATCAACCATAGGCAGTGTCGGGTTTTCCTTCCTGGGCAACAACGTTTAACTGGCGACTCCTGCTTGACGTTACTCGTACTTCATGAAGTTGTGAATGTGGAAGAACTTCATGGCGCGTCCGATATTCAACAAATAGTCTTGGTCCCATCACTTTTCTGTAACGAGAAAAGGTCCTTCCCAGTGAATAAAAAGCTCTTTGTACTGATTGGCAGAAATGTGAGATCCTGGTCACCAAGTTGCAGTTGTCGTCTTGGTAGGTTTGATGACGCTACTTATGCGTCTCTTGAGCTGGTAAAAAAATTTCTTTAGCTAGCTCTAAAGTCTGTTCAAGATGTTTTTTTGAAATCAAGTACGCAGCCGTCGGTTGTCGTCTTTTCTTCTAGAATTTTTTCTGTCTATATTTCTTTGAGAATATATAGGTATCCACAGACGTGCCAATTATGCATGATTTCAGACGATGAGAAGACCATACTGGCCTTAAGCACTTCTAGATAGGCAACCAACGGAGGCGGCCTATCTAGGCAACCAACGGAGGCGGCCTATTCGTTTCAAGGTACCCTTGAATCTTCGGCCAATCCACTGCATATCGAGAGGTTTGGGGCCAAACTCAAATGAATGGCAAGCAAAGTACTGACCTCTTCCATCAGCTCCAACATGAAGCAGGATGTTGATCACAAAGATTCTTCCAGGGAAATTACATTTGGGAAATCATTTCCAGTGGCCTATATGTTTCCGTTGTTCAATTAATTGATGAATGAGCCACCTATTCCTGGCACCACGTAGTGAAATCCAGCAAGATAGGAATCTGCTGACTTCCCTTAGAAATGAGGGTCAGAAGTTCAATGGCGTGTTCAACCACACGTTAGAAGGGCGTGTCAACAAAGGTAATTGTGCAAAACGAGCTTCGCCTCCTTTGCATTTAAAATAAGTTTATTGGTATGCGTCGCACCATTCGACAAATACTCAAACGTTTTCCTAACACCGTGCCAATAAAATGACTCCGAAACTCAGTTCTTCATTTTGTTACACCTAGGTGCCTAGCTGTCGGCGATTGATGTACCAAGTTTGGCACATGGACACGCAACGCTTTCAAAACAACCGCTTGCGGTAATGTTTGACCTAAAGTTAATTGGTGAGCGTGGCACAAGATTTCTTTCTCCAACATAAGGGAGCAGTTTATAGACGTCGTACTTTGCCCAAGCGACGCTGCAAAAAACATGGCACTAGTGCTCCCGTCGCCTTTCTGCCCATTACTTGGTAAAGCGAAGAGAACTGTCCACAAGCGAGCGTCCATAGGCCCTCCTGTATTGTTGGTGTTGAGGCACAGTTCCCCGATAATAACGACCTGGAAAGCTTTCAGCGTAAATCCGAAGTCGCATCAGAAAAGTGGGAAGCTCATCAAGGCGATCTGCGGGTAGAACAAAAAATTTTTCATGTATTTCGTCATGCTGCCACTCAGAAGCGCCAACAATGGGGGGGGGGAGAACACTGGGGCTCGTGCCCCCCCCCCTGACGGCTTACGGGGAGGCAGAGCCTTCTTCGGCTACTGCTTAGGATATTAATTATGAGTATTTTTAAGGGTAGTGCTGTGGCGTGGTCCCCACCTCGTCGCCGACGCCAGGTGACATCATGAGTTAGGGAAATGATTTGCAATGAAGTCCTACGTAGGAAGGGGCGAAATTTTTATTTGCGCGCCCCGCACATTTGCAGCTGTTACGCGCACGCCACGACAGAGCCCCCTCCACCACGAGACGCTTCATGTTATACATGGCACCTGTTCCACGTTTTGCACCAGCATGGAGGAAGGAAGAACTCAATTTTATAGGGTAAACAAACCGGTATGGGGCAAACAAAACAACAGACGCTCCGCGGCGTGCTCTCAGCGATGTTTCGCTTCTATCGTCGCGGCGTTAACTTAACGCGTATTGTATGGTTTGCATACAGTAAAATGTTGCGAGCACACCTTTCCCAAACTGTTCGTGCGTGGCAGGCCCAAGCGCGGCGTGCTGAAATACTTCGTAGAGTGTTTTCGTGCAACGGCACAGAAAGTACCGGTACGTGCTGTAATGAAAATCATTCCGCCCATGCATCATCGTATTCTAACTCACCCGGCAGTGGCTAACGCATTCTGCTCACCGAAAGGCATTTTTTGTCTGTCTTAGCCAGATTTCCTGATCTACGGGCCGATTGGCAGTTCTTTGCTCGTATATAGTGTCAGTGTGGCAATGCATGATTTCGAGAGCTTGCTTCGTAGCTATTCCGCGCAACGCCAACCTAGTACTTGACGTACTTCCCGTCGGTAAAAAGGCACAGCTATATTGTATATGTGATCGTGCATGTAAAGACTGTATTTCCAGTGCGCACACAACTAACACGCAGCGAGGGCACACCGTACAATGGATACACACTTAGTCCGGTAACAAGAAAACCTCACTGTCCTTTCTTATGAACGACACAACTTCTAAAAACGCGACACGATGCCTACAACACTAAAAACGTAAGTTCGCGTGTGTTCTCAGCTTGTACAATGAGTAGGAACGAACGGACCGTCCAGCTGAGAGCTCCGCGTGCAAATGTCATCAACAGTGAAGCGAACGTACGTGAAAAGTGCAGCACTCGTGAATTGACTTGCTGCCGGCAGAGAACACCGCTTTCAAGGTCACTGCGGTGGCTGTTCGCCAGAAATCGCGAAGTGTTTATCTGCTTCTCCACTAGAAGGTAGTGCGGGTGTTTTTGGAGCGGCGGCTTCACGAATATGATACTATGGTCTTTTCTACAAGGAAGAAGGAAAAATATAAGAGAGGCTATGACGTAATGTTCGTGAAGCCGCCGCATCGCAAACACCCGCACACCTCTTAGCGGAAAAGTAGATAAACACGTCGCAATTTCCGGCGAGCAGCCACCGCGGCAGCCGGCCTTGGAAACGGCGCCGGCGAAGTGGAAGCAAGTAGGTGTTCTCCTCCGGCAGCGAGTCAATTCACGAGTACTGCTTCTTTTGCGTGTTTTAGGAAAGCTGTGCAATGTCCAGCTGTAGTGTATACTCTGTGCGAACCGCGTGCACCGCCGGATGTACCTGGTGGCACTTTTCGAGTACGTTCGCTTCATTGTTGATCAATAATGCAGGGTGTTTGCATGCGGAGTTCTCAGCTGTACGCTACATTGGTCCTTATACTCATTGTGTCAACTGAGAACACACGCGAACTCTCGTATTTAGTGTTGTAGGCATCGTGTCGTGTTTGGAGAAGTGTCGTTCATACGGAAGAACAATAAATTTTCTAGTTGTCGGACTAAATGTGTATGTATTGTACGGTGTGTGCTCACTGCGTGTTGGTTGTGTGCGCACTAGAATTACACATTAGAACGACCGCGTATACAATACAGTGGTGCCTTCTTACCGACGTGAAGTACATCAAGCACCAGGCTGGCATTGCACGGAATAGCTTCGAAGCAAGCTCTCAAAATCTTGCATTGCCACACTGACACTATATACAAGAAAATAACTGCAAATCGGCCCGTAGATCAGAAAATCTGACCAAAAAAAGGCCTTACGGTGAGCAGTACACGTGATTCACTGCTGGGTGAGTTCAAATACGATGATATAGGGGCTGAATGATTTTGGTTACGACATGAACCGGTGCTTTCATCTGTTGCACAAAAACACTCCACAACGTATTTCAGCACGCCGTGCTCGGGCCTGCCACGCATGAACAGTCTGGGAAACGTGTGTTCGCAACATTTTACTGCATGCAAATCATACAATACGCGTTAAGTTTACGCCGAGGCTATAAGTCCCCGCAGAAGCGAACCAGCGCTGAGAGCACGCCGCAGAGCGTCTGCTGTCTTGTGTGCCCCATGGTTTGTGCGCCCTGAAAAGGGGTTTATTGGCGTATGTTGCGACGGTGGCCCAACGATGAAAACACGATCGGGACAGAGCAACGGCCAAGCGGATGCCGGCGACGGTCAGCACCAACCGAGGGAGAGAAGCCCAGAACCCAGTACCCAAGCGGTGGTGATGTTGCTTGCGAACGATGCGTTTTCTTTGCAATTTTTTCCCGCCGAAAAAGAGCCATCCTGGCGACCTAAGAGTCTGGAGGCAGAGGGATATGATATGGCTTAAGGCAGGCGACGTGGACGATGTCACGTCCACAGCGGCGCATGTCATCAGATGGGGAAAGTGGCTCATTAAGAAAATTCACTGGTGAGGTTTGCTCTAAAACGTGGTAAGGGCCCACGTACTTCGAGGCGAGTTTTGAGGAATGGCCGGGGGTTTGGTAAGGAACAGCCAGCCATACAAGTGATCCCGGAGAATAGCTGTAGCATCGTGAAGAGTCGGTGTTCTTTTCTTTTTGGTGCTGCTCTTTTGTGATGTAAAGGTGCGTGCGAGTTCACGGCACTCTTCCGCTTTTCGGGTTGCTTCGGGCACAAATGTGCATTAGGATGTGTCAGGACGGTATGCAAGGAGAGTGTCGATGGTGTGGGATGGTTCGCGTCCATAAAGAAGAAAAAAGGTGAAAATCCAGTGGAAGACTGTGCCGCAGTGTTGTATGCGAACGTGTTGAAGGGAAGATTGCAATTACAGTTAGTATGATCAGATGTCACATACATCGCAAGCATATTGCCGAGGGTGCGGTTAAATCTCTCTGTGAGCCCATTAGTCTGCTGGTGGTATGCCGTGGTCTTGCGATGAACAACATAACATTCAGAAAACAGAACCGTTACGACTTCTGATAGGAATGCTCGACCTCGGTCACTCAGTAGTTCTCGGGGTGCACCATGTCGTAGTATGAAGCGATGGAGAACGAAGGACGCTACGTCCTGTGCAGTGGCACTTGGAAGGCCGGCGGTCTCAGCGTAGCGTGGTAAATGGTCCACGCCGACTATGATCCACCGATTTTCATCTGATGTTGTCGGTAGAGGGCTATAGAGATCAATTCCGATCTGATCTAAAGGTTTGGCAGGGCACGGAAGCGGTTGAAGCGCACCGGACGAGTGGAAAGGCGGCGATTTGATGCAGGGGTTGCGTTGGTTTAGCAGCCGATCACAAGTGGCGAAATGAGCAGCTTGACGTCGGAGAGATCGTGATACCGCAGCGGTTGACGATCAAGAGAGACAGTCAAAAAGCGAAGCGATCCACGGGTCCTTGTGTTGTTCACTGGCAAAGGAGTCGAGGTCGAGAGATGCGACGGATTTGGTACCAGTGGTTCCGCAGGCGGAGTCGGGAGGCAAAGGTGAGCGGTATAGGACGTCGGCGTCAGAATGCTTGCGTCTGCTGCGATAGATGACGCGAATGTCGTACTCCTGGATTTGCAGTGCCCACCGAGCTAGGCGGCTAGAAGGATCTTTCACTGTGGCGAGCCAACAAGTGCATGGTGGTCCGTTACCAGGCCGAATGGGCGACCGTACAAATAAGGGCGGAACTTGCGAAGCGCCCACACTAGCGCTAAGCACTCCTTTTCAGCTCTGCTGTAATTTGCTCAGCTTTAGTTAGCGTGCGACTCGTATAAGCGATGACGTATTTGGAGTAGCCCGGCTTGCGTTGGGCGACGACAGCGCCATGACCAACCCCGCTAGCGTCTGTGTGAACCTTCGATGCAGCTGTTGGGTCAAAACGCCGAAGAATGGGAGGAGATGTTAGCAGACTATGGAGCCTGGCAAAGGTGACGTCGCAGTCAGGTGACCAAGATGAAAGGTCTGCGTCACCACGTAGAGGTTGGTCAGTGGTGACATGATCGACGCAAAATTTCGAACGAAGCGCCGGAAGTGCGAGCATAGTCCAACGAAACTGCGTAATTCTTTCAGGTTTCGGGAACTCAGCGACTGCATGCAGTTTTGCAGGGTCTGGTAGAACACCATGCTTGGACACGATGTGCCCTAAAATGGACAGCTCTCGCTCGATGAAGCGACACTGTTTAAGGTTCAGTTGGAGCACAGCGTTGGTTAAGCACATCACAATCAGTTGCAGCCGAAGCAGATGTGTAGGAAAATGGGGAGAGAAAACGACAATATCGAAGAGGTAGCATAGACACACAGACCACTTCAGTCCAGGCAGCGTGTTGTCCATGAGTCGTTCAAACGTGGCAGGAGCATTACAAAGCGCAAATAGCCTTACGTTGAATTCGTACAGGCCATCTGGTGTAATGAATGCAGTTTTTTGGCCATCAGCTTCTGCCATAGGAACCTGCCAGTATCCAGATCGTAAGTCTAAGGAGGAGAATAATTCGGCTTCTTGGAGGCTGTCAAGGGCGTCGTCAATGCGCGGTAATGGATACACGTCTTTCCGCGTCACCTTGTTTAATCGCCGGTAGTCGACGCAGAACAGAAGTGATCCATCCTTCTTTTAAACTAGAACGACAAGAGATGCCCAAGGACTGTCCGATGGTTGAACAACGCCACGACATAGCATCTCTTTGACCTGGTCATTGATGACGTGACGCTCTGCAGCAGAGACATGGCACGGTCTTTGACGCAATGGCTGGTGCGAACCGGTGTCAATGTAGTGGTACACTGCGGAAGTGTGACCCAGTTGCGGCTGAGAAACGTCGAATAAATTTGCGAAGTGCTGGAGGAGATTAAAAAGCTCGGTGCGTTCTTGAACACTTAAGGTGTCGGCGATGGAACTCGAGAAGTTGTCACTCAACGAGCATTCCAGTGGGGAAAGAGCATGAAGTTCGGTCGAGGCGCTACTGCACGACTCATCTGGCATGTTAAGGAATAAAGAATCTGGGTACTCCACTCGACCGAGGCATTCGCCGGCAAGTAGCGTAAGCGGTGCAGAAAGAGGGTTGTGGAAGAAAATATTGCTTCAGCCAGCAGTGACGTCAAGTGTAGCGAAAGACAAGGAAACGGCTCTGCGGCTCAGGAAAATGTCTGAAGGTGTAAACATTACCGTAGCATCGTTATGGTCATCGCAGCAAACAGGGACCATGGCAAGAAAGGCTGGCGGAATTTCAGTGTCCTCACACACGACGAGTTTTGGTGACCGCTCAAGAGTTTCGTGCAAAGGTTCATCACACAGGTGCGAAAATTGATTTTCAGCGCATGCGCAGTCGATGACGGCATGATGATGTGACAGAAATGACAGAAAGTTCCACCCGAGGATAACATCATGCGAGGACACTAAAAGGACGATGAACTTGACAACGTACGTAGAGCCTTGGATGAATATGCAGGCCATACAGGTGTCGAGAGGTCGAACTGGTGCGCTAGCCGTACGAAGCGATAGTCCAGAGAGCGGCGTGGTCACTTTTCGTAGGAAGCGGCAGAGCTGGGCGGCTATAACACAAACGGCAGCACCTGTGTCGATGAGGGCAAAGGTAGAAACACCATCGGCAGATATGGTGACGACGTTAGCAGGTGAAGTGCGAGGACTTGAGCATTTCGACCACGGCACAGTTCTTGCCTCTGGAACTGCAGCGTTCAGTTTTCCCGGTTGGAGGAAGTGGGTCGAGGACGCATTGGGGACAGTGATCGCCTGCGAGGAGACCGGGAGCGGGGAGAGTGAGTCTGAGACGGGAGCTGGTGTGACTGGGACTCGGGAAGGCTACTGTAGCCATACTGTGGTTAGGGATAGGGAGCGGGTAAGTGCCTGGCTATGGGTCATAAGATAACGGCCGAGTTGCGTCGTGGAGTGGTTGGAAGCGTTGGCGACAATATCGTGCCACGTGTCCTGAAGTACCGCAGGCGTAGCAGATCGGTCGATTATCAGGAGTGTGCCAGGAATTGCTTACTCACGGTGCGGCCCAAGGTGTCAAAAGAGGGGGCGGAGTGGGGAGCAACTGAAGACAGGGGTGGGAAATGCTGCTGGCGGGGTCTGCTGCGTACCACCTGGGCATACGTAAGAGGCACGGCCACGGGCTGCATAGCCTTTGCATGGGAAACAGGCATGGACACTGGCTGCTGGTGGGCAGCGAGTGGAACAGCCTGAGCTACCTCTTGGGCTATAACGTCGCGGGGTAGTGAGGGCAGACGAGAGGACGGCGGCTGCTGCGTGAAGGGCATCAACGACAGTTGTCGAGGTACTTCTTCACTCCCAAAGTTTTTAATCTTTTGCAGAGTTGGTGAGTGATCCGCAACAGAAGACTAGAGAGCGAGTCAGCGTGTGAGGAAAATGGCCGAGTCCGGGCGCACTGCTTCCTCAACTCGTCGAAACTTTGACAAAAAGTCACAAGTTCCGCAACGGTGGCTGAATTACGGGCCAGGAGCATCTGAACTGTACCGTCATTTATCCCTTTGAGGATGCGCTGAATCTTCTCCGACTCGGGCACTGCGGTGTTCACACGGTTGCAAAGACCGATAATGTCTTCGATGTAACTGGTGAACGATTCCGCTGGCTTCTGCGCGTGAATACGCAAGCGTTGTTCGGCTCTGGACTTGCGGAGAGCGGGTCGGCTAAAAGCGTCAGCAAACGACGTTTCGAAGATTGACCACGTCGTAATGTCGTTTTTGTGGGGATTATACCACATTTCGGCCACGTCAGCGAGGTAAAAGATGACATTAGTCAACTTGTCCGCGTCATCCCACTTGTTGTTCGCGCCCACCAGCTCGTAGTTAGTGAACCCGTCTTCCACGTTGGTCTCATCAGCTCCGCTAAAGACCTTAGGCCCTCGCAAGTGAAGAACTCCGGGATTGCTGGAGGATGCAGTGTAAGAGCCAGGTTGCGCGTTGTTGGTGGCCATAACGGGAGGTAGCGTTCGGTTGCGCAGCTCCAGGTTTAGGTGACGGTGATAGGCAGCACCCAGATTCAGGCGACGGGTAACGTCAGCACACTCCACCAGTTAAAAAAGGATTTGTTGGCGTGTAATGCGACGGTGGCTTTACGATGAAAACATGACCGGGACAGAGCAACGGTCAAGCAGATGCGGGTGACGATCAGCACGAGCCAAGCGAGAGAAGCCCAGAACCCAGTACTAAAGCAGTGGCGATGTTGCTTGTCAACGATGCCTTTTCTTTTTCACAATCCCATAAATTTGACGTCACTTCCGCCACACTTCTCGCGATGCATTGGGATAAATAGGGCCTCTCAGTTTTTCCTTTCTCCATGCTCTGCTATAATTTTCCTTTCTCCATGGGCACCACAGGCAAATTGCTGCTAGAGTGCCTCAATGTGCGTGTCCCCGTTCAGACTGTGGTCATTCTTTGAAAGTGTCAACGTCTTCTCGCCGTGCGTGTCCACATGTTTTCGCCCATGCAGCGCTTATTTAAACGGGTGCTTGGCGCTCGCTATTTTGTCAAGCGTTTGATTTGTCGCAAATCCTACAAGATAACTGCATGCTGCGTGCAACACAAGGCACGAAAATTCTAGAAATGAATGGAATGTGATTTGTTTTCCACGCAATTCTAAAAACATTTCGTGTATGCAGCGTGAATACTGCAAGCTTTGTTGCTGTTTCCTATCTCCTTTCCTTCGTTATGTCAGGTACTTAGAGGACAATTTTCAAAACGGTGTATATATTACTAGTAACACAGGCACAGTCAAGACAAAACAAGTTATATCCATGATTTACACTGCGTTTCTGCGCGTCCTTTTTGTACCTTATCACCATCAAACGTTGAACGAACTGGTGACCCCAAGTGGTTTCAAGGCTTTGAACTGTTCTCCGAAATTCGGTGTTTTTTGGGTGTGTTTGGAAACTGTACTTTCGCTGTCATGGACATTTCCTTTTGTTTTGCTTTAACAATAAAGGTGTCGTTATGAATTTGTGGCGTTTTCATATAATTGTGATAATTCACTTCGAGTTGTGTTTTCTTGTGGAACAAGAACTGCAAATGGAAAATTTAGTGTTCATGCTCACATTGCCCCGATATTATGTGTTTTAACTGAACGTACCGGATCTAAATTACTTGCATGCCACTGCTGTAAACATACCCTCAGTATCATATTGTCATGGCTTTGTCAGGTAAACCAAGGGAGCAGACTGCAGGTCGAAGATTAAACTGTTTATTCTGACCGAACTTGTGGCCAGGAAAAGAAAAACAGATTGCAACAAGATACCGGCGCTTATAACGGCGAACAGAGCGTCAGTTGTCGGTCAACTCACAAGCGGCGCAGCGTTTCGGTATTTTTACACTTGCCTTCGATTACTGTAGCGTCATCGCTAGCGGTGACGTAGGTTTTAGAATAACCTGCTATCTTCATATAGTGGGCGTAATCTTAACAGAACAGTCTACTGCCGTCTAAAGGCTTCGCAAACAGTGCAGAAGTACTCCACGCTGAGAATTACTGACAGTGAAACGGGGTGATAATAAAACACGAGGAGACAATTTGACATTGCCCCCCTCCTAAAAAGGCAACGCCCCAATGCTTTAACAAAAGACGAAAGTACGTTAATAATGAAGAAAGTAAAGAATAAGCAATAAAGCACAGCAGCAACAACAGAATACGGTTCTCAGGTTTGCGGATGAAATGGCCTGAGGCGCACGACATTGACGACTTCAGGTCAAGCACGGCGCCGTTGAGAGTTCATAATTCCGTCGACAACAACCTCGTAGTCGAGTGAGCCAAGATGTCGAACTACTCTCTACGGTCCGAAGTATGATCAAAGAAGTTTTTCACTGAGCCCAAGTCGGCGTATCGGCGTCCATACCCAGAAACAGTCCCCATGCTCGTACTCCAAGAAGCTTCGTCGACAATTGTAACGGTGTCTGTCGGTAGCCTACTGATTTTTGATACGCAGGTGGGAAAGTAGACGAGCTTCTTCCGCTCGCTGAAGGCAGGCGGTGACTTCAAGGTTCCCTTCGTAAGCGATGTTTGGAAGCACAACGTCGAGTGTCAGCTCCTTTTCTAGACTAACTTGAATGGTGTAATCTGCGTCATTTCTTGGATTGCCGCATTGCCCGCGAAGGTGACGTATAGAAGGACCTAATTCAGCATCCTGTGTTCTACGTCAACGTACATAGCCAGCATATCTTGGTCTTATAAAATGAGCTCAGTGAGGTCATCGGTTTGTGAAAGGTAGCCAGTGGTCCAGCGGTGCCTTTTCTGGTTGTACCTAGGGATCGCCTGAGATATGTTCGCCTTAAAGGCCTTATCTCAGTCACTAATATACTTCTCGATCTCCGTGATGCAGGACCATGTTCTCGACGAAACCCTTTGCTACCTCGGAGGCAGTGCCTTTGGGCAGGGCCCTTGTTTAGGCGTAGCGCGTGAAGTAGTCAGTGGCTGCGACAATACAATCTTTGCCGAATTCGACCTCGGGAATTGCCCCGGTAAGTCCGTGCCGTTTTGCTTCAACGGCCGAAAAAGTGGCTTGATGGGCTTGAAAAGTCCGGCTGACCTAGTCAGCGGGCAGCTCTCGCATTCTTTCGGGGGAAGGGAAAATCGTGTGACGTAGGAAGGCAGTGACTGCTGGCAGAGGATGAGGAAGAAGAAGTGAGATGGAATAAACATGGCTTATGAGCCAGTCTTTCGTTGTTGAAAGCTCCAGCATATCCTCCCGTAACGATTGATGTCGGTGGAAATGCGTGGCTAGTAGTACTTTTGCATTTTTGTGAGCGTACGGAAACACCGAGGTGTGCTGCCGTCGGGTCGTCATGTAGCGCAACCAAAACTTCAGGACGTATCCCTAAATGTACCACGGCGAGGTAGTTGGCTTGATGTGGCGTGAACTTCTTCTTGACGAGGATGTCTTTACGCAACAGAAACGACGATTCGCTTGATTACCTTTGGAACAATGGCAGCCTTTCCATCGAGGTATTCCAAAATTCCTTTGATTTCAGGATCGACTAGCTGTTGATCTGCAAAGTCATCGACGCTAAAGTGTCTCAACAAGCAGTCGTCATTCTCAGTGTCCTGCGGCGGTGGATGAAACGGGGTGCGGGATAGGCAATCGGCATCACAGAGCCTTCCCTCATCTTGTACACGAGTGTGATGTCGAATTTCTGAAGTCGCAGACTTTACCTTGGGAGGCGACCTGAAGGGTCCTTCAACTTAGCCAACTTAGGCTGTTGTGGGTGCTCACAACTTCAAAAGACCTGCTGTGGAGATGGGGGCAAAACTTGGAAGTTGCTGAGATGACGGCAAGACTTTTCTGTTTTAAAATAGTTCACTTCCGCCTTAGATCGTGACTGGGTCGCAAAATCGATGAACCTTTATAGCCCATCAATTTTCTGCACCAGGACGGCTCCGGGCCCTACACTGCTTGCATCAGTGTGGATTTCTGTGTCGGCGTCTTCGTCGACATGCGCAAGTATCGGCGGTGTTTGCAGGCGTCGTTTAATTCTTTAAATATCCGTCAATTTTTTGTAAAGTTAGCGAGTGGTTTGTCGATGTGGGCGAAATTTTCGATAAGACGCCTGTGTAGGCGCACAGGCCAAGAAATTGACGCATGGCCTTTTATCAGCTGGTGGCGGGAATTCAGCGATGATTATTGTGTTCAACAGGTCAAGGCGTACTGCAGACTTGCTTATCAGGTTTCCCCAAAACAAGAGTTCCTCATATGTGAAGCGTTCCTTTTCTAACTTCAGAATGAGTGCGAAGGTATAGATTGATTGTACAACTTCAATGCGCCTGAGACACTCGTCGAAACTTGAAGAAAACATGACGACACCATCCAAGTGCACGAGGCAAGTCTGTCACTTCATTTTATACAGCACGGTGTCCATAACACGCTGGAACGTCGCAAGCGCTAAGGAAAGACCAAAGGACATGATTTTGAACTTGAAGAGGTTGTCTGGTGTAATGAAGGCAGTCTTTTCTCGGCCTCCCTTGTGTCGATCAATTTGACAGTAGCCTGTCGTGAGGTCGATCGATCAAAAGTATCTCCCGTTGTGGAGTCGGTGAAAGGCGTCGTGTACTCAGAGGGGATGGGGGGGAGCTATACACGGTTCTTAGTGATCTTGTTGACGCGCCGATAGGCAACGTTGAAGCGTAGAGTTGTATTCTTTTTCTTCACTAACACCACCGGTGATGTGCATGGACTCTTTGAAGGCTGGATAATGTCGCCCCGTAGCATTTCGTCTTATTCTTTATTTATGGCCTCACGTTCTGGCGTCGGAACTCTGAATGGGCTCTGATGGAGTGGCCTCGCATTTTCTTCCGTTACGATTCAATGTTGCGCGAGAAGGATCTGCCGAATTCTTAACGACGACGAAAAGCAGTTCTTATAGTTTAGGAGCAAGTTTCTGAGCTATTCTGGCTTACGCGTTGAAAGACGCGGATTAAGGTTGAAAGCTGGTTGAAGGGCTTGAGTTGTCGTAGTAGATTCAGTACAATCAGTTATAGCAAAAGCGTTGCTGGCTTCCAGTATCACTTCGATGTGCAAAAGCATCGTTCCTTTGCTCACGTGCTTGTACTCGCTGCTGAAGCTCGTCTGCATCATTCTTGCCTTTCGTTCTCGCAGCTCGCCTATTCCTCTGGCAACGGAAATTTCGCCGCTGATAAACAGGTTCGGGCCGCCTTAAATGCTTTCAACGATACATTGCATGTCTATTGATTCTTGAGCGCCGACGATAGTGACATGGTCTTACAGCACATATAAGGCATGCCTTCCGGATGGCAAGTGTGCCGGCAGTGCTTTTTCTGTTGTTAGCGTTACCGACTTTGTTCTCAGGTCAATGAAGGCCCCATGGAGACTCAAGATGTCCATGCCAAAGATGACATCTCTAGAGCAATGCTGTAGCACGACAATTTGATTTTGATTTGTGGGGTTTAACGTCCCAAAATCACCGTTTGATTCTGAGAGACGCCGTAGTGGAGGGCTCCGGAAATTTTGACCACCTGGGGTTCTTTAACGTGCACCCAAATCTGAGTACACGGGCCTACAACATTTCCGCCTCCATCGGAAATGCAGCTGCCGCAGCCGGGAATCGAACCCGCGACCTGCGGGTCAGCAGCCGAGTACCTTAGCCACTAGACCACCGCGGCGGGGCTGTAGCACGACAATGCTTGCGGATTAATTCTTGCCGTTAATTATGACTCTGGCTGTGCAGATCCCTGTCAGCGTAACTAGGTGACCTGCTGCAAAATATGTTTAGGGGCCTTCCCAGGCTGTTTTAATTTTTTTCAACATCTCGAGCGTCCCACTGATGACGGAACAGTCGGCACCGGTGTCGACGAGAGCTGTGACGCTGTAGCCATCGATGAGAACGTCGAGGTCACCAGCTCGTTGTTCCGCGTTGCAGTTGAATCTTTTCGTCGCATCACGGCTACGACGATTTGTACCGCTGCTTTGACGCTGCAACATCACGTCTTCTTCTGGCCGTGACGTTTTGACATCTCGATTACGTTGATGTTGCAGCGGGTTCTCGAGGTTTTGTTGTGGCGGCGTCGTCAGCAGCGGAGGATGTTCGACAGCTTGTCGTACAGCAAACGCACATGCATCGGTTGCTACCTTCATTTTCTGATTGCGGGCTAGGCGACCAGCCCCGAATCGGGTCACTGTACATTTACCAGCGAGGCGACATTTAGCGGTCGGGTGACGGTTAACGGGAAGAGCCAGGGTGCGTTCATTGCGCTGCTGTGAGTTAGTTGGCGATGTCACGTGGTCTTTCACCGCGTTGTAGACGCGGCGTGGCCACTACGCAGTCCCATTTAGCGGTACTGGCAGCGGCGATAGGTGTGGCCAGCTCCTCCGCACTGCTAGCAAAGCGTCGAAGGGCGGGGACGTGCTACACGTCGGTCTTCGTGGAGTGTTGTGCTGGCTGGTGCGCGAATCGTATGGCGATGGCATGGTGGTGTTTGCCGACGGAAATTCTACAGCGCGGCTTCTTGACGTGGACGCGGTTGGGGAACGTCACTCGGGTTACAGCAGCGTAGCTCATGGCTTGTGGCTTAGGCAGCGCTGGTTCAGGTGTGCAGAAAAATTGATGGACTTCCTAGCGTAAAATGTCGGCGGTGGGGTCCTCTGCTGTGAGACTGGCAACAATTTAAGCAGCCCTTCCCGTAGGATCGGCGTATCGTTTCGCGATAGTCGTCAGAGCCGAGAGCATGAAGAGCTGGGCTGTCTTCCATCGTTCGCCGATGGTACTTTGTCCTCCGAGCCTTGTGTCCTAGAAACCCGTATTCTGGTGGTGAACCCTGCTGCCTGCTGCTTGTTCGGTACTCGTGGCTGGCGTCAGTTTTTCCTTCGCGACGCGGGCTAGGTTCATGGCTTCACCATAGTGTCGGGTACGCGAACAAAGCAGCACCTCCACCAGATGTTACAGGGTCGTGACCTGAACGAAGGGAGCAGACTTCAGGTGGAAGATGAAGCTGTTTATTCGGGCCGAACTTTTGGCCAGACAAAAGAAAGGTCATATTGCAGCAAGAGCGTCAGTCGTTGATCAACTGTCAAGTGGTGCAGTGCATCAGAATTTTTACACTTGCCATCGAATATTGTAGCGTTATTGCTAGTGGGGACATAGGTTCCAGAATAATTTGTAATGTTCAAGACGTGTGTTTAATAATAGCAAAATGATCTATTGCCATATTCAAGCCTATTCAAAGCCATATTCAAAGCCTTCAAGCCATATTCAAACAGTGTAGGCGTGGTTTACTCTTAGAGTAACGAACAGTGAAACGGGGTGATAACTAAACACGAGAAGAGATTGTGGCAATATGTACACTGACTCAATAATCTGCACTAATATACAGCGATTCTTTTCGCATTTCATGCGTAGAGATAGATGAAGTGCATTCATATATGTGCAGTATTTAGGATTGAATTGTAGTCAAAAGCAGCGACATTTTTATTTGATGCTTTTTTTTCATTTATTCTCACTGCTCCAATAAGGATTTGGAGACTGAACAACCAGCGCATTCAATGTACAAACTTTACCCTTAGTGTTCCGCGCATCCGTGTAGCGTTCTAGGATTGCTTTAGAATGACCTATTGTGGCCATAAGGCCATACGATCACTTGCCTACAGATGTACAAAACCTAATTTGCATAACTATAATTCTAGCTAAGCTTTAAACAGGTTTGAATGTCACTGGTGCATGTGCACCTGTTGGCGATTAGTGGAGTTAGCAGGTACAAAATCAAAACTTGCCTGATCGAGCCCACAACCGGGAATAGGACGGTATTGTGCTCCAATATATTCCATTTTAGTTTCTTACCACATCATATCTAATCTAACCATCCAATCTGTCGGGGCTGTGTGCACGTTTTAGAGCGAAAATCCTTAGGGTCTAGGGCAGTCCCGCGTCCCTCCAGTGTGGTCAGCACAGCATATAGACAAACAGACAGACTGACAGGCAGACAAACACACAGATGAATGAATGAACGGACAGACGAATGCAAGCATGGGCGGACAGACGCGTGAACGAACGGACGGACACGTTCAGGGATCACGGGTGGACATATGGACGCACGCGAGAACGCATGAACAGACGGATGTAGGCACGGACAGACTGATCGACGGATGAATGCTTCTCCCCACTCATCATCATTCACTCCGTGTATATGCTGTGATTTTGTAATGTTTCGCTAATTTGTTTGCTTCTCTGGATGTTTGCTTCCCTGGACACTCGTAATAAAAAAATATGGGGGCATTTAGAGTGCGCATCCAAATACTGTGTCTGTAAATTCGAGAATTTGAGCTTGATTGATGCCAGACATGCATAAAAACGTATAATATGTGTATTATAGGTGGGTACATCGCACCACTTTTTCTTTCGACAGTCCATAATTCATAGCTGTGCATTACTGTTTTCTAACACGTTTCCCTCATCTATAACTTCCTTTAATAAAGTTAATTTCTCGTGTCTTGAAAGAAGACCAATCATACCCACCCACAAGGTACCTAAGTAATAAAGATGCCGGCAGCAGTGCACCACCAAGCCGCTGCCAGCTGCCGAACAGCCGCGCCATCAGTCAGGATAGGTAGGTTCTGCGACACATTTAGGCGCGAACAATTCGTTTACTTGGTAAGATGCATGCCTACAAACTTATAATTAGTAACATAAGTAAACAATTTTGCGTTTGGAAAGTCGATTCCAACGCAGAGTGGCCTTACTCAAAAGCAAAAGGCCACGAAGCCGCGCGCTTGCATTGCGCCCACTAAGGAGTGGGCAAAATATTGGCGACCGCTGTAGCAGACTACGCACTTGTATCCACTCTGAACGGAGCGAAGGCGAACAAGCGCATCGAGGCACCCTAATCGCTCCGGGGGAAACACCGGGGGGACGAAGAGAAGAACGAGCGGCGAAGCGATAGCACTCGTAGTGCAGACTACTACTACGCTGGGTGACAACGTGTGTTTTAGGGGCGAAGCTCTTTAAGGCGTGGGTCGTGCGTATCTTCTATGTAGTAGCCACATCTCGTTTTATTCCTTGAAATGATCACTGGATAATGGAGATTGTATATGATGAATATACGATAAAACGATGCTGGATGTTGGTACTTAGAGTGTTCACTAGATGGACGGACGGACGAACGGGCGTATGTCTGTTCTTTGCATTGCACTTTTGTCATGTTAAATTTTCTATTTTGTAACATGAATTGACACAACCCCGCAGTTTTGACTTTGGCCCACCAGGAAATGTTTTTGGTTTACGCACAGTCGAGGTTACGCCAGGCACGCACAGTTGCCGTATGTGTACTTGAGAGTGTAATATTTGGAGAAACGCTGAGAATGTTAGAAACCCGAATGGATCTAGTATTTTCTCCCACCATAAAGATAGTAGGAGGGGCATTAAAATCGCTTTATTATTGAGGCTGTGAATTTATGCTTTAAAAGCCTTCCAGACATTCGTGTTTGAGATTTCACACTTCCTCTTTAAGGTACTACAAAATACGCGCTTCAGTGCTCAAGAAACTGTCATCGCATACATTCTCAAAAAAAAGAGAAAGAATTGAAAGAGTATTCTGACACGCTGGATATATTGGAGTGTTACTCGATCCATTTTGAAAGGCAGAAGCAGTAAAAGAGAGTTGCCATTTATAACGAAGCCATAGGATGACGAAGCAACGCATGGTGGCGCAGTGACTCCGGACAGGCAGCGCCATCTCTGGTAGAAAAGTAAAAGTCATGGATGTATACCCCGTTTTTCCTTCCCGTCAATGCGCTGTCGCACACTTACGTGCTCGTGCAAAGAGCGCGTGGTGCGTTTGAGTCACCTCACAATGTACCGCTTCAAGTGCCGCTTCATAAATATTTTTGAGCTGGACAAGCACTTCAGAGAAGCGTACCTAACAAAAGGAGTAAAGCTGGTTAGTCAAGTTTATGATGTGGAGCACACGACGGAGGACGAGGACGTTCCAGTCACTGTGAAATGCATTTCTCAGGTCCGTGACAATACCATTTACGTACGACGTGTTTCTCGAGGTAAGCCTCATTCTGCCGATATAAAGCCACGTATCCTATCGATAAGCTGCATTGACGTTTATGAAAACCATATATTTGTTGCTTTTATGTGGTATTTATCAGTAGCAGCTGTGTACACAATACACAGCTGCTACTGCTGCTACTGCTACTGCTGTGTTTACACAGCTGTGCACAGCTGTGTAAACATTTGCTGAGTGCTAAAAATAAATAAAAACTAAAATTTATGGTTATGGCAATAAATTATCCGAGAATCTTAAGAGTCATGTACTCCGTGCCTCGGGAGCATGACCCGCTGACTTCATTACGAAGTAGTGAACTGAGCTTTAACCACAGCAAGTCTTGTTTAGGTGCTCACCTCATTTTTTTGTTTTTGTTTTTCCAGCTCTCGTGTCATGTTCGCTCAACCTTTCGCGAACGCGGCTGTGTTCGCAGGATGTTACTTGCTGGGAAACTAATGCAGCTTCACACGTGGAGAGCGTCTCTTGGTGTTGTCTGCAATGTTGTGGCAGTCCACAACACTACAATACTTAGGACATCGCCGACGCTTTCGTGGGAGCGCTTCTTCGACTACGCAAAGGCAACTGAGCACAGCGTACGTGTGGTTTTTACGCCCTAAGCTGACGGCACGGCGCGGTAGTTCTCACAGACTGCAGAACTCGTTCCACGCGTGCTGCACGAGCTCCCACACTGACTCGACTGTGCATATTCCCGCGCCTATCCTTAAGTTTTCTGGAGCTCACACCTAGAGTCAGGCACGGCATTGTCATCGCTCCGCAAACTTGGGTTTCGGTTCCCTATTTGCACCGAGAGCTTGGAGTGGCGCCCTCTAGAGTGTGACGTCAGTTTGTGCACTCCACTCTCAACTACGCTGTGTGCGGATTGTCTGCTTCGGGCGGGAGCTTAGTCGAACGAACCACCTTGTGAGGGTCAACTGACGCTCACAACGAATGTTTTCGAGTGCCATTATAAATTTTTTGTTTGCAGCCCAATCTACAGCGCCAAAAAACCTCCCAGATGGCCGATAAGCAAGCCGATGTCACCGACCGCATTGCAGGTCACAAAGTGAAACTATGTGCGAGTGTTCTCGCTTGCCATCTGCAGTTTCCACCGCGCAATACTGATTAGTTCGGGTATCTCGAAATTTTGATGAGCGTGCGTTTCTCCAGCTTCTACAAGCATGAATATACAGCCAGTGAAACGTCGTGGTGTCTCATCGATGGTGCGGTGGTGTAAAACTTAGGCCACGTAGTTGAATGTGTGCAGCCAATGCCGTCAATGAAGATAGCCTCACCATGGCAGCTCCGGTCCTGAAAACACGCAGACTTGGTATTCCGCCACACAACGTCCCCGTGTCCATATAGTGCTGCGCAATGGTGAAGGCCTGCTCTATGACTCAGTATACTTCATCCGCCCGAGAAAAGGACGTTAGCCCTTTTCTTTTGGGATATTTTTTTCTGCAGTGCAATGCTAGTGACAGTGGACACGAGGATATGTGTAAGAATTACTCATTTCTTCCACTCTGGCATTCGCAAAGAACACATGAGATAATTACTGCAGAGGAGTTGTTTGAAATGCTGCTTCGGCAGTCAGTAGACCGTTCATGGAATCTATGCAAAGCAGCATAAAAATACTCAATTTGAGTTATTCATGCGTGAATCGAAGTTATGGGCGTCGGCAGGGTGCAAGTCATTGTTGTATCGCAATAAAAAAGTCTTGAGTGACATGACTCACGAGGGGTGCAAGTTCCACATTAATGCACCCCCTTACTGGTGAAAATGACAGCATCTTCACTCAGTAACGTGTTTTTAATGAGAACGACATCAAGAAGTAGTTTATAATTATACCAGGCAGAGCCATCACTCGGCTATCAGAATGTAACAATTAGCTGTTGCTGTTTCTATATACCGCGCAGACAAAGGACCACAAAGATTATGTCACAACCTTTAGTGAGTGTGCGCAAACAATAACTGCAAGTTTCGCTTAGGAATTTTTTGTAAGCAGTCTGCTAGGCGCGCTTGTGTTGATCAGTAAACTACCTATATATGTACGTACACCAACTGAATAAAGCTGTAGTCTCATTTGTCCTGTGCCGCTCACCTGCGCTCACGAGGCGCGCTTACCAGGGAAATTCGGAGTCCGCGTTGTCAGCTCCCTCTCATCGCGATATGTTTAAGGACGTCTCCTCACCTGGTGTAAATCACCTACTCCTGTAGCCTGCGTCCGATCAGTGGTTGGAGTATTGATGAGGCACTGAAACACAGTTGAAAGCTTACTGAATAGGGGAGCGTAGGGCGGGTTTTAAAAATGACGCTATCAGCGATGTGCTCGCTGCGCACAGTTGATGAAGGCATGAGGCGTTTTCCCAGTCCGCATTTGACTATTCACTTCTTTCTCAGCTTCGAGTCCTAAGGATAGTTGTGAAAACTAACGCCCTTTTAACTGGTGGGTGATCATATACAGGCACAGGGCAGTACTCCACCAATTTGCAGCACTCGCCGCAGAGACAAGCGGCCGCAGTTTTAAGAAACAAAGTGCTGTGTTTTTAAAATAAGCGATAAAAGCGGACACCCACGTTTGTTAGAACAGTGTCGGTAGCCATAACACACCAGATGACCAACTGAACTGTATCTTTGCCAAGTTTTACCACGCCAGTGTTTTCCATACGGTGCCACTCCTCCAAAGCGCGCAAATGTTCGAACTGATGTCATACAAGCGTGGTTCGCAGCCCTGCCATTGGTTGCACACCAGGCCAATACACTGATAATTTGTAACACGACTCCTGAAGGGAGGTTGTTGCTCCAGTAAGTCTTATCACAACCGTTCGCCACTCATTTTCTCTGTACACACTTCATGTCACGGTCATATATTCAATATCTACACTCTAAGGCAAAAAGGTGCTAAAAGGGTATGTGGTTCTTCCTTTTGGGGACTAATAGGGCTGCCACAATCATTAATCCCCTTAAGGACTAACGGCATCGGGTGTACCAGTTAGTCCCAAAAGATGAGCTCAAGGAACTAACATTTAGTCGACACTTACACCTTAGTGAGTAACCGTCAGTCTCACGATTCACCTCAAAGGACTAACATTTAGTCCTCACGTTTGCACCTTGTAAAGCAACTGTTAATCTCCACATTTGCATCTTACCGGGCAACCGTTAGTCCTCACAGTTGCACAAAGCCGGACGAACGGTTGATTCCCTCAAATACTCCAATCGGATGAACTTTTTGTCCCCAGTTCAAACATTGCTTTTGTTTATTTTCCGCCAGGCCTAATACTTTTTTCGCTTGTTTTTCTGCGCAGTGAGCCACAAATTGAGCAGAAAATAACACGTGAAAAAGTAGTTAGCCACCTATGTGTAACTGCTTTCGCAGTCACGGCAACAACGAACGACACAGTGAGACATCGAAATCTTTTATTTTTCTACATACACATGAAGTTTCTTCATCCTGTTAGGTGAATTCATGGTGAAGTGTACAAGTCCCTTGTTCACTCCTTGGGGAGCTCCCCCGACGGAAGCGATAGATGACAGGCATTGAAGACGCCAGCGCACTCAGCCTTCTGCCTGTTGTGTTCCCATGGCTGCACGTACAAAACTATAGTAAAAATAGTTATACACATGTGACAGAAGATGAAGATGCACGCATATTACAAGTATGCGCACGTTAATATAAAAACAAGCGTTAAAGTATGACACACAAATAACTTTACCTTCACATCTTGCACAGTCCTTCTGAAGCTGCTTTGGCGAAAGAGATGGATGACAGGCGTCGCAGAAGCCAGCACACATACTCTTCTGCACGCTGTGTGCCCACGGCTGCACAATAAGTAAGTAAAATAGTGAGTCACACGTCACAGAGGATGAATACAAATGCATATGAGAATTACGTGCAAGGTGAAATGAAAACATACGTGAGACATGACATGCTAATAATTTCACCTCGATGTCACACTTCGTCAAAGGCTCATTTCGATTCCCGTAACGCAACAGCTCAGGAGCGGTGGCCGCAACCACAACTCCGCCAATCTCCGTGCCGCTAACCTGTCGGCGAGTCCTAAGCGAGCGAAGTCGTTCAGCTTGAGCTACGAACGCGAGACCAAACACGGCGTTGCACGCAGAGTGTCTGCCGCCAGCGAACTTCGAACAGGAAAGCGAGCATACGCTTCGCCGCCGTCACGAATAGCGCCGAGCTGGTTTGGAGCTAGCGCCGAAAACATTAACGGTAATGCGGCCCTTTTGCACAAACTCGAGCGAATGCAGCGCGCAAATGCGAGTCCGCTGCCGCGGCCAGCGGAAGGCGCCGAGCTGCTTGCGACCGACTGTAATGGCGACTGATTTTCATTGAGTTCTGACGCTAGCGAAAGCCTCGCCAGCCTACAGAACACCTACCAGTTTAGAGAACGGAAACTGTACCTTTGGTCTTTTGTATCAAAATAACATGCAAATACGTAGCGGCGGCGTACTGAACTGCAATACCGCAAGGCGATAAGCGGCTAATACTACTGTCATCATCAATAAACAGTCGTTTTTTTTTTGCTGCAGGTGGGGGGGCCCGCGACTGGTTCGCTCCTCTGCCCTTTTTTTTTCGTTGCTCAATCGCGTTTCACGTCTGTAATTATCGCCAGTGGACTAGCTGGCCTCGACTGGCAAGAACAACGTCAATCAAGTAAGGTTTGCATCGTTTATTGCGAGTGTCCAAGCCGATACAATCAAGGTATACGGTCGGGTACGAACAAAACAAGTCATTCATACATATCGAAAGCTTTCAACCCATGTGTAAAGACTCTTGAAAGCTAACATACATATGCATATAACTGAACATCGAGATTGCAGAATGAACGTCGCTCTCATTGAGTTGTGGCACTCGATATTGTGGCTTCAGGACAAGGGTCCGATTCTGCCGTCAGATGCGGCGCTTGGCCCGTAGTGTTGATCTTGAAGCGAAGTGAATGCATTATGACGAATCGGGAAGGGAACTTGCACATTGCCGATAGATAGCTCGCGCAGTTAGAGCAATGCAGTTTTGCTAAATTTGTTAAATAAGCAATTGTGAATGCGTTCATTTATGAATCTTTCTCGCTCTGCAGTGCTACAATGAGTACTTCACCATTCTGCAATGTTGCGTCGTGTCGAGAAGGTAGACATTAGTTTTAATTCTCAGCCGTGAGCCCATATCATAGGTATTATGTATTTAGAGGATGGGCCTAAAAATATTTCAGGCATGCTACAATTATTGTTAGAGTTAAGTTACACAGTTACAACGGCTAGAATTTTTCGTCTCAGGTAATGAGCAGTCTGCTGAGTATGCAGCGAACATGTATGCTAAAGGGATACTTATGAGGTGTGTACTTAGAGATTGAAAATGCCCAATTCTAAGAAAATAGGCTTCAGGCATGCATTGTACAGTTTTGTTGTCTGTACATCTTTGTTGGTGTTCTTACATCACACTATCTGCTCAGCCCTGAGCACAATAATTTTTTCCATAGACATATCTATATAACTTGAGCGCTCTTTTGCAAGCAAGCACTACTGAAATCAATTGGTGGTACATCAGTGGGTGTGGCGGACCAGGCCTCGCCATGCTGCCTAATAAGCCGTTCCTCTGCGTTATGCAGGTCCTACTGGCGCAGTTGGCCGCTCTTCAGTCGGTCGGGATTCAGCCGGACGGGACTCAATTTGATGCACGCGCGGATCCAACAGTCCTACTGGCGCAGTTGGCCGCTCTTCAGTCGGTCGGGATTCAGCCGGACGGGACTCAATTCGATGCACGCGCGGATCCAACAGTACGCTCTGCACCGCATCGTCAGTGCTTCTGGCCTCACGTTATCAACCCGCCATACCACGTGACTCCTTCAGACGCCTTTATAAGAGCCATGCCGCATCGCTTCAACTTCAGTGGGTGTGGCGGACCAGGCCTCGCCATGCTGCCTAATAAGCCGTTCCTCTGCGTTATGCAGGTCCTACTGGCGCAGTTGGCCGCTCTTCAGTCGGTCGGGATTCAGCCGGACGGGACTCAATTTGATGCACGCGCGGATCCAACAGTCCTACTGGCGCAGTTGGCCGCTCTTCAGTCGGTCGGGATTCAGCCGGACGGGACTCAATTCGATGCACGCGCGGATCCAACAGTACGCTCTGCACCGCATCGTCAGTGCTTCTGGCCTCACGTTATCAACCCGCCATACCACGTGACTCCTTCAGACGCCTTTATAAGAGCCATGCCGCATCGCTTCAACTTCAGTGGGTGTGGCGGACCAGGCCTCGCCATGCTGCCTAATAAGCCGTTCCTCTGCGTTATGCAGGTTAGTGTTTATTATAGCTCTATCAAAAGTGACTATCGTGGTCTCCTGGTCCTGCCATGCCCACGCCAGTGTCTTGAAATTTTATGCAATGTTTTTTGTGCATGCAAACTTTTGTTATGTGGGGATGTTGAGTTGAACCCTGGGCCGAGCACTGAAGCCTTATTGACTAAACTGCTAGAAGGCCAAAATAAGTTGGTCACAGAGATGGCTACTTTGAGGGATCAGCAGTCCAACATGGAAAAAATGATTTCAGACCTTAACAAGCGTTTTCTCGAATTTGGAATGCATATCGATCGAATAGATGGCCTAGAACAGGCGGTCAAATCGCTACAAGCGAAGGTAGCTGACATTGATGATAGGAGCAGGCGTTCAAACCTGGTTTTGTTTGGCATTCAGGAGGGCAGCACTGAAACTGAGACAACTCTTCGCGCTGAGGTGATTGACAACCTTTTTTGGGACAAGCTAAACGTAAGATGCAGCTCTGTTGCAAGAATCCACCGCATTGGAAAGCCGGGTAAAATGAGGCCAGTAATTGTATCCTTTCAAAATTATAACGAAAAGCAGGAAGTTCTTAAAAATGCACGAAAGTTAAAGGGAACAAAAATTTCCATTCAGAATGACTATTCGGTGGATACTCTAAGGAAACGCAAGCTTTTATGGCAAAGTGCCAAAGAGGAAAAAAAACAGGGCAAGAAAGTGATTCTTCTGCATGATAAACTGCGAATAGATAACGAACTATACGTATGGGATGATGTCACACATTCGAGGGTAGAACTGGTTACTCGGCGAAAAGTTTCCTCCAGGGATTGACAGATACCTTCTCGCCTTGAGGAACTGCGCCTCTTAAATATCAATGCGCGTAGCATTGTGAACAAAAGTGATAATCTTGAAGCTTTAATCTTGGGATACAGCCCTCATGTTGTTGTGATCACTGAAACTTGGCTCCGAAGTGAAGTTCACGACAACAGTATATTTCCGCCTTCGTACCAAGTATTTCGTCGCGATAGAAGTTCAAAAGGAGGTGGCGTTGCCGTCCTGATTAAACAAAACATTTCAGCAGCACTTCAAAACAAATCAATAACCATGAAACTATTACCTTGAAATTGTCATGCTGGGGCTTTTCCTTAGTACTAGTAGCCATTTATCGCCGTCCCGATGCTCCACCGGAGTTTTTGCAGGATTTATGTGATCACGTCTTGGGTTTTAGACAACAAAAAATAATTATTGCTGGTGATTTCAACCTTCCTGGTGTAAATTGGGGAGAACCCGTTTGCTTCTAATGAACCCAGTGCCCATGTTCACAGTGTACTGGACTTATTGATGTGCTGTAATTTGGAACAGGTGGTTAGACAACCTACTCGTGTTCAGGGTAGTTCCTCTTCTATATTAGATCTTGTTTTTTTGAGCCGATGCATGACCGACTTTTCTGTGACAATTGAACCTGGTCTTTCAGACCACTATATGGTGAAGTGCGTATGCCACTTCTTGACAAAGAAAAGTGCTCCTTCTAAAACTGTCGCAGTCAAAGATTACCTTCATGCAGCGGATGAAAGCGTCTTAGACTTTCTTGACATAAACTTGAGCAATTTTGGTGGGTCTGATGTTTCTGAGCTATGGGAGACATTTAAAAGGTTATGTCTATACTGTATAGATCATTTTGTGCCAAATAAAATGAAAAGGATCGCGAAAAAAAATCCGTGGATCACCCGTGACATCTTGCATCAAAAAAGGAAACTAAAACGATTACGACGTCACCGCGCATCTCAGACAACTATTCACACAAACCAGACACTTTTAAACCAGTCTATCCGATGTGCTAAGCAATTTTATTTTCAACACACTCTACCAGACTTCATACGGACGGCTCCTGATAAATTCTGGTCGCAATTATCTCGCAAGAAGAAGGTACTCTTCAAATAATTCACAATGATACAGTCGTTGCAGATGAAACAAGCATAGCGACACATTTCAATGAGTACTTTCAAAGCGTTTTTCAAAAAGATTGCGACAGCGCACGGGCTTCTGCTACCTCTCCTTATCTCGACGCAGACATCGTGTCCCTATCTGGTGTTGTATCTATGCTTCTGAATTTAAAGACTAAAGCTTCGCCTGGTCCCGATAACATTCACAACGCGTTTCTGCGTCGATACGCTGAGATGGTTGCTAAATTCCTTGTGATCATTTTCCGCGCCTCCCTGTCTTCTTCTTCTGTTCCGATAGATTGGAAAATAGCGCGAATTGTACCAATATTCAAATCAGGAGATAAATTATTGATTACAAATTATCGCCCTATATCTATTACTTGTTCTTGTTGTAAGCTTCTCGAGCACGTCATAGCTAACTACATCACTAATTTTCTTAATGAGAACAATATATTAACCCCATTTCAACATGGGTTCAGAAAAGGTTTGTCCACTGTTACTCAACTGGTCACAGTCATACATACTTTCGCATCTGTTCTTGATAAATCCGGGCAAATTGATGTTATTTTCTTAGACTTTAGGAAGGCTTTGATTTAGTTCCCCACAATAAATTGATTTTCAAACTTAAAAATATTGGCCTTCCAGAGTTTATTGTAAATTGGGTATCCGCGTACTTGTCAAATCGAACACAATTTGTTGATATAAATGGTCACTGTTCATCCAAACTTCAGGTTACATCAGGTGTTCCTCAGGGAAGTGTTTTAGGGCCCCTACTTTTTTTAATCTATATAAATGATATTGTTGAAGTTGTCCCAGAATATGTCGGAATAAGGCTATTTGCCGATGATTGCGTGCTGTACAAGGAAATAGTTACCATGAATGATCAACAGCTTTTAAATACCTGCCTTGATAACGTTTACCAGTGGTGTAAGCAATGGGATATGAAGCTAAACTCAGACAAAACAGTGTACATGAACATCACTAGAAAGAAAAACTTCTCTTATTTTCCATATGCGCTACAAACTTACGTACTCAAGGAGGTCAGTGTGTATAAGTACCTTGGCGTAACGATAACCAAAAATCTAAGTTGGAATATGCATGTATCGAACATTTGCGCATCCGCCTTCCGTAAGCTATGCTTTCTCAAGTACAAACTTCGTTTTGCCCCGTCATCAGTGAAGCTGTTAGCCTATAATACCATCATTAGACCTACTCTCGAGTATGCGTGCGTCATTTGGGACCCATACACTAGAAAAAACATTCATGCCATAGAAATGATTCAACGTAAATGCATCAGGTTTATATTTTCTAAGTACCGCATGACAGACTCCCCTACAGCTATCATGAAAGAAAATAATATACAAGAACTCCAACTTCGTCGCAAAATTCTGAGATTAAAATTTCTTTTTCAGTTAAAACACAAACATTTCGCACTAGATGCCTCTACGTTTATACAACCACTGACGTCACGAGAAACTAGAAATCGCCATGCTGCGTCAATAACACCATTCCAGACACGTACCAACACATTTAAGTTCTCTTTTTTTCCTAGGACCATTGTAGACTGGAACGCCCTGCCGTTTGAGTCGTTACAGAACATTGAACACTTTGATTTTATCACTTCATAACGTTAAGCCCCAAAATGCTCCTATCGCTGCGCCATATGTTTATTGCGAATATGTATTGGTGTGTATAGTTTTGTGTAAATATACTTAATTTGGTCACGAATTGTTACCAATTTATGTGGTGAAAATTGCTGTTGAATATTAATTGTCATGCGTACATTTATTAATTTTGTGTGCCTTGACTGCTGATTGCTTGTGATTTTTTTACAAGTGCTCATTTCCACTCCTGCATGGGCTCTGAAGTGAGCCTGCAGTATTCTGTAAATAAATAAAAATGTGAATCTGGCCGAATACTGGATCAATAAAAGTCACATTTATTACACACTTGTTATTGTGTTTACTTTTTCAGTATACTTGTGCTTGAAAGCTGAAGTTGTTTTCTCCCTGCTACTTTTAGAGGTTAGGACTTGAAACACGTACTATCTTGCAGTGTGGCTGTAGATAAACAAAGATAATGTATGTTTCAACTACCTGTGCAATTTTCTAGATTTTTTTTCATGACCGTATTTCACGGAACTTCACTTCGTAGTGGCAGACACTATAGTTATGGCAACAGAAGGAGATGTGCACAAAGAAATCTGGAACGTTTTTCTGGCAGAAAAAAAAACAGTACCACATGCAATGAACACAATCTTGCTCTTCATGACAGCATTCACGTTTTTGAAGAAGCAGTGCTGCAACTGCGCATCACCTTTATGATTTAATATTTTAGGAGCCCATTGAACATATGTTCAAAGCTAAAGCAATTGAGTGCAGCCTTATGAGCTTTGGCGCAATTTTTTTTGTAAACTTGCATGAGCTAAACACAATTAATTAGGACAAAACAGTTCTGGGTGTTGTTCGTAAACTGTCACAAGGCACAACCGATTGTCGGAAAGCCTGTTAATGCCCATCGCTGTGGAGGTGTCCATTATGTAGTGCAATCAATAATTTCAGACGATTCACAAGCCAACTATGAAGTGATCGTGAGTCGTACAGTAGTGGGTAAATTTAGATTGATTCCGGCTTCCAGGGGTTCAAACAAATGACATTGTAGCCTCACAGGAGACAAGACTGCTTGTCGAAACATTTGCTTTGACGCCTTATGTTTACAGATTTTTCATACTTTCAAGCTTCCATCTTTCAAGGGTCAGTTTAGTTCACCTTCACCAATCCGAACTGGTCCACAGCTGTGCACGAGAAGTTCAGAACATGTGCGGCAGGAGTTCAGCGTTGCGGCATCACAACTGAATGACAACGTGCGGACAAGGTTGAATCCTTATTTTTGTTCGCCTAATTTAATGGGGTGCAAACATCTTGGCAAAACACGCCGTATTTGTAGAGGTGGGTACAGCACCTACGTCTAATGCTATGTTGTTTGTTCAGCTGTGCGAGCAGCTGCACAAAATCAGCGCCGTCAGAGCAGAAGGTACAGGAAAGCCATGAAATAATTTTGGTGCTGTACCTCTCCTGTGCTTTTTTGAAATGAATGGCAAGATTTAGAAGATGTCATTGCTGCGCCACTGAAACGAATGGTGAGCTGCAGCACTTTGTAAAATGGATCATGTGGTGCAGGCGAGTCGAACAAACCCTTAAGCACGCAAGTGTCTTAGCGTTTCAGCCTCCTCGAAATAAGGCCACAGTGGCTGGGATCAAACAGTGTGTTGTCGAGCTCAGCAGCGTCACACATTTTAAATAATAGTGTTACAGTTTCAACATTATTGAAGTGTAGATTCCATGCCACGGTAGGCAGGCAATGCTTGTAGCCAATCTAAAGAACCTCTCCAAGATATGCGCGGTAAAACATTCACAAATACAGCATTACATGTGTAAGGTTAGAGATGACCTGTTGTAGTGGACATTCAAATCTTTCAACGTGCTTGCAGAATAGACATTCGGGGGTAGTCATCCTATCAGTGCATGGCAGTCTGGGAAAAGAAATGACATCACCAGATATTAATGCATGAAATCAATGTATATTCAATGCTTGAAATTTTCCAAAGTAAACAAATAAACTAAGTTAATTATTAAACAGCAGTATTTTATACATATATGTAGTGGTACCTCATAACAAGTGTATCACTCAGGGCTGCTTCTTCACAAGGCATGTCATGTAGCAGGTTCCTTGCCCATTGTGCACAGCTGCTTCCATGTAAGGTAGGCCAGGAGGCTGTGGCAGAAAAAGAAATATTTCTCATTTGTGTGACGCTTCCTTTGTCACACTATAGCAAAACCACACCCATAATTATGTGATGTTTTTCAAACGCGACTGCAGTAAACTATTAACTAGTAGGTTTTTGCACTAATGCTTGAGCTAGCTAAGAAGACACATGCGTGGCGACAGTGATTTATTTGGCTTCTTTTATCGCAACGGCTTGATTGGTGTTACCTGGTGATAGAATTTCAGAATTAACTATGGAGTCAGCGACTCGTTCCCACGTGAAGCCACGCCGCAAGTAACGCACGTTTTTCCGGTAACAGATTGAGATGTTCAACAATAATAAATTTAATGCTGCGATGCGCTGCCACCGTGTGACGCCTACGCAATCATTGGCAAAAAAATACATATGTTGAAATGAACCAACTAGCCCCCGCAAGCAGCCATCCTTAAAAAGCTGAAATGGTTTCTACTCACCGGCCCGGATTTTCAACGGGTGTTCGTCCGATGGAAGCTTCAACGGTGGCTTCGTTCCCCGAAACTCACTCGAATTCCCTTCGCGAAAGCATTTGAACGAGCCATAATAAACAGAACGAGAAAGAATGTGTCGGTCGGCATAGGCTCAAAATATTTCCAGCGAAACGACAGTTCGAGACATATCCGAACGTACCGCGAGCAGTTACTTGCCGCCACCACCGTTGGCCGCCGCAAACTTTGAAATGAGGATGTTGATGTCGATAGGCTGCTACTGACCTCGAGTCAGCTGGCGCAAAAAACTATTACAAAAAATTTATGACGCAGCACATATTTAGGAAAAACTACTTGCTAGAATAACAAGTTGTTTTTTATGTGTAGCGGTACGCAAAAATGTAGTATTTGGTCATTTTAAAATTTTAACTTGGCCCCGATGAAGGCGCCTCTACAAGAAAGTGCAATAGCCCGAGTGGCGAGAGAAGTCAGTAGATACATTCTGGGTGTTTGAAGCAGAAACGCGCCTCGGTTGATTTTTTTGCCCCCTACAGGTGAGCACTTGAACTTGAGAGTTTCCAGGGCCTGGCCAGCCCGTGTGGGTGTACTTACAGCGCGCGACATACTACAACCAGGTTCTTTAAGAGAACCTGCAACCTGTGTTCGACGACTGCCAACACAGCGACGAGGTCTCAGCCCAATATCATCAGCCCGGAGCTCATCGCGGCGGTGAAGACCGGCGAGCACTCGACGAGTGAGCGTAGGGTAGGCCGACGGCAATGGCGGCCAACTTCCAGGCGGTCGCAAAGCACAGGCGAGCTGCAGACCCCGAAGCTGATCTTCGCGATGCATTTCGTACGTGCGATATACAGCACGACCGAGCCCGCTGCCGGCAAGCGCGATCCGTATCGCACATGCGACAAGTAGAGTAGAATAAAGAATGATAACCTACTTGCCTTAGAATCCAGCGCTGTTTTCTGCCCTGAGTCGGACGAAAGTTTATATCCGATAGGCCTGTTGAATTCTCGGCCGCCATATTTGCCTCCCCAGCTGTTGCTGTCATGTGTTGGTCGTGACTATCTTGAAGCCAGAGATATACAGCGCGGCGTGGTGACGTGTTGAGACTTGCTCCAGACTTCATGGGTGCAGCGAAACGCAAAAGCAGCAGCCCACGCTCATCCAAGCGTAGACACAAGCACCACGCCATAAATCTTAAATCGTCGAATCCAGGTGGCCGTGGTCTAGCACTCCGAGCCCGACGTACCGCGAATCATCGCCGGGAAAATACGGGGAAAGACCGAGCCAGCAGAGGAGGAGAAGGGCATGGGTTCTGTGGAGAAGGAGGGTTTGTCACCTTGGCAACGCTTTTCACGCTGCCTGCGATCCCTGGGTGGTTCATCTCTTTGGAGACTAAGTGGTTTCGCGCTGCACGCTGCCCTTTGCGGTTGCTACACAAGGTTTTTCCGTTCATCGCGCGCGTTTATTTGGCTCCGTTACTTCTTTTTTGGGTAATCTTGCCTTAAAATGTATATGTCTCACCCTCATTCAGCTCGAGAACTATAGGCCATTATACAGCCCGTCATCACACCAAAAATGGCCTGCATCTTTTATGTGTTGGTGTTCTTTGGTCATCACATGTCTTTTTCACCAAATAAAACACCACACATCATCATCATCATATCATCATCATCTTTTCTTCTTTTACTTCTTCTTGAGGGAACACTATTTGTTCACTTTAGGAAGCAACGTTATCCGCATACAAACGCAGTTTGTCTCTAAGGCTAGCTGGACATCCGCCCCCTGACAGAGAACAAAATTCTGGGAACCTGGCCTACCCGGTCTGCATTACAAGCTGCTCTGAAGGCGTTTTCGCGGTTCCTGCAAGCAAGCTACATTATGCATTACAAATAAACTCATCGTGCGTACAATCTTCAGAATGCCACAGACGATTTCGCAGTATAAATGCGAGTATAAATGCGTGGTACAAGGGTACATTGCCATCGGGCGTCACAACATGTGATTATAATAATGTCTTCATGGTTTATCTCCAGCCACACATTACAGAAGGTACATATGTTGCTGTGCGTATTTCCCTAAGACGAGGTACTGAGTGCATAGCAAGTTCGAGAACATTTTGTGTGCGCAATTGTAGCATGTAATTTATGTGTGTAAAGAGTAGCATGCTTTAAGGCATGCTACTCTTAAAGTAGCATGCTTTAAGAGTAGCATGCTTTCAGGCATGCTACTCTTTACATAAAATGCAGCCATATGCGTAAGCTTCACTGACAGAAGCCACTTTCAATTTTATCGAACACATTGTAGCAATCCTCAATAAAAGTTTTCAAGTAACAATATACAATAAAAATATTCACAAAGTGATCAAATTACGCACCAGGGAGGCCATATTTTTGTCACGTTGGACTCTATGTGGCGAATCTTAATTGTTCAAAAGTTTTTGGTTGGTCGTTAACAGTGTAGAGCAGCTACATTGCACTTCTGTCAACCCCCAAAATTACTGTATTTAGAGAAAATGGCCGTTATTGCCTTAGTGATATTTCATAATTATTTTTGAAAGACCACGTTTCCGTTTACTGAACTGTTTCTGATACATTCTTGAAGGAAATCGCAATAGTGCGCACACCGATATGGCACCACAAATACCCGTTGGGGAATAAGTATACCCATGCGTTCCAGAGCACGCAACTCAAACTTTTGAAAAATAAAAATTGTTTCATTATTGTTATCACTCGCATTCGTTTACGCAAAATTTTGTGCTACGAGCACTTGCACCTCATTTCCTAAAAGACTGAAAACATTCAAGCGAGTATTATAATGCGATGAAAGGAGAGAAATATTCTTTTGCTGATCTATGCTCAAGAGGTTAAGGTTATATTAGTGTTTCTAGATTTATGGCCAAGCAATCGCAGATGGATAACCAATGTTATCAGAGAGAACAGGAGGGCGTTAAGTAAATACCTTATGTCATGCTTTACGGTTTTACTTAGTAGGTGAGAATTCAAATCACGAGGTGAACTGTTACAAGACCAGTCACTGTACTGTTTTAGGGACGCTCACAATTATTTCAGTAAGCCAGGTTAGTTTAGTTTTGAGAAGCAGGCACTAACACCTAAGATGGTTGAGACATTGCTTTTGCTCCTTTAATACATTTTCCCCTTTTTAGAATACTCCATCACCAAATAAAAGCAGCATGCGTACATTGATCTAGTAGAAAAAACGCAAGTTAACTGTCATGTTGCTGCTTAAAAGCATCAGATGTTAACCAGTGAGAGTGTAGCATGCACAATGTTTCAGGGGCACCAAAAGAGATACGAGGGGCACCAAAAGTGAAAGAACATTGAGAGTCAGGGCACTACGTTTGTGTAGTATTCTATTTTAAGGATGCTTTACTTGATAAGCAGGAAGAAGTGGTTCAATTTTAACTTAAGACTAATTACGAAATCAGTTTGTTTCAGGTGGTTGGGATACATTTAGGTAATGCTAAACGGGGAAAGCCACCTTCAAAGCAGGCACAAAATCCCTCTCATGGAATAGCCGACCATTCCCAGAGGACACATGCTGATGCTGCCAAGGTTTCTAAGGTAATATATTTCTCTTTAAAAATTATACGAAAGCTTTTTCACAATTTCTTAACAGACTTAAGATAGAAAAGTAAAATTGTTTTATATTTTTACAGTTTTGAGTTGATTGTATAGCTAAGACATAATTTGCGCGCTTTTGAAGGCGATAGAGGTGTGTCTGAGGTTTTTTACAGAAAAAAGTGATAACTTGCATTTTGACGTAAATATGATCAAGTTAATCGTCTCGAGACAAAACACGTGCTCAACCAGATATGACTAGTGAACAAAGTGATGAAGAATACTCGTAAGTGGAATCGCCTCCCTAAACAACTCAACAGGCAAAATTTCAGGCTACATTGGCATGGCCTGTTCTTACTCTAATGAATGCGGAATGTCAAAAATTGTTCCTATGAGCACAAGAAAACGTGAATGAGCTCCTCAAAGGTTTGGGGGGTTAAATAAGAATGAAAGAATAGGGTGCGTGCCATGCAAATGTTATTTCGAATACACTTCAGTGAAGGGCCACTATACCGATTAAAATGAATTACTAAATATACAACACAAAGACCAAATAAGCTTTCAGCGACCCCTTCTAAAATGTGAACAGTAATAGTGACCCATATTCCGGTAGTTTTACTAGTAATATGGATATCCATTTCGCTTATTCAGTGTATTTAGTTATTACCTCAAATCTTCAGTGCTTTCCGAGTCTGCATTTCTCGTCATTTATTCTACCCTCAATTTCAAACAACAATGCTCTCACTGCCTGGCTTCTGGTGTATATATAATAGAGATCTCACTAACTGTTTATGTATGAGCTTCGAAGATGTTTCTATGGCTTTAGATGGCTAAGAGTTGAAAGCAACAACTATTTCAGAGTACCTTAGTAACATGTGATTCACTGAAGACATTGCATTGGTGAGTTAACCAGGGGATGATTTACAACTCAAAATTGCTTTATTGCAGAAAAAAGAGAGGTCAAAAATTGATATGAATAAAACTAAAGTGAATGCACAGCAGCCTCGATACATAACACATTATACATAAAGCTTTTACATACAATTTTGAGAGTAAATACTGTCACGGGGTCGTGACGTGGCCGAAGACAGGAAACTTCGTGTTGGGATTTAACTGTTTATTTGGGCGCACCTGTGCCCGGTAAAGGGAAAGTCTAATTACAGCAGCAGTCTTGCACAGATAGCAGTCTCGAACTGATAGCGGCGAACGCAGCGTCGGCCTTCGATCAACAACTGACAAGCGGCGAAACGCGTCGGCATTTATACCCTTGCCGTCTAATGTTCTAGCGATATCGCTGGCGGTGGCGTAGGTTCCAGAACAATCTGTACCGTTCGCACAGTGGGCGTGATCTTATTGAAATGATCTACTACAGTCTGGAACCTTCTCGAAACCTGCAGGTGCGGTTTGCGCCGAGAATCGTGTGGTGTTTCGGAACGATAACAAAAACGTGGGAAATGGAACGTGGCTTTGCCCACCTCTGAAAAAAAAGGCATCGTCCCGATGTTTTAACTAACGATAAAGGTACAGTAATAATGCAAGGAAGTACAATGAATAAATTACAATACAACAATAATACAAAAACACTGTTTCAGTTGTTAACGTGCATGAAACGGCTTGATGCGCGTGAACATGGACGACTTCAGGTCACGATCGGCGTCGTTGAGAGTTCGTGATGCCGTCGGGGACAACCTCGTAATCAAGTGGGCCGAGACGTCGAACCACCTTGTACGGTGCGAAGTGCCGTCGCAGAAGCTTTTCACTTAGTCCACGTCGGCGTATCGGCGTCCCACACCCAAACACGTTCAACCGGGCTGGTATTCCACAAAGCGTCGTCGAAGGTTGTAACGGTGGCTGTCGGTCGCCTGTGATTCTTGATACGGGAGACGCGCAAGTTGTCGGGCTTCTTCAGCGCGTTGAAGGTACTCGCTCACATCGAGGTTTTCTTCGTCGTTGACGTTGGGTAACACGGCATCGAGCGTCGTTGCCGGGCTCCTTCCGTAGACCAATTTGTATGGAGATATCGGCGTCGTCTCCTGCACCGCCGTGTTGTATGCGAAGGTCACATACGGAAGAATGGCGTCCCACGTCTTGTGTTTGACATCGACGTACATTGACAGCATGTCGGCGATCATCTTGTTAGCCACTCAGTGAGGCCGTTGGTTTGTAGGTGGTACGCTGTCGTCCGGCGGTGGTTTGTTTGGCTCTATGCCAAGATCGCTTGAATTAAGTCGGCAGTGAATGCCGTTCCTCTGTCGGTGATAAAGACCTCCGGGGCGCCGTGACGTAGGACGATATTTTCGACGAAGAACTTAGCTACCTCGGATTGCACTGCCTTTTGGCAGGGCTTTTGTCTCGGCGTAGCGAGTGAGGTAGTCGGTAGCTACCACGATCCCACTTGTTTTCGAAAGCCGACGTCGGGAACGGCCCCAGTAGGTCCATACCAATCTTCTGGAAAGGTCGGCAAGGGTAGATCAATTGGCTGCAGAAGTCCCGCTGGCCTTGTCGGTGGTGTCTTGCGTCGCTGACAGTCCCGGCATGTCCTCACATAACGAGTGACGTCGGTGGTAAGACGTGGCCAGTAGTACCTTTCTTGAATCCTCGCGAGCTTGCGGGAAACACCGCGGTGCCCTGCCGTCGGATCGTCGTGCAGGGCCTGCAGGAGTTCTGGTCGCAAAGCTGAAGGCACCACAAGGAGGTACTTAGCTCGAAGCGGTGAAAAGTTTTTCCTATGTAGAAGACCGTTTCGTAGAAAGAACGACGCAATTGCGCGCTTGAATACCTTCGGGACAATCGGCGGTCCTGCCTTCGAGGTATTCTATTAAGGTCTTAAGTTCCGGGTCGGCCCGCTGACGTTCAGCGAAGTCGTCGGCAGTTATCGTTCCCAAGAAGTAGTCGTCATCCGGGTCGCCGGGTAGCGGATGGTCGACAGGCGCACGAGGGAGACAGTCAGCATCGAGTGTTTTTGCCGGACTTGTAAATGACAGTAATGTCATGTTCTTGAAGTCTCAGCCTCCATCGTGCGAGGCGACCTGAAGGGTCCTTCAAGGTGGCTAGCCAACACAAGGCGTGGTGGTCACTCACAACTTTGAAGGGCCTGCCGTAGAGGTAGGGGCGAAATTTTGACGTAGCCCAGATGATGGCGAGGCACTCCTTTCCTGTTGTGGAATAATTCCCTTCTGCTTGGATAGCGATCGGCTGGCATAACTAATAACCCTTCCAAGTCCGTCAGCCCTCTGCACAAGAACGGCGCCAAGACCTTCGCTGCTTGCGTCAGTATGTATTTCTGTCTCGGCGAATTCGTCGAAATGGGCAAGTGACGGAGGCGTCTGGAGGCGATGTTTAAGCTCCTGGAAAGCGTGTTCCTGCGGCGTTTCCCACTTAAACTCCACGTCGGCCTTGGTAGGTTAGTGAGAGGATCGGCGATGCGGGCGAAGTTTTTCACGAACCACCTATATAGGCACACAGGCCCAGAAATCGGCGCACGGCTTTCTTGTCAGTGGGCGGCGGGAAGTCGGCGATGGTGGCTGTTTTCCGTGGATCGGGACGAACTCCAACTTGCTGATAACGTGCCCCAGAAACAAGAGCTCCTCATACGCAAATCTGCACTTTTCTGGCTTCAGTGGGAGTTCGGACGTCTTGATGGCTTGAAGTACAGCTTCAAGGAGCGCCGAAGATGCTCGTCGAAACTCCGAGGAAAACACGACGACGTCGTCCAAGTACACAAGGCACGTCTTCCATTTCAATCCTGCCAGTACTGTATCCATAACGCGTTCAAAAGTTTGCAGGCGCTCAGCAAAGGCCGAAGGGTATCACCTTAAACTCGCAGAGGCCGTCCGGTGTTATAAAACGCCGTCTTCTCTCGGTCTCTTTCGTCGACTTCGATTTGCCAATAGCCAGTCTTGAGGTCCATTGACGAGAGGTACCTTGGCGCTATGGAGCCGATCAAGTGCGTCGTCTATTCGTGGGAGAGGATACACGTCCTTTCTTGTGATTTTGTTCAGGCGGTGATAATCGACGCAGAAAGCGTAGGGTCCCATCCTTTTCTTCACTAACACCACGGGGAAGGCCCACGGACTCTTCGACGCCTGGAGTAATGTCATCTCGCAGCATTTCATCAACTTGTGTCTTCATGCCTCACTTCTCGCGTCAAAACCCTGTACGGACTCTGACGAAGTGGTCGGGCATTTTCTTCGGTTACGATGCGATGTTTCGTGATTGGGGTCTTGCCGAATTTTCGATGGCGACGAAAAAGCAATCTTCTTATTGCAGGAGCAGGGCCTTGAGCTGTTCTTGCTTATCGTTCGGAAGTCTGGACTGAAATCGAAAGCTACGGGAGGGGGCTTGGTTCCTCTCAGCAGGTTCCGCAGAATCGCGAGGGCGAAAAGCATGTGGCTTCGACAATTTCTTCGATGTATGTGACCGTTCTTCCCTTTGTTCAAAATGTTTGTACTCATTGCTGAAATTCGTGAGCATAACCGTTGCTTTGCCTCCCCGCAGCTCTGCAAATTCCTCTTGCGACGCAGACATTCGGGTGACCAACAGATGCTGACTGCCTTCACGACGCCTTCCAAGTCAGGGTGATTTAGGAGGCGCCGACTGAAATAATGACGCTTGAGCGAGGCGGGAATGGTGACTTGTTCTTCCAGCACCTTCAAGGCAATGGTGTCCTGACGGCGTGCGCGGCGGTAGTGCTTCTGCTGTGGATAACGTCATCGACCTTGTTTTAGGTTGATGACAGCACCATGGAGGCATAAGAAGTCCATGCCAAGGATCACATCTCTCGAGCAACGCTGTAGGACTACGAAGTCTGTAGGATAAATACGGCCGTTAATGATGACTCTCGCTGTGCAGATTCCTGCAGGCGTTACGAGATGACCTTCGGCTGTGCGGATTTCAGGGCCTTTCCAAGCTGTCTTAACTTTCTTTAACTTTGCGGTGAACGACCCACTGATGACTAGAATAGTCGGCTCCAGTATCGACGAGAGCAGTCACACTGTGGCCGTCGATACGAACGTCGAGGTCGCTTGTTCGCCGTCTCGCATTACAGTAGGGCGTGGCGTCCGGGTCCACGGCTGCGTCGGCTTGTTCGGCTGCTTCCATGTTGCGTCGTCCAGGCCACCCTCCGGTAAGTGAGCTTTCACCACCAGGGCTTTGCCTGTTGGCATTGTGTTCGGAAAGCTCTGTCGCGGCGTCTGTCGTCGTCGGAAGATCTTCGGTAGTTCGTCGCACAGCAACCGCACCTCCACCGGTCGCTGCCCTTAGTTTCCCGGATACGGGCTAGGAGACCGGCCCCGCGTTGGGCCGGAGTGCTGCCGGGAGTGCGGTGACATGCGGCGGCTGGCGACGGCGAACGGGAAGGACTTTCGTGGTGTCCATTGAGTTCCTGCCAGGTAGTCGGGCGATGTCACGTGGCCGATCTCCTGGCTGCGGACGCGGTGCATTGACAGCGAAGCCAGTGCAGTCCCATTTGTCGGTACTGGCAACGGCGGTATATGTGCCCGGCCTTGCCGCAGTGGTAGCAGAGCGGGCGGTTGTCAGGTGCGCGCCAAACGTCCTTTTTCTCGGTGCACTGCGCTGGCCCGCTGGGAACGTTAGGACGTCGGTGGGGGTGGTGGGCGGCGGTGGCGTCCTGTCGACGGAAGTGCGACGGGCGGTGTTTTGGCGTGGAAACGGGGAGGGAGCGTTGTGGCGCACTGCAGGTGGCGTAGCTCATAGTTTCTTGGCTCGGGCGGCGTGTTTTCGGGAATTCGAAGCGATTGCCGGACTTCTTCTCGCACAATGTCGGCGATCGAATCCACTTGAGGCTTCGCCGAAAGCAACAGTTTGCGCAGCTATTCCCGCACGATCGCTCGGATCGTTTCACGCAGGTCGTCGGAGTCACTGGCTTGAGCAGCAGCGCATTCTGGAGTCAGGCGACGATTATACTGTCTGGTGCGCATGTCCAGCGGTTTTTTCGATGGTGGTCGCCTCGGATACAAATTCTTGGACGGTGTTCGGTGGATTCCTCATTAGTCCCGCGAAGAGCTCCTGTTTGACCCCTCGCATGAGGAAACGAACTTTCTTTTCCTCAGGCATGTCTGGGTCAGCGTGACGGAATAGGGGGTCATCTCCTCTGTGAAAATTCCGACCTTTCATTTGGTAGCTGAACCCGGGTCTCGAGTAGAGCAGCGGCCCTCTCTTTGCGAGCGACGCTCGCGAACGTTTGCAGAAATGCGCCGCAGAAGACATCCCACGTTCGGAGCGTGGACTCCCGCTTCTTAGCCAGGTCCTTGCGGTGTCTTCCAGGTAGAAGTACACACGACGGAGCTTTTCTTCGTTGTCCAGTGGTTGAGGGCGGCCACACGGTCGTATGTTTCTAGCCAGGTTTCCGGGTCTTCAAACGATGAGCCATGGAAAATAGGTGGTTCCCTGTGTTGATGAAATGACGATCGCGGGCTGGGACGCTCCGGTTGTCATTGTCGCTGCAGTCAGGTTCATGGTCATGTCTTGGTCTTCCGCGCCTTGTCTTGTAGAAGGCCGTACTCCGGTGGGAGACTTGCTGTCGGCGGCTCGTTCGCTGCTCTGGTTGGCGTCGGTGTCTTCTCCGCGACGGTGGGCTGGGTTCACGGCTTGACGGGGCGTCCGGTACATGAACGAAGCAGCACCTCCACCAGATGTCCGGGGTCGTGAACGTGGCCGAAGACAGGAAACTTTGTGTTGGGATTTAA